>OZ026524.1:61305065-61828744 GCA_964019695.1 Loripinus fragilis | reverse complement strand
ATTAGATATCTTAGATAATTTTGATATATCAATTTTGTGTTCTAACGTTATATGCTTTAGTATATATTGTTTTAAATAACTTTTTCCTTCCGTCGCAAATAGTAAATCAACCCATAACAATAACAAACTAGACTAAAGCCAATGTTACACCTTGGGGTCAAGGCTACACAAAACGTTGGCCAGTACCCTCTATATCGAAGGTCCTATACACTAGCAAAATTTGAAGGTATTTACGTGCAATGGCTTAGGACTAAATACATGTTTTGACTTTTAACCTTCTCGTTGGGATCAAGATAATACAAAACGTTGTACAGTTACCTCCATATCATGTTACGTTGTGTACCTATGCACCTCCAAAGTTTTAAATTGGTACGTTCAACAATTTAGGAAGAGTACATTTACTTAAAAATGCTTTATATGACCTCTTACCTTAACTATCTGGTCAAGGTCACATAAAGGTTTGTGCAGTACCATGTAAATCATGTAACATATGCACTTGCAACGTCTTAAATTTCCATGTCCAGTTTAGGAGATGCATTTACCATTTACAAGTAAATACATTATTTGACCTTTGAACATGGGTCAAGGTCACATGAAATGTTGTCCAGTACCCTTGACATTATGTGACCTATGCGCCTGCAAAGTTTGAAGTTGCTACGCATAACAGTTTAGAAACTAAAACATTTACAAGTAAATTAAATATTTGACTTTGACCGTTGGGTAAATGTCATATAAAATGCTACTCAGTAATCGCTACATCGTAATGTGACATATGCACCTGTAAAGTTTGAAGTTGCTACGTTTAACAGTTTAGGAGTCATTTACAAAAAATATGTTGGACGGACGGACGATGGAGTGACTTTTGTGCGAAATGAACATTCATTTTTTTCTCAGTATAAAGCGGATATAAGACCCCATCCCCCAACGCACACAAAAAGAAAAAGAAAAAAGAAAGGTTTGTGATATCCTTAATCTAGGACTCTGAAAACCTGGTCCGGGGGTTATAAAAAGTTTCATGCTAAATTCAACTGAGCATGAAGCTTATGCAGTTTATTAATGCTTAAATGCAACAATAATGTTGACATTTTAACATTCGAGCAGGGTATTAGCAGGGAAATACATCTGAGAGTTTAAAGCAATAAAATATTTTCAGCATTTTAGTGTTTTCGAACTGTTGAAATTCTATGCTCAGCTAAGTTGAGCATGATAAATTTTTTTTTTATAATACTCGGGGCCTGATTTAGTTAAAGGGGAACCAAAAAGGTATAGTCCAGCCTGTGGGTACGCGCAGTTGTCATTTGCTCTCCAGGAAGCTTAAAAGCTTGCTTATTGCATAGTTTCAATAATCTTGTTTCTTGCACACTGGATACGTACATCTATGATTTTACCATGTTATAAAAAAAATCACTCCCTCTGGATCACAGTTTGTCACCACTCGGCATGCCTCTTGATGCCAAATGGTGATCCTCGGGACAGATTTTTTTTCTATGTCACACTCATGATGGATTCGTATACTCTGGATTTGAACTGACTGGCTGGATTGATTCTTTCTTGGTCGCAGACCCCAAAGAAAGGCTTCCTCGCGACGAAGCCCACATTATAGCCAGGCCTTATTAAAAGTGTTTGTTTGACGTTTCCTGCCTACCCACTACGGACTCAGAATTAGGAATTTGTTTTGGTTTATTTTTTGCCCACTGAGCAATACGCCTATATTTTAGGTTTCATCTCTGTGTATAAATGATGAATTCTGTAACTTTTCTTTGACACTCTTTGGCTAAACATATTTTATTAATTTTTATCAGTGTACATGTATCTTTTATTATCATTGATACCCAGATAAAAAGTTTTTTTTTATGTATTTATCTGTCAGGATTCCCACAGAAATTCGAAAACGCAATTCCATGGCCTTTACCATGATTTTCCATAATTAACAATGTAATTTCCATGATTATTTAATGCATGGCTCGAACCTCCCCTTTTAGCGCCATCTTTACCACCCTGAGCATAAATAGAGAATGAAGCAACAGTAAAATTTGTAAATGAGAAACAATTAAAACTTGAAACCATCAGTAGCCAGAAAACTTGCTGTCAGACGTGTACACAAGATTTGTGTGTCTGACAGCAAGTTTTCGGACTACTGGTAGTTTCATTAAATTATTTCACAAAATTCCATGATTTTTCCATGTTTATTCAGTTTTTTTTCTTCAAATTCCATGATTTTTCCATGCATGGAACTTTTTTGATGATTTTTCATGTTTTCCATGATTTCCAGAGCTTATGGAAACCCTGATCTGTGTATATTTGATTCCAAGGACAAAAAAGAGTCTTTTTAAATATATTTTTGCATATGCAAATATTTATCTGTGTCTGATGAAAGTGTTTTTACAAATATTTGTTTTGCATATGCAAAAAATGCTACTTACCCAGCTCTAGAACAATTTTGTAGGAAGTGACAAATTAAACATTTTTAAAAACATGGCCTCAATTTCGAAGGACAAGGTGGTGCTTAGAATTATTTTAGAATTGGATAGTTTTATCTTGTTGTTGCTTAACTATGTTAAACTGTTGTTGTTTGTACATAAATTGTCGTGTAGTTACCATAATTACATAAGGAACAAATTGTGTTCAGCTTACTATGTTTAGGTTATAGATTATATATCATGTTGTTTCTTATCTATATTAAAATGTTGTTGTTTGTACGTATATTATTGTGTAGAGTTTCCATAATTACTAAAGGAACGAATTGTATTCAGCTTACTATGTGTAGGTTATAGATCATATAGTACATATAGTAAGTGGGAACGAGCGTACCTCGCTATGCTCATTCACATTTAATTCCTTGATAATTGTAATACATGATATATAACCTATCCTTATAATTGTAATATTTGAGCTATGACCTTCTTATTGTTTTCTCCTCCCCTTTTCTGACTGATTGTTTGGAAATGGTCGTATTGACCACTTAATGGATTTACTTAATCATTGTATTTAATAGATATTACAATAGAAGATATTGACAAAATATGTGATTAAGTTGGAGGATACATTTAATTTTTGTGCAAACTGATTGGTTGTGAGGCACAGGAAGGGGCGGATTGAACTATAAATTACCAGCCTGTTCACAACAGTTCACAACAACCATTATTGATAATTTAATTTTGATGTAAATTTCAGCTCACCTGAGCCATAGGCTTAATATGAGCTTTAGTGATTGTTGGATGTCGGGCTTCTGTTGTCAACAATTGTGTCCAAGGACATCTTCTAAACTACTGATTGGATTTTGACCAAACTTGACAGGAATAATCCTTAAATGGTTCTCTGTAGTTGTTATTCAAATGGTTCCAGTCCGTTGCATACCTAGGTCACATTGGCTAAAATAGATTTTTGAAATCAAAATTTTAGATAAACTGCTACAAAACCACAAGTCCTTGAGCCTTGTTATTTGGTATGTAGCATCATCTAGTGGGCCTCTACCATAATGTTCAAATTAATCCCTTCGACAAAAATATAAAAATAAAATATATTTTATCTGAAACCACAAGGCATTGAGTATTCACATTTGGTATGCAGCAGTAGCTAGTGCACCCTAAACTATGCCCTTTGGGTAAAAATGGACCCAACTGGGAGACACATTTGACATAGGCTTGTATAGGAAAACATTAAAATCTTCTTATCTAAAACCGTTTAGCCAGGAGCCTTAATATTGGGTTTGTAGTATCATTTAGTGGACTTCTACCAAGTTTGTTAAACTTTTGCCACTGGGGTCGAAAATGACCTGGGTCTTAAGTTCTACCCCTGTCGGGTCACAGGCTTTAATAAAGATTTAGTATTCTCTACCTATCCGTGATTCAGTTGTAAAGTTGTAAGGTGCTGATGAAATTATGAAGTGACTAGCTATGCACACGAGAAGTCTAATATTGTTTGTGTTGGTGGTTCATGTCCCAGTCAGTTTGCAACTTTTCCTGGGTTTAAACAGCGTAGTGACTCTGATTTGGCTTGAACCAGCGACCCCTCAAATTCAAGTCAAGCAATCTGAGCCACTGCACGCCAGAAGTCTGATATAAACGGTTATGATATGGCGGAAAAAATGATGAAAAGCCCCATAGCAAACTCACAAAATAAGCATTAATCTCAAATTTTATAAGTATACAATCTTACTTTAAAACTTACTCCAATATCTAATTTATTACACTTTGGTAAAATAAGTAGTTTAGCCATATCTTTAAGCCAATGACGTCACGAACATCCAATGTGTACCTAGGCTCTGAAAAGATGAATCTTCGTTGATTGCATGCTCAAAGTATGAATGTAGGTAGAGGTTATTCTGGAATTCGCATATCAATCTAATTGCGTGTTAATATATATAGAGGGGTAGGAAGAGGAGTAAGAGGAGGAGTAGGTGGAAGAGGAATAGGGGTGAGGTGGCATGATCATGGACTCACTGGCTGAGGTGTAACCAAATGAGTCACAGGCTCATCTGAGGTCAAGAAGTCTCTGGGGTCATGCCCTAAAGTGGATGGTGGCCATCTTAGATTCGATGCCCTAATTTGGCTTTTTGTGACGTCATTGGCACTCAAGAGACTCATATACTACTAAAAAAAGATCAATTGCGATAATTCATTCGCAACAAGTTTAACAAACGTAAGATTGCCTTTAAAATGTACTTTGAAATCGCATATTTCAATAGCAAAAATTAAGACATTGAGTGTCATTATGCTTGCAACGCTGTTAGCTTTTTTAAGTGATGTTGCATTTTACCTCGTCAGATCACAACGTGCATAAGATGTGACCGTACATTTATCATCTCATAACTATCTGGATGGAAATTCACCAAACTTTACAAAAGTGGTCTTTGGTGGGTCCCCAATCTGTTCAAAGATTTTTTATTCTATGCAGAATTATGGATGTCATGGCAACAGATAGAATTTCAAAAACACTTTTGTTAAAACTTCTGGCCGGATTTCAAAATATTTTGTTGCTTTAATTTAATTGTGTACTTACTGTCGTGTGGTTGTGTGTGTTCTGTATCTTTCCTTGTTGTAGCTAGATCTGTGATTGTGGCATTTGCTGGAAGTTTGGCTACAAATAGTCCTTGGGTGACCCTCTACCAAGATTGATACCAATAGCAATCAAATTTCAGATGTTTATATCAACTTGCTATAATAGCAAGTGATCCTATTTCTTACTTGCTAAAGTTGATAATCAACTTGCTTAATATTCACTCCATATATCGCTAATTAGAAAATAGAACAAATTCAATTAGCATAATGTGTTGACAAGATTGTTTGGCATTTTTTTTACAAATTATTACTGCCTTTCTGAAATCACACTTTGGTTACCTTGCAAAAAGTGTAGAACTAGATCAGCCAGCTTCTTCAGGATCTACACTGTTTTTCAAGCAATTTGGAAATTAGTTAATGTGAGAGCTTCTTAATTGTATTCACTTGCTAAAAATAGCAAGTGATGGTAATTTCAACTTCCTTTTTTGGAAAAACTACCAGCATTTAGCAAGTTAGCAAGTGCTAAACTTGATCCCTGTGTAACAAATATTATGGCCCTTAGAAGTAAATGGGTGCCAGGGGTGGGGATAGTTATGAAACTGCAGGGGCGATTTTGATAAGAACTTATCATTATTGCATGACTGACTTAAAATGATTTCATAATTGCGTGATTGTTACAATTGGTTCTAGTGATCCTGAAAGTTTATTTAACATTATACTATTGATGCAAAACAATTGGTGCATTCTGTTTCGGTTAATATCAGGATTTGTCAACCCGAGAACAATTTACTCAAGTCAGATGTTCCTAGTGCACTTTCACTAGGAAGATTATTTCAACAATATACTTCCAAAGTTCTGCAACTCTTATGAGATAAGCAAAATAATTGCATTTTTAATCCATACACTTGCCCAAAGTTCTAAGTGGTCACCTTAAAATCACCATGTATTTGTCCTATTAACACGGGCATTTGGTTCTTCATTTATTTCACGTGAAACATCATGGAATGACTTTTTGTATGACATCATTCAATACAATATGTCAAAATATGAAATTAAAACTAGTTAAAAATGATTAAAAATTTTGTCAAAATTTTGGAATTGGTAGGTGACCGCTTAGAAGTTTGTGTGAGTGTAAATGTCTAACGTTTTTCTTGTGGGACATAGGCAAATAGTGCAGACCAAGATCAGAATTCTGTGGCGTCTGATCAGGGCCTCCACTGTTTGCTTGCATAATTTTCTATTTAAACTTGAATAAAAATGAAAAATACCACCTAACATCCTTTAAAACAGAAATGGACTGTTCCAATTGATAATGTTGGGAAATTCCATTCTGCATATATGGGTTAAATGCTTTTTTCATAAAATGAACAAATTCTGAATTCAACACATTTTACCTGTGAAATATACATAAGAAATAAGTCTGTGCTTCAATGTCTATTTTTAGCTGTCAGACAGCAGTGACAAAAGTTATGTTACCCAGACTCCTTGGTAAAATTTAGTACAATCTATTTTAGCTGTCTGTCAGCACTGACAAAATAATGTTAACCAGTCCTGAGCTCATCACTGTTTGACAACAAGATCTGTCACAACCAGTGTAAGCTAGTTTCAGCCAATCAGAGGAGGTCTTTTATAGGAGTTGTATAACCAAATATTTTGTAAGAAATATTGCTTTATAAGCATGATGCCTTTTTTGATAAAAAACCACCTTTGAACCATAAACCCCTTAAGTAAGTTGTAAAACACCATTACTAACATTTTAGAAAACTGAAAAGTTATCACTTTTTATAACTTTCGTATGACTAGAGCAAGGTGTAGCCTCGAATCATGCACCAGTTCTAGCAATCACGCAATATTATTTTTCAAACATCACGAAATTTTGAAATTGTTATTAGTGAGTCGTGTCACAGAGTTTCTGGTCTTCTGCATGTTAGCTTCAATAGCGCACATGGCTGGCTTAAGTGACGTCAGCTTCATCTCAATTGTTGGCCACAACTTTAACGTCTACCATTAAATCTACTATTGATTCAAAGCTAGATGAGATTCTTTGTAAAATATGAACTAATTCAGGTAATGGGTGATTTATACTGGTATAAATCCTAAACTACCTCTAACTGCAGCAATACATTTGCCGTTATTTACCTGTTTCAATAAAAATAGTATAGTCCTATTATTATGCATCTTTGAAACACCATTTCTCCTGTACCGGAACGAATATAAGGGTATGTCTATATATGTTTCATTTCCCAAGCTTTTGTAATAAAAGACACATATGAACTGATACAAATTAATGTTGGTTTTACTTTTTAATTTCAATTTGATCTGGGTTTACTATTTTGATAATGTTTTTCTGCGAATAATATACAAAACTTTATTCTACAATGTTAGTTTAATTCCTTTGAGTGAACTATGTACAGCCCATTCTTGATAAAGCCATGCCAAATATTTTTTAGATTCTCACCCCCACCCACCCCTATGAAATATAAGCAAATAAAAAAATGGGGTGGAAGGTTTGTTTTATTTGCTTTACAAAAGAAATAAAAATGTTTAAAAAAGGCTGATTTTTTTGGCCAGCATTTTTGCACAAAAACACACAAAAAACCTGATTTTATTTGGACATTTAATATTTATCATTTATTAATTTTGACAATTTCATGGTATTAAAAGTTTCTTTCAGCACTTTTCTGTTTTAAAAGCAGATCGAAAAAATAGAAGCCTCCCACTGGTACGTCCAAATTTTCACAAAATTTGGATGAGAATCTAAAAAAATACTTGGTGTGGCCTAATTCATTATAGTCGCTGAATTCTTTGTATGCTGGTAATTTTTCATGTTTTTTTGTCATCTGCAGATTTTTTCAATGTTACTTTTTTCGATATATTCTTTCCGGGATAACAGCAGAATGTCAAACAGCTTGCAACTGACCAGGTCAAACATTCTGTCGGCCTGATGAGTCCAAACTGTTTGCAAAGATCATCAGCAAAAGACAAAATTTAGGCAAAGAGTTAAAATATCTGGAACAGGTTTGATACAGGCTACAATATCCACATTACACGTGCCATGATGCGACAAAACCTGTCTTTGGGGTTTCCAACAAAGCGGGTTCTCAGCTACAGAGACTAGCCAGAAAATTAAAATTTCACTTGTAGCAAGTCTAGATATGATACATTCCAATAGGCGAATAACAAAGGAGCTGATCTGAATGCGCCAAAGCGCAGGCTGAACTGCTCCTTTGTTGTTTGCAACCCCCCGAAGACAGCTTTTCTAGTGCCGAGGCCCAGTCATATCAAAAGCCAGATGTTGGTGCTATATAAATATATCTTGGTAAAAGATATATTGCGGATCCTTAAAATAATTGTTTCTATATGATATTTTTTCAGTTCCTACAGCATAAATAAGAAAATAATAAAATGGTTGGTTGTGCATTATTTGGGCTCCTAACTTTAAAAACAGATTATGATGCATACAAACAGCATAGGCCCGGACAGTCTGCACATCCATGAGTCTGATTTACCAGGGACTGTACTTTCTGCTCAGACAAAATTGATGTGCAGAGAATGAAAGAGAATTTTATTTTAAAATTGAAATTAAATAAATAAATATTAATTAAACCCTGTGACCCCTCAATTTATGCAATGGACTAGCCTAACTCAACTGTATCAAACTTCAATTGGTTTGAAAAGGGTTATTGTCCTATGGACCAAGTTTCTTTGTATCCTCCAGTAACCGTTTTTTTCTTTTTTCAAAATGACAAAAGTGTGTGGTGGACTCAGAATTAACATGCGTTGACTGCATTTTAGAACACCTTGAGATTTTCTCACTTTTCATATAGCCAAGCAACGAAGGCTAAGACGAATCTGCGCATACATATGAGCAGACTCGTGAGAGTCTTTGCTGCTCATTTACATTAAATATTCATGTAGATGAAGACCCAGACTAAAATTCAGACCTGAAAAAACAGCTGTATACTTCATCTCATTGATGTTTCTTTATAAGAGGCTTTTTTGCATATGCAATAAGTATACACAGCGGCAAAAGATGAGCACCACTAACTTTGTAGCTTAATTGTTCAGAGCAAGGTTATGAAATGTAAATAAACCTTATAAATAAAGATATTTTTTTTATACACGGATAAGATAGTAAAACAATCATGATATTTTGCCAAGGTATGTGATGGTGAGTTCAACAAAAAGCACATAGGGGTCAACTTATTTTCATTGCAATTTTGTGTACATGAATAAATATTGAAATTTTGGTGTGAAAGGACACACAATTTGTTTCAAGATGGTAGGGGTTACTTCTCAATACCCCAGGGTGATAGACAGAAAATTTGATCAGCTGCAAAAACTCATGATTTTGTAACAAATTCCAAATATCACGTGTTTTTTTTTAGATTTTCGTTTAAATAGTAATAGGGAGTTTCACAACAGGTAAATTTTTTCCATGTTCAATACAATTTACTCACCGTAGTTTGAAAATTGTTTAGCAAAAATATAGGTGCATGGCGCATAACTTTTGACGCCTAGTTTATAAACATATTTCTCATGGATTGGTCCATCAAATTACTTTTTGCAAAATGGACAGGAAAAAAGCCCTAACAAATCAACTGAAATGATGCAGCAACCAATGACAGCAACAAGAGAGACACCAACCCAGCCCACACCTTTAGCACTGCCCCTTTCATCCTCTGCACATTTCAACTTGCTTTGAGCTAGTTTGGTGTTACTCTCATCGATCTTAACATCATTTACCAGCTGCTCAATGATCTCTTCCTGTGTTAAACCTGAGAATGAGGAGTTTGAACAAAGGCAGGGTGTAAGATAAAGAGGTTTAGGTTTTAACGAGGAAGTGTTGGCAGGAGCTTGTGTCGCTAGTTTTGTGGTCGGTAAAGATGAGGTGAATACAGTGTGATAAGGCGTACTGCTGCCAAATGTCTGACTAGTTGCTGCTGGTGTGCTACTACTAGAAGTACCAGCAGGAACTGATGAAGCATTTTGTGTGGGCACCATACTGGTTGTTGTTCCATATGCAGGATATGTTGTAGTGTTGGAACTCTGGGATGTTCCAGTTATGGACAATGCTGTAGTCGATGCGCTAGTAGATGATAAAATTGTAGGTATAGGAGGACCTTGATTAGTAGTAGCCGGTGTGCCATATGCAGGGGATGCTGTTGAGTTGGGACTCTGTGATGCTGTTGTGGGTGCTCCTGTAGTCGTGGTACTTGTAGATGATAAGATTGTAGGTATAGGAGGGCCTGGATTAGTAGTAGTTGTCGGTGTGCCATATGGAGGATATGTGGTATTGGGATTCTGGGATGTTCCAGTTATGGACGATATTGTAGTTGAAGTACTTGTAGATGATAAGATTGTAGGTATAGGAGTGCCTGGATTTGTAGTAGTAGTTGGTGTGCCATATGCAGGATATGTTGTAGGATCGGGACTCTGGGATGTTGTTGTGGGTGCTCCTGTAGTCGTAGTGTTTGTGGATGATAAGATTGTAGGTATAGGAGGACCTGGATTAGTAGTAGTAGTCGATGTGCTTATTGCGTGAGATGTCAGAATTAAAATGCTGTTTGGTGTGCTGGTTGTAGGTGCTTCAGGTGTTGTACTTGGAGGTGTGTTGAATATAGGAGGGATAAGAATTACGGGACTGTTTGATGTGCTGGTTGTAGATGCTTCAGGTGTTGTACTAGGAGATGTGTTGAATACAGGAGGGATTAGAATTACGGGACTGCTTGATGTGCTGGTTGTAGATGCTTCAGGTGTTGTACTAGGAGATGTGTTGAATATAGGAGGGATTAGAATTACGGGACTGTTTGATGTGCTGGTTGTAGATGCTTCAGGTGTTGTACTTGGAGATGTGTTGAATATAGGAGGGATTAGAATTACGGGACTGTTTGATGTGCTGGTTGTAGATGCTTCAGGTGTTGTACTTGGAGATGTGTTGAATATAGGAGGGATTAGAATTACGGGACTGCTTGATGTGCTGGTTGTAGATGCTTCAGGTGTTGTACTAGGAGATGTGTTGAATATAGGAGGGATTAGAATTACGGGACTGTTTGATGTGCTGGTTGTAGATGCTTCAGGTGTTGTACTTGGAGATGTGTTGAATATAGGAGGGATTAGAATTACGGGACTGTTTGATGTGCTGGTTGTAGATGCTTCAGGTGTTGTACTAGGAGATGTGTTGAATACAGGAGGGATTAGAACTTGTTTACTGTTTGATGTGCTGGTTGTAGAGGTTGAGACTGCTGTACTCTGGGGTTTGCTAGTTGTAGGAGGTGCTAGAACTGCGTTACTAGTCGCTGTTTCAGTTGCAGGATTAACGGTAGTTGTAGAAGTAAGGACTGCGCCAGTTGCAGTAAGTGATTGAGAAATGGTCGCCCCAGTAAAGCTGGATGATGTGCTGGCTGCAGTAATTACTGGTGCTGGTGTATCCACACTTACATATCCTGTAGCTGTATTGTCATCTACAGACACACCTGGAATATAAATAGAGAATACTAGGTGAGTGTCTTTTGATATCAAGTTTACCAGGCAAGGCTTTGAGAATGCTTGTTGACATCGCGAGGCTTGCCGAGCGATTCAACATGCGTTCTCAAAGCCGAGCCTGGTAAACTTGATATCAAAAGACGCGAACCTGGTATTCTATTTATCAGTTTACCCATTGTTGAACACTCTTAAAACTAGCGATTATGACGTTTTTTTTATTTTTGTGTTGATTCAGCGTCATTAGCGACGTCATTCAAAAAGTGCAACGTCATCATGACCTGATAAAGGTAACATGCCGTGAGATAGGAAATGTTTATTAGGTTATGTTGAAATAATTCAGTTTATATTAGGGGTGACTGATAAATCAACTTAGATTAACCCTTTTCTATGCTAATGGATCAACTTAGATTAACCCTTTATGTGCTAATGGATTCTTCCTTCTGGTTTGATACAATAAACTGGGGATAATCCATTGTACATTTCTAGAGATGTCAGAATATAATTTAAAAACTTTTTTTCTGAAAATTTTTGACCTTAATATACAATGTTGACCTTGTTGAAATGCAGCATTATGCGTCATTTCATCTGGGTCTTCACTGTAAAAGTACCCATTAAGAGGTTTCTCGAATACAAAGGCTTAGCCTTGAATAATAAGTAGTTTACAGTAATGCTATATCCATGTGCAAGGGAGGGATCTACATTAGACTAGATAAATGTCTAAGCTGCTCAGAGTCGTCGCTCTGTGAATACTCAAATGTTTGATTTTGTCACACACAGCATCGTAGCTTAGAGCGAGCAATAAAGACCATTGGTATACACAGGTTCATATATAAAACGACCATCGTTGTTAAGAAAGTACAGAATTTTAACCTTTAACATTGTTTGTGTTGATGCTTTACGCCCCATTTAGCAATATTCAGTCATATCTGGACGTTTTCCTGCCTTCCTGGGCTGAACCAGTTCTAACCAGAAGATTAAAGCGCCTGCAAAAACGTGTCTGAAAGTCGTCTGTTGCATACATGTACTGACCCAACGTGCCATCCTGGTATTTCTAACCCAGGATAAAATAGGCCTCGCCGCAAGAAAACCTGTCTTCCGGGGGTTCCGACAAAGCGAGATTCAAACCAGTCTCCTCAGCTACAGAGACTAGCTAGAAAATTGAAATTTCGCTTGTATCAAGCCAGGATATGATACTTTACAATAAGCGAATAACAAAGGCGCTGATCAGGCTGCGCGTATGCGCAGGCTGGTCTGCGCCTTTTTGCTTGCAAACCAACGAAGACAGGTTTTCTCGCGGCGAGGCCCAAATATCAGGTATCCTTATCTGGTGCACAAGAAACAACGTGTACCTGTTTTAGAGTTTTTGTTTTAATCGTGGAACAATACAGATGCAATTCAATTTTCTTTTATCTCAATGAAAGCTTGTTATTATTATTTTGAGTGCTAAAAAGAACCGTCTCACAGATGCGGGTCTTTCAGGCACCCAAAACTCATGATGTAACTCATGGGTCATGCACAGATCAAGAAATGATTATTCAGAGGGGGACCAACTTTGACAACTTTTTTTCTTCCTTTTTATTAGTTGTTGAGGGGATCCAAATACCACTAAAAGCGAGTCATCATCGGCCCACCAGCAAAACGTAAATGGAGTTTCGCTGGTGTGCCAATGATGGCTCAATATTGAATGATGGCATGGTAGCTTTGTGATTTTCAGGGGATCTGGACCAGTATTGCTAAGAAACCCTATATTTTTGTGATTTTTCAGGGGGGTCCGGACCCCCTGCACCCCCCATCTGAATCTGCACGTGTGTGTAAAAACTAATCACAACTTTACATTCAAAGTTTGCTAATCCTGACTTACACTTTGGTTCTATACCGCTCCAGTCCCCTGTTGAGTTACATTCTCTGGTGGCGCTGCCCTCAGTCAAGTTGTATCCTGCATTGCATGTGTAACGTATTACATCTCCAAACAATGTGCCAGAGTCAAAGTTAACATTACCATTCTCTACACTGGTCACATTACCACAATCTGTAAGCACCAGAAATACAGAATACTAGGTGAGTGTCTTTTGATATCAAGTTTACCAGGCAAGGCTTTGAGAACACTTGTTGACATCGCGAGGCTTGCCGAGCGATTCAACATGCGTTCTCAAAGCCGAGCCTGGTAAACTTGATATCAAAAGACGCGAACCTGGTATTCTATTTATCAGTTTACCAATTGTTGAACACTTTTCAAACTAGCGATTATGGCTATTTTTTGGTTGTTGTGTTGATTCAGCGTCATTAGCGACGTCATTCGAAAAGTGCAACGTCAATATGACCTGATAAAGGTAACATACCGTGAGATAGGAAACGTTTATTAGGTTATGTTGAAATAATTCAGTTAATATTAGGGGTGACTGATAAATGAATATATAAGAATCCATCATAAATGTAAGGGTAGGATAGAAAAAATCTGTCCGGAGGATCAGCGTTTGGCGTAACGAGGCTTGCCCAATGATGACAAACGGTGATCCCGAGGGACCGATTTTTTTTATCCTAACCTCGCACGACTAATGGATTTTTTCTTGCTCAACATTAAATGTCGCATTTTCATGTTTAAAAAAAAGGCTCGCAAAAGTTCCTAATTACGCTGTGATGCGACATGATATGATGACGTCACTTTAACATAACAATGACGTCACTTGACGACTATGTCGCATGAGTTCCAATACAACCAATGTACAGCCCTCACGTGACAGCCTGGGTAAGATAACATGGGTAAGATTATAAGTATCTATCGTGAGTGTGAGGGTAGGATAGAAAACTACATCCTGAGGAGTACCGATCGGCATCACGAGGCTTGCAGAGTGAGGACAAACGGTGATTCCGAGGGACGAATTTGCTAACCTACCCTCACACGACCATGATGACTTAATGATCATTTATATTGTACACCTTTGTTTGCCTGTGTTCTAACGTCCCTTTCTCGTGGTACCATTGGAAAGTCTTTGATCTAGGATTGCGACATTTCCTGCCTAAATGGTGTACTGTGTTTTTCTATGAGTATGTTATGTACATTCCAGCAGGCATACAGCCTTGAAAAATCGCCATGCAATAAAATCGATAAACCACTAGTGGTTTACATATTTTCAGGAAACGTTATGGCGTCCATAACAACGTTGCATACATAATGACAAAATTAAAGCGTTTTACGCCAGAAATGAGATTTCAAAGTAATGTTATATGATAAATAGAATCCAACATTCATTGGGAAAAAGAGATATAATGCTCGACAGGCCTCGCATTTTATCTCTTTACCTCAACTCGTTTAATAAATTCAATAAAACATGAGCACTCATGTAAGTCCTCTATGTTCACTTTATTTACCAACTGGAAGGCACACAGGCTTTGGACTAGGAAGCCAATGATCATTTGAAGAGCAAGTCACATTGGCTGGTCCATGTAGAGAATAGCCCACTATGCAGCTGTACATTGCCTCAGCTCCCAGATGTAAGCCACTGTAGACAACATTACCTTTGGAAATAGATTCCGGAACTGGACACACTAAAATATATGGAAAAAAAGACGTTAAATACTCTGGAAAAAAACTTTGAACACCAAAAACCCCAAATGGGGTGCTTTGGCAATCAGTGAAGACCCAGATAAAATGCCGCATTATGCGGCATTTCATCAGGGTCTGCACTGTTTGCTAAGACAAACTCGAACTTCAGATATAGTCACATTGGCTGATATATGTAGAGAGAAGCCCACAGTGCAGCTGTACATTGCCTCAGCTCCCAGATGCAAGCCAGTGTAGAAAACATTACCTTTGGAAATAGATTCCGGAACTGGACACACTAAAATATATGGAAAAAGACATTAAACCTTTGAAGGCTGGTAGACTGGTATCAGATCAGTAAATAGATAAAATATGTGCTCATGCACATAGAAGCATATAGACCACTGTAAAAAGGGGTATGTGAATAAAGGGGCTAATTTTGCCCCCTAATGTGGCTAAAAATAAATTGTTTTTCACCAATTTTTTTCTTATTAGTTCATTAGAACAATAGCCCAAGTGTAAAATTCTGATAATAATTAGACATTTACCATTGCTACGGTAACAAAAATGGCCTCCAATAGGCTGAAAATAGGAAAGTGATCATTTAGGCGCATCTAAGAGACCTTCGACAGAGAAATTAACATGGAGCACAAGCAAATACCAAAATATATACTTTAACAGTTGATGAGAATTATCACGGCACACAGCTTATTAAAAGGATTTTTGGTATTTAGCTGTGCTGGTATCTAATTATTAAAAGTTCGGTCTCCTGGTCAAAAATTGCAATTTCCTTACTTAAAGCCAATTTTGTCAGCCAATTTTGTTACCATAGCAAAGGTAAAAGCCAGATTTTTACATTAGGGTTATTCGGCTTATAAATCAATCAGAAGAAATTGGTGAACAGCAATTTCAGTATTTGGCTCCAGAGGTGGCCCAAATAGCCCTTTATGCACGTAGCTCTTTTCTTATTCACTGTATATGTGGTAATGGGGAAGTGATAAAGTATCATATATTTATCTCTGTGTAGTAGTTATAGAACTTTTAGTTAGATTTCTTAAATACAGGGCCTGGAGACAGGCTACCTACCTACCCTATGGGGGTACTTTGGCAATCAGAATTGTACTTGAGTGATTATAACAACGAGATACTTGTGAAGTTAAACCTACCAGAGTGACATAACGAATGAGAATACTACTACTACCAAGGTGGCAAATCATGTGGTCAGCATGATTGGATTTACGGATTTCCTGAACCAGCAAAATCGTTCATAACTTTCGTAATACTGAGTCAAATTTCATTTGACAAAGTGCAAAAAACCCTCATATTTTTCCGCGCAAGACTGTGTCAAAGTTTCTCCTGAGTTTGCTGTAGTTTTTCAGATTACCTCGAACAACTAAAGAAAAAACGAAAAATTCTCCACGATTGGTTACACACTGCAGTTATTCAAGGTAATCTGGACAACTGTAGCGAACCTGGAAGAAATCGGGAGCGCAAGTGGCTCAGTGGTAGAGCGCTAGACTTGAGACCGAGAGGCCGTGGGTTGGAGCCTCCCAGCGTCACTGTGTTGTGTCCTTGAGCAAGAACATTAATCCTACCTTAATACTGGCCCAACCCAGGAAGACCTGTCCCTTTATAACTGAAAGATTGTTGATGGGACGTAAAGAAACAAATCAAACAAACAACACAGTCTTGTGCAGAAAAATATGAGGGTGGTTTTGCACTTTATCGCATGAAATTTGACTTAGTATAACGAAAGGTATGAACGATTTTCCTTACCTATGATGTCCGATTACTGGTTCGTAAAGTCCGTGAACCCAATTAGACAGACAACGTGATTGGCCACCTTGAAATACTACAGTGAAGAAGAATCAGATGAAATTCCACATCATGCATTTCATTTATATCTGTACTGTTTGCTAAGACAAGATCAATTTTAAGATAAAGAAATATAATATTTTTTGAAAGTTAAAACCTGTGACCTTCAAAATCATTTGCGTAGCTCCCATTACGCACTTTAGCATGTGCATAACAATAATTGTAACAATCAAATGGAGGTCACTTAATGTGATAAGAACGATTTTCCATACCTTAGGGAGCAAATTCTTTCCTCTAAGAGAAATTCCCATTTTAAAAAGGGACTCAATTGAAGAGAATCATTGCTTGATAAAGTAGTCTCCTTTTGATGTGCTTACTTTTTTCGGCGTTCTGGCTAGGCCACTGAAAACATACATTGGGCCATACTTATTTAATTTTGTTTCTCCAAATTGTACAGCATCATGCAAGGATGTGTAAACAGTGTGCTTAATATGTTAAAAATTTAAACAGGGTTCATACATGAAAGTTAGTGTAAAATTCAAGGACTTTTCAAGGATTTCTAAAATCTTTCCTAATGTATTCATGCACTGAAAACTTATGAAAAATACTGATTTACATGTTGAAAGTTTACTTCGGAAAGGCTAGACTGCATTACTAAAGATATTAGTTTTAGAAAATTAGTATAACATTGTGGTGCCTTTATTTGGTGCAGGATATGCTTCACCAAATAAAGGCACCACAATGTTATACTGATTTAGGTCTCCAAAGACAGTGTTGAACCCCCCCCCCCCCTGTAAACGGTATAATTCAAGGACTTTTAAGGCCTTTGAGTGTTTTAAGTACTATTTAAGACAGATTTTATTTTCAAGCATTTTTCAAGACACTCCTGTATATTCAAATACATTTCAAGCCTGTGCGAACCCTGTAAAAGGTAATATATATATATATGGTTGATTTACCAGCAACATATGCTGCTGTGCACGTGGTCTATTCTATAGTACTGAGTGATGTGTTATAGACAGTGGTTCCTATAGTTGGACATTTGAACCACCCCTATAGACTCACCGAAATGGAGAGTTGAGTGTACCGATGTACTTCTGGTCGATTTTGTAGTAGCAAGAGATGTGTTACATACAATGGTCCCTTTAGTTGGACCATTGAATTGAACCACCCACTATATGCTCATCTGAATTAACAGTTGGCTGTACTGCTGTACCTGTGGTCGATTGTGAAGTACTAAGTGATGTGTTATTTAGGTATCCTATAATTGAAATATTTAAGCCACCCCTATATGCTCACCTGAATTGACAGGAGGCTGAACTGCTCTACTTGTGGCCACTTCTGTAGTACTAAGTGATGCGTTATTGACAATTGGTGCACAATTTGAACCATCTCCTATTGGCTCAACTAAATTGCCATTGGGTTGTAAGGTTGTAACAGTGGTCGATTCTATAGTACTGAGTGATGTGTTGTTGACATTGGGTCCCATAGTTGAACCATTTGAACCACCTCCTATAGGCTCACCTGAATTGATAGTGGGCTGTACCACTGTACTTAAAAGTGGTCGATTATGTAGTACTGAGTGATGTGTTATGACAATAAATCCTATAGTTGCATTATTTGTACCACCAGGTATAGGCTCCCCTGAATGAACAGTGGGCTGTACTGCTGCACAAGTGGTCAATTATATAGTACTGAGTGATGTGTTATTGAAAACGGGTGCTATAGTTGTACCATTTGAACCACCTACTATTGGCATTGACTATCCTATAGATGTACCATTTGATTTGTAATTGACAATGGGTCCTAGACTTGTACCATTTGAACCACACGTATAGGCTCTCCTGAATTGACAGTAAGCTGTGCTGTTGTACTAATTTACGTGTTACATGTACTGACAATAGGTTTTATAGTTGTACCGATTGAACCATTCCTATAGGCTCCCCTGAATTGGTAGTAGGCTGTGCTGTTGTACTAATTTACATGTTAATGACAACAGGTCATATAGTTGTACCATATGAACCATCCCCTAAAGGCTCCCCTGTATTTACAGTGGACTGCACTGCTGAACTAGTGGATGATTCTGCTGTACTTATTTACATGTAATTGACAATGGATCATATAGATGTATTATTTGGGCCTCGTCGGGAGAAAACCTGTCTTCCAGGTTTCCGTCAAAGCGAGTTTTAAACCCGTCTCCTCAGCTACAAAGACTAGCTAGAAAAATGAAATTTTGCTAGTAGTATGTCTAGATATGATACTTTCCAATAAGCGAAAAACAAAGGTGCTGATCAGACTGCGCGGATGCGCAGGTTGGTCTGCGCCTGTGTTGTTCGCAAGCCCCCGAAGACAGGTTTTCTCGCTCCCCTGAATTTACGGTCGACTTTACTACTGTACTGTGTAATTGACAATGGGTCATATAGATGTATTATTACCCCCCCCCCCCCCCCTATTGGCTCACCTGAATTGACAGTGGGCGGTACTGCTGTACTAGTAGTACTGGATGATGTGTTATTGGCAACGGATCCTAATGCCATACTATTTGAACCAGCCCCTATCGCTACACCTGAAACATAGGATACCATAGGCATGATAATAATATGAGCCGTGCCATGTGATTTCCAACAATTTGACATTTTGACAAGTGTAGACTCAGATGAGCCTGTGCAGCCTTCTTTTAAGCTTAGAAACTCCAAATGGTGTTCAGTCAGTAGATTAACAATCATAGAACACTCAAGCGACTAGCAAAGGCTCTGATCAGACTGCGCGTATGCGCAGGCTGATCTGAGGCTTTGTTGGTCGCACTTACCACATTGTTGGAAATCTCATGCACTGGCTCAATTATATGAGTAATTAGGGAGCGCAGTGGCTCAGTGGTAGAGTGCTTGACTCGAGACCGAGGGGCCACGGGCTCGAGCCTCACCGGTGTCACTGCGTTGTGTCCTTGAGCAAGAACATTAATCCTAGCTTAGTACTGGTTCAACCCAGGAAGACCCGACCCTATATAACTGAAAGATTGTTGATGGGACGTAAAGAATCAAATCAAACAAACAAATATATGAGTAATGTATTTTGAGGCGGTATCCAACTACAGACAAAGGTTGTCACATCTGTACAGAATAGATTCAAATAAGTCTGGACATCTGAGTAGTCTGATCAGATGCTTACTAATCCACCTGAAGAATTGTTTGACCCTTGGCTATCTTAAGATTGCTCATTGAAGACTCTGATCAGACTGCGCAGATGCGCAGGCTGATCTGAGTCTTTGATGGACACACAGTCCAATATATAGGGTTTGATGGACATTAGCTTATATAACAAGTTTTGGTTCGATTTTGAATTATTTAATATCTCTCAAATGAAAATGTATGTTTTTACAATACAGGGTTATTATGCAAGTATAACCCTCTGGGTGGACTACCTATATATTACATGGTATGGGTTAACAACCTATATCTATGACATGGTACAGTTGAAGGTGCCGAATAGCCTCCTTATTCAGCGAAGCCAGGTATATGATACCCCTCCCCCCTTTTACAAAGAAAGTATATGAATGACCCAAAAGATCTGACACCCATGTATATGCACACATTTTTTGTATGAAAGGGTATATTAAATCAAAGTACAGTATATGAATACGTAAACTTTCTGTGAAATCAAGTATATGAATGGGATGTTTTTTTATAGAGGCCAGGTATATGGTTGAGATTGGTTTTAAAATACTGGCTCGCAAACCCATTCCAAAATTACCGCCGAGTTACCCCCACGCACACACACCCGAGGTATAACCACAATACAAAATAACACTTGAGTTGTACAATAAAATTATATATAATGGTATAATACAGCTATCAACACTACAAACTTTGTACAACATTATAGACCTCGTGCAATTTAGTTGTACCATTTGACCATCCCCTATGCATGCGTGGATCTAGAAAGTTTTGTCAGAGGGGGTCCAACTCTGCAACACTGACAATATTTTTTAGACCAGGAGAGAGGATCCAAATACAACTAAAAGCGGGCAAACATCGGCCCGCCAGTGAAACGCCATTTATATGGCGTTTCGCTGGAGTGCCGATTATGTCCCACCATTGAATGCTGGCTTCATAGCTTTGAGAAATTGATCCGGACCAGTATTGCTAAGAAAACCTATAATTTTGTGAATTTTTAGAGGGGTCCGGACACCCTGTCCACCCCTCTGGATCCTCGCTTGCCTATGGGTTCGAGACATAGAATAAACAGCCACTGGAACATTTTTGCACAAAAAACATTCCTAATGTAAAATCAGGCCTCGAGGTTGTAAAGGTTTTTCATGCTTAACTGAACTTAGCATGAACTTGGTTATATACAATTGTTGGCATTTTAACAATGTTTAGCAGGGTAAAGGATAAATACAACATCTTGGAGTTTTAAAGGAAGAAAACATCTTTATTTTTTCACAGTTTAAGTTTTTGTTATGAGGAATTAAAATTTCATGCTCCATAACTCTTGTACGAATTAACACATTGAATATGTTACTGTATTTTGAGGTCAATGATTTAGGTACTGCAGACGCAATTATGATGCATTAAACTATCTAAATATTTTAGCAAGAGTCATGCACTCCACTTGGTCATTATTTGACCATTGTTTTGTAAAGAAAAACTGCAGTAAAATGAGTAAAAGTTCAATATATTGAAAACTTATTTCTTAAACTTGGTGAAGCTTTTCTGAACTATAACTATGTCAAAGTGTAGATCAAAAGTTGCATCTATTACTTTTTTTATTTGTTGAAAGCATGAGCCATTACCCCTTAATGTAAATATTTACATAGAAAATGGGTTGAGGACCCAATGTTCTCAAACTTGGCTGTAAATGATCAGATTGCAGTAATTGCATACATAAAGTATATTTAGATTGATACATCTTTACGTTTGTTGACTAATATAACATTTGAGTTACTGTTGTGCCAACCAAGAGTGACAGTGACGCAATATTGTGTTTACAATTTGTTTATATATGCAAATACATTGCTGCAGATCTAAGCCACTCCTACCAAAGTTATTATACTTGTCAGTCATGTATTTAGAAGATAACGTATTCACACAATATTCATGTAGTTCGAAATATGCTGTAGTAGATTAAAGACATACATAGAAACCAGCTCGGTTCTAATTATTGCCCACTACATAACGAAACACAAGTGTTAAGTGAAATTTAACTTGTACACTCCACTTGAGCTAACGCTAATCGATAGATCACTTGTGTATTAATCCTATCCTGAGGATAGGATTATTACACAAGAGATCTTTCGATTCTAAGTCCATGCTCACTTTGTAAACAAAAAGGACAGTAATGTTCTTGCTTTTGCGTATGTATGTTCGATAAATGAAATATTTTCACCGTATTTTTTCACAAATTTACAACTATCTATATTGTTTCAGTGATATGAGTACGTCGAAATTAACAAGAGTTCAAGAGAGCCAAAAACTGCTATAAATTATGTAGCTGCATTGTCTTACACGTGGGTTCTGTACCGCTCCAAGCTCCAGTTGAGTTGCATTCTCTGGTGGCGTTGCCCGCTGTCAAGACATATCCAGTATTACAGGTGTAGTTAACTCTATCTCCGAACAGAGTACCAGAGTCATAGGTAACATTACCATTCTCTATACTGGTCACATTACCACAATCTGTAAGCATAATGCAAGTTAATTATTTTTACTTGGCAGTGAAATCAATGCATACCAAAAATAAATAAAAGTGGTATCAATCACTAGTGAAATGCTATGATATCAATCACTAGTGATTGATATCAGCCTATATTTTCACTGTAGCGTGTTTTGCATTACCTCTGACTTTTCATTCACTGAATGCATTTCAATTCAGAATTTTCAACCTATAACTTTCTTATTTGTGAAGGAAACATCAAGTGTGGGTATGCATTTTCTTAGTAAGAACTTGACAAATATTTTGGTACCAAAATTATTTAGGTTTGCTAAAATGTTTGGTTTATGCATTTTCAGCACCTCCTTTTTCAGTGGGTGAGAAATTGCATATATTTACATTACAGGCTATATTTACATATTCGAAGCAATCCTCTAATGTAACTATTGTTATATACAAACCATATAAATCATTGCGGTAAATTATTAATATCAATTATCCAAATTTAAATGCATTCTCTAAAAATGGTTGGTAAGATAATTATGTCTACACAAGTTTATAAACCAAAAAAACAAACGCAAAAAACACAAATAGTACTTGTTAAAGGCATCCTTCATTTTGACCGCCATAGTGGGTCATGGACCCATAGGTCCGAAGTCACAGAGAGAAAGTAAGCCCTAAATACTATCTTAAGATATGGGAGTGCAGTGGCTCAGTGGTTGAGTTCTTGACTTGAGACCGAAGGGTCGCAGGTTCAAGCCTCACCGGCATCACTGCGTTGTGTCCTTGAGCAAGACACTTTAATCCTAGTTAAGTACTGGTTCAACCCAGGAAGACCCGTCCCTACATAACTGAAAGATTGTTGATGGGACGTAAAGAATCAAATCAAACTATCTTACGATGTCCTAGATTTTGACCTATATCTTCTATCCAATCAAGGGGTCTGAAACCGTCAAGTGCAAACCAACTATGAATGATACAAATTGTCCAATCGCTTCTCGAGGGAGTTCCGTACGGCCCTCTGAGAAATACATTGATCACTAATAAAAATAAACAAAAACAAGAAATGTCACAGTCACGTGACAAATGCCCCCAAAGGAATTAGTCTAGCATAAGACACATTTGAGGAAAGTTAGCTAGTATGCTCCAGACACGAAAAACCTAGAAATGAGACCAGAAGTCAATGTCAAAGTAAAAGTGACCCAAAATGGTATGCACCACTCCGCCATCCCAAGAGAACTCTACACACCAAATTTGGGATTCCTACATCAAATAATATAGGAGATATGTTCCAGACTCGATTATTCTAGAAACTAGGTGATAGGTGAAGATCACAGTGACCTAAAAATGGTATGTGAAACATCAGCATCCAAAGATGTAACAAACAGCAAATTTGGAATTCCCATCTCAAATAATATAAGAGATATGCTCTATACACGATTATTCTACTAACTAGGTCAGAGGTCATGGTGACCCAAAAAATGGTACTTGACACTCCGCCATCAAAAGATGCATCCACACACCAAATTTGGGATTCCTACCTTTAATAATATATGAGATATGCTCCGGACACTATTTTATAAAAACTAGGTCAGGTCAAGGTCACAGTGACCCATAAATGGTACAAGACACCCCACCATCCCAAGATGCATTCACACACCAAAATTGAGATTCCTATCTCAATTAATATAAGAGATATGCTACAGACACAATTATTATTACATCTAGGTCAGAGGTCAAGGTCACAGTGACCCGAAAATGGCAAGGGACACTCCCCCATCGCAAGATGCATATACACACCTAATTTGGAATTCCTACCTCAAAGAATATAAGAGATATGCTTCGAACACTATAATTCTTAAAACTCGGTCAGAGGTCAAGGTCACAGTGACCCAAAATGGTATGTGACACTCCGTCATCTCAGGATACATTTAAATACCAAATTTGGAATTACAATCTCAAAGAAAATAGGAGATATGCACCAAACTCAATGCAGTTTTTAGAAACTAGGTCATAAAGGTCAAGTTCAAGGTCACAGTGACCCAATCATGGTTTGCTACACTTAATCATCCCAAGATGCATTCACACATCAAATTTGAGATTGTTACCTCAAATAATATAAGAGATGTGCGATGGACACGGTAATTCTAAAAACTAGGTCATAGGTCAAGTTCAAAGTCACAGTGACCAAATTATGGTTTGCTAAACTTCCTCATCCCAGGATGCATCATCACATCAAATTTGAGACTCGGAGCTGAAATAATATTAGATATATGCTCCGGACATGATTATTCTAAAAACTAGGTCAGAGGTCAAGGTCACAGTGTCCCGAAAAGGGTTTGTGACACTATGCCATTTCAAGATGCATTTACACACGAAATTGGGAATTCCTATCTCAAAAAATATAGGAGATATGCACAAGTCTCAATGAAGTTTCTAGAAACTAGGTCAGAGGTCAAGTTCAAGGTCACAGTGACTCAATTATGTTACAGATCACTTCGTCATCCCAAGATGCATCCACACAACGAATTTGAGATTCCTACCTCAAATAATATTAGAGATATGCTCCGGACATGATTATTCTAAAAACTAGGTCAGATGTCAAGGTCAAGGTTACAGTGACCTGAAAATGGTATGTGACACTCTGCCATCCCATGATGCATTCACACACTAAATTTGGAATTCCTACCTCGAAGAATATAATAAGAGATATGCTCCGTACACAATAATTCTTAAAACTAGGTCAGAGGTCAAGGTCAAGGTCACAGTGACCCGAAAATAATATATAACACTCTGTCATCCCAATATGGATTTACACACCAAATTTGGAATTCCTATCTCAAAGAAAATAGGAGATATGCACAAGTCTCAATGCAGTTTCTAGAAACTAGGTCAGAGGTCAAGTTCAAGGTCACAGTGACTCAATTATGGTACGCGACACTTCCTCATCTCAAGATGCATCCACATACCAAATTTGAAATTCCTACCTCAAATAATATTAGATATATGCTCCGGACACGATTATTCTAAAAACTAGGTCAGAGGTCAAGGTCAAAGTGACCCGAAAATAGTACGCGACACTCCGCCATCCGAAGATGCATCCACACATCAAATTTGGAATTCTTACCTCAAAGAATATAGGAGTTATGCACTGGACACGAAGCGGGACGGACGGACGGACATTGTGATTACTATAAAAACTAAGTCAGAGGTCAAGGTCAAGGTCACAGCGACCCGAAAATGGTACGGGACTCTCCCCCATCCCAAGATGCATCCACACACCTAATTTGGAATTCCTACCTTAAAGAATATAGGAGATATGCACCGGACACGAAGCGGGACGGATGGACGGACGGACAGTGCGATTACTATATGCCTCCCAAAGCTCCTTTGGAGGCATAAAAAACCACGTTGTCAGGACCTCCCCCACCCTGACGGAATATTCTGGATCCACGCATGTATGATTGCTATATACAATTGACAAATTATTTCTTCTTTAAACATGCATTACACTATATGTGACAAAAATTGCAAATTTATAAGACCTTTCAGGAATAGTTATATATGAGCTGTGCCATGAGACTTCGAACAATGTGGTATGTGCGACCAGCAAAGCTTCAGATCAGCTGCGCATACGCGCATTCTGATCAGAGCCTTTGCTAGTCGTTTGAATTTTTATGACTCTTTAGCTACTGACCAACAGCATTTGGAGTTTCTAAGCTTAACAGGAGGCTGCACAGGCTCGTATGGCCCTATTTATGTCAAAATGCCACATTGTTTGAAATCATTTGTCGCGGCTCATTTCAGGCGCGGATCCTTTTTTTTTAGTTTGACGAGGGGAGGAAGGATCCAAATACCGCTTTTAGCGGACAATCAATGGCCCGCCAGGGAAGTGCCATTTAAATGGCGTTTCGCTTGTGGGCTGATGCTGGCCCAACATTGAGTGCTCGCTTGGTAGCTTTGTGATTTTAAGGGGTTCCGGATCAGTATTGCTAAGGAACCCTTTATTTTTGTAGTTTTCCAAAGGGGGGGGGGGGGCTCGGACACCCTGTCCCCCTCTGAATCAGCTAATGTATATTCTATTTACCAACTGGACTGCACTCAGGCTGTACATCTGAGTCCCAATCGCCGTTTGAAGTGCATGTTGCGGTGGTTGATCCCAACAGTGAGTACCCAGCATAGCAACTGTAATTAGCCACAGCCCCTACCACCAGACTAGTAGCCTTAACATCCCCATTCATAATTTGGGCGGGATATGGACATTCTTAATATAATGGAATTACAGTAAAACCTGTGTAAAACAACCTTTCTCAAAAAGACTTAAAATTGGTTTTCAGCATAGCAATTGTATTTAGCCTCGGCTCCTACCGCTAGACTAGTTGCCGCAACATCCCCATTCATACTTAGGTCGGGAAAAGGACATTCTAAAATAAAATGAATTTAAAGTAAAACCTGTGAAAATCGACCATTCTCAAAAAGACCAAGTTTCGCTTCATGCAGGTCAAAAGTATTGCATAATACTCCAAGAAAAAATGAAAAAATAAATAAAAATAATAAAATAAAATGAAATAAAAAAGAAAGAAAAAAGTGGTTTTCAAGACCAATTATCGCTTAAGGCGGAACAGGACTCGTGTTGACCGATAACCGTGTTTTTATAAAAGGAAGAGTTATCTTAATTATTTTGTACAAGCATCGGCATTCACAAAAAGCCTTCTCCTCGTTTATCAACAAATCTCTATAACCTGGTATATTTTGACCGTAGGGACCAGTTCAACCCATCAATGGGTTCGAGTGATACGTGGTCAGATAATTATGGTAAACCACTTAATATTTATGTGTACTTCATTGAAGTTAGATATCTGTAACTCGTGTCTATAGCTAACTCTGTGCACGCGAGAGTGTACTGGCCGTTCGAAGGCAGTGCTTCTTTTGCGGATCTTCAACTTAAGATAGAGTGGGACCCATGGAGACGATAACCGAGAGATTTTATAAAGGTAAGAGTTATTCTTGTGTATTGCCTTGAAATGTACAAGCATTGACATTCACAAAAATGTGCTTATCCTTTATCAACACATCTGTATGACCAGTATATATTTAGGGCCCGCCATCAAATTGGCGGATCTCTATTGTTTTTGGCTTGTCCATCAGTCCGTCTGTCTGTCCAGATGTCTGTCTGTCCCGGCGCCCATCTGTCTGCCCATCTGCTGTTGTGATCACTCTAACTTATCCATTTTTAATCGGATTTCTTCCAAATTTCATATATGGTTTGCTTCCATCAAACCCTAGTTCAAGTTTGAATATGAGTTTAGTCCGACAAACGATAACCAAGATGGCCGACAAAATGGGTGCCACCTATCAGTTTGTGTCTGCTCGCTGTTGTGGTCTCTCTAACTTAGTCATTTTATTCTGAGTTCTTACAATTTTCATATATGGATTGCTTGTATCAAAAATAGTAAGTGAGTATGATGAGGAAATACCACAATCACAAACCGCAGACAACCCCGTGGCACCGCGAGGAAGAGCCGCTCAACCATCACGAGACACCAAGAAGACAAATTAAGCAAAGCAACCAGCTCTCTCTTCCCCATCAAGATGATTGCAATACTAGAATGGACATAAAGTAACATACAACAAAACATAGAACAATTACAGACTCCCACAATGGGAGTAACAATAAACAAAAAGTCAACAACAACAGAACCACCGCCTTAGAACGGACGGCAGCCTAAGCTACCGGGGGGCTTAAATGCATTTTACTGGTACCAAATCTTCGCCCTAGATTCTGCTGTTGTTGAAATACAAGAAATGTTCAGCTCGCATGGAGGCCATCTAACTAATGCAATGTATCATCATGGAGAAACACTCTAATCAAATTAACACATCATGATGAAACAAAGAAAAGGGCTCATGACTCACAGATAGTCAGAGCTAAAGAAAGCCTCAAGTTGAGCCATGGTGGGTCCAGCTACAGATAAGCATCAGGCACCAACCCACCGATTAAAGCTTTACGTCAGAGCCGGCATAGAGTCTGAGACCTGACCCACCGTCGTGCAATTAAGGAGGAAGCCAAAACTATAAACCGTGATTGGGTTTAAAACTAGGCATGCAGACTGTCTCATGATATCCAAGTTATATCCAACACTATATAACGTTTTACCATCTTTTTGAATTGATCACTAATTTAGGTTTTCCAACAATACGTTTGAATTTATAAACTTAATCACCATAAAATATAGGTTCTGATATGCCTTGCTGCAGAAGAGTTCTTAACCCAATATTGTATTTAACAATTAACTCTGAGTGTCTGTGGTAGAATTTAGAAAATGCTTTGCGAATTTTATGATATCTATAACCTTGTTTAAATAACTTAGCAGTTAAAAATAAGTTTCTGTTGTTGAAGTTCAAACTCTGGTTCAAGTTTGAATATGAATTTTGTCTGGCCAACAATAGCCAAGATGGCCGACAAAATGGCTGCCGCCTATCAGTTTGCACTCGAGTACACCCTACCTTAGTCATTTATTTCCTGATCGCTTCCAAATTTTATATATGGATTACTTTTATCAAACTCTCAACCAAGTTTAAATATGGACTTTTTCAGCTAACCAAAAAGGCCTCCTCTAAAATGGCTGGTTTGCACATGTGGACACTCTAACTTAGTCATTTATCACCTGATTTCTTCCAAATTTCATACTTATATTACTTTTATCATACACTGGCCCAATTTCGAATATGGTTTTTTTCCGATGAACGATAACTAAGATGGCTGTTTATGATCAGTTTGCACTTGTGGAGACTCTAACTTAGTCCTTAAACACTGATTTCTTCCAAATTTCATATATGGACTACTTTCATCAAACTATTATTCATATCTGAATTTGGGTTTTGTCCGATGAACATAATCAATATTATCGCCAAAACTGATATGCCCTTTTCATCATAGACCATTATAAGGGGCCCATAGTCAGAGTCTGACTGTTCTAGTAACCGTCGGGCCTCAATGCGTTCCAGTTATACCTGGTCAGACAATTTGGTCAGAAAAGTTAATATTCATGTGTACTTGATGTCTGTCACTTCATCCACGTTTTATTGAAGTTAGATATATGCCACTCATGTCTACAGTTTAGTTATGCACCTAAAGAATTAAGTTAATAAACTATTTGTATGATGCATTTGCAGATAAGAAAATAATGTACCTTGATATGCCTGCACACGCGCACAGGTTAATCAATGCATCTGCTTCCCACCAGTTTTCACTTTATATATCGTTCAAGTATGGGGGTGTTTTGCTTTATCTATCTATGTTTTCTGGTTTTGATTTGCCAAAACCAATATGAGAGCTGAGAAAATATTTAACTATGGAAAAAAATAAAGAGATAATCCTGGCACAGTTCCATACTTTCGTGGAGATTGATCATGAAATATTTTACAGTCATTCTCCTCCTTTTCGCTGAATCATTCAAGAAGGGTTGTTGTCAGTTACAAGCGAATGTAAGTGCATGAAGTACTGGTTAACCATTTGTTCAAGCTTGTCCCAAAAAGTGGTAACATGTAGGTGAACTGACCATCCCGTCATGAACATAGTTTTTGACTGGGACGTTAAGCAACAAAAAAACAAACAAATGCCCATCTGAGGACGAACTCCCCAGAGTACAATCCAGCGAACAATAAGGATTGATAAATCACCTGATTGACGTTGATGCGGTGCCAGTACTTATAAGATATGCATGGAAACAGGTTTGTTGTAAAGTCCGTTTTTATGACTCAATTTCCCTTGATAAGAAGTTAATGCTAATGTTACCATTTTAAGAGAGTCAGTGGAGGCATATGTAAGTCGTCTTGTGAGCAAAATCTCCGGTGTATTTTTGACGGCTAGTCACCAAATGCTCCCGTTTACGCCCACTTGTTTTGTTTGTTTGTGTTGATGCTTTACCTACCAATCAACAACTTCAGTCATGTCTGGACGAATTCCTGTCTATAACCATAACTGAGCAGCTGATTAATTCTGTAGCCCAATGACACAACACTTTAACTCATGGTGAGTCACAAATTAGCCATCCTTCGATACTAAGTTTAACACTCTACCAACTGAGCCACTGCGCTTCTTATACCATTTGTCAGTATGATGTTGTGGGTGCGAGGGCTCCCTTTTGTAGCTTGGATGAAACCCAAGAGCAACATATTTGGTCATGTGATAGCGCTTACCGAATTCTTAGTCTTGCTTTTGCTATATTTCAGCTAGCCAGTTGTGAGTTATATGTTTTTGACTGAGGCTTACTTTGAATAATCTAGTATGACCGTTCACATATGCATGCTTGTCTTTGCATTCACTGATTGCCTATATGAAAAGAACCAAACTCGTGTATCATGCCTTCTTTACCCGTTGGCTTAGGGGTAGACTTGAGACCAAGAAGTCCATGGTTTGAGCCCTATTGTTTGTTTATTTCATCCTGTTGACACTTCTATGTGCATCACTGCTGATGACGTCAATGTTGTAACGAACCCAGAACGCGTATACATTCAGCAACTAAAAAAGCAACAACCAAAAAAGCTGGGCATCAACATCACGTGGATTGCCTGAATAAAACACTACTTGCACCCATTAAGCACGAGTGTAAACAACCTGCGATATAGAGAATACTAGGTGAGTGTCTTTTGATATCAAGTTTACCAGGCAAGGCTTTGAGAATGCTTGTTGACATCGCGAGGCTTGCCGAGCGATTCAACATGCGTTCTCAAAGCCGAGCCTGGTAAACTTGATATCAAAAGACGCGAACTTGGTATTCTATTTATCAGTTTACCCATTGTTGAACACTCTTCAAAGTAGCGATTATGACGTAATTTTTTATTTTTGTGATGATTCAGCGTCATTAGCGAAAAAAAGTGCAACGTCATCATGACCTGATAAAGGTAACATGCCGTGAGATAGGAAACGTTCATTAGGTCATGTTGCAACAATTCAGTTAATGTTAGGGGTGACTGATAAAAGGCTTTTTATGCTCATCATGTAAGGTCCTCTATTTAAAGTCCTGCTAATTGGTAAGGTCATACGGAAACTTGATTACAGCTAAAAGTAAGTAAGGGTGCAAAAGCCTTATCAGTCAAAAAAGTGAAGCCTAGGATATCGAGATTTGTGTAAAATGTATATGCAGTTGCCGTTTTGTGTTCCCGCGCAGTTTTTTTAGTCTGTCTGCTCAGTACTGGCAAGCACACAAGAAGACATCCCGATATGGCTGATTTTGGCTTTCTATGACGTAAATCATGAACTCATACAAATATTGCTGCGTTCTAAATACACTCAATATCCTGATTGTCTACGCCCATGGACCTAGAATAAACAATGAAACATATATGACAATCCATGCCTGTTTTTATCTTAGAGGTTAAAAAAGAAAATAGCACAAAAAAGAAAAACGAGCACGGTGACATATGCTTTTTAAATAATTATAAGTTTCTATACAAAATTACCTTCAAAGTGATAAGTTTTTTTGTTTCTGTAATTACATTATGTGACATTTTTTATTCTAGATTTAAACGATTTTTGTGCCTTAATGCTTTGGACAAAAAAGGTTTTAGCTTAAAAATAAGCTACATGCAAATTTTTGTTCGCTACTTTTGTTTTCATTTATTAGCCAATAGCATGTTGCGTATTCCCAGAAAAAAATATGGTTTTTCTCACGTTCAATTTGTTAGAATATGAGAAAAAGACTTTTTTTTTTAAAAACTCATATGTTTTAATTTTTAAAATTAAATAACTTTTTAAAAAGCACGGTAAGGTCCTGTTATTTTTGTCAAAAAAGATGAGTTTTGAGCTATTTTAAACATACTAAAAGATGGTAACTTTTTCGACATATGCTGAAGTCTGGTACCACCTTAATGCAGGTCAAAAGTATTGCATAATGCTCCAAGAGGAGCATTATGCAATACTTTCGTCCTTCAATGAGCTACCATTTGTCATTAAGATCTTTGTTTTGTCTATTTTTAGTGGTTGATTAAGACAGGTTTTACTGTAGATAGGTTATTCTTGCACACCGGATAACGATATCTGAGATTTTACCCTGGGATAGAAAATCTTATCTAACCCATACTTTCTTACCCAGGCTGTCTCGTGAGGGCTTCATACATTGGTTGTATTGGAACTCGCGCACATTGTCGTCAAGTGACATCATTGTTATATTTAAGTGACGTCATTAAATGAAATTACATCTTAGCGTATTCAGGAACTTCTTGAAGCTTATTTTAAATAAAAAAAACAATGGTGAGCAAGAAAAAGAATCCATTATTCGTGTGAGGGTAGGATAAAAATCCGTCCCTGGGGATCACCGTTTGTCATCACTCGGCAAGCCTCGTGATGCCAAACAGCGATCCCCGGGACTGATTTTTCTATCCTACCCTCACATTCATGATAGATTCTTATAATACAAGTCCAGGAAACATAATAAAGCGGGTCACTATTGGCCCGCCAGCACAAAGTCATTTGAATGGCTTTCAACCATGTACCAAATGGTGGCGCAACACTGTATGCTGACTGTGAGGACAGTCAATTCTTAATTGCATACTCACATATCAGTTCTATGACAAATTATATAGTCTCATATAACACCTCCTGGTTAAAGATTTTGTCATTTTTGGCATTTAAAGAGACTAGGTCTGTAACTATGAACATTTTTCTTTTTTTTTTCTTTTTAAATCATTTGTAAAAGTAGAATTAAGTTATGTTTTCACAATAAATATGGTCGGTTCAGCTGAAAGCTGCATAGAAAAATGAATTATCTTATTAAAATAGGTGTTTTTCTCTTATTGGTAATTATTTACGTCCCTCCAATAATTCTAGACAGTTGATTTTTAACATAAATGCTGTTGTTTTGATAGTGGTCATTTGTTAACATTTACGAAAATGGTAAACTTTTTACCTGAATTTGAGGAGATTTAATGTATTCTTGAAAAATAGAAACTTTATTTCTAAAATTAAAAGATCAAAAGTTACAGACTATGCAGCTTTAACTAGCACCCACCCTTATCTTAATAAGATACATAACACTATCATAACAAAAGGTGAAGGTGTGATATTTCATTTAATACTGTTGACGATATGCTTTCATATGAGCATTAAGTTTTATAATGTGAATACACAGACCGGAAAACCAGAGGATCGAAACTGCCACATCTGGTTTACAAAGTAAGGGTGCAAAGATCGGGAATCGATACAATTAAGCCGTCCATCCTCTACATCACGAGGGCCCCTAATTATTCACATTGTATAATATTAATGTCATAAATCTATGTCAAAAAAGAAACATTTTCTGCTCATAAGCGTTTTAATGCCAACATCTGCGAGCTTTAGTATGGGACAAAGTATTGTATTTTCTGTGAGGAGTTATAATTTTATCCGCAGCTGAGATAAGCAGAAAAAAATGTGTTACCTTAAGGCAAGATCTGATATGTATCAAATGTATTGTGTCTGACTCAACGTTGAATAAATTATGACATGGATCTAAAGAAACGTGACATGAGATTTCCAACAATGTGGTATGTGCGACCAGCAAAGCTTCAGATCAGCCTCAGATACGCGCAGTCTGATCAGAGCCTTTGCTAGTCGTTTGAATTTCATATGACTGTTAAGCTACTGGGAAAGTGATGTTAGCACATGCTTTTGAACACTGATATTTTAACACATTGAAATGACAATAAATTTACCTAGTGGACTACAAGCCGGGTCGGGTGAAGAATACCATGTGCCAGTTTGGTCACACACCAGCATGGAAGCTCCAGATAGAACGTAGTTTGTATCACAGTCATATCTAGCTTCTGATTCATACGTTGTAGAAGAATAGCTAGTTATGGCATTTGGGACCACTGGCGGACTGCCACAATCTAATAAAACAAAGTATAAACTGGTCAAAAGGAGTATATACGAGGGCACCTTTGGGCTTTCTTTCGTTGTGTTTTTAATTTCAGTTCTTTTAACCCTTAATGCGCCAATAGCAACAAAAGTCGTCTGCTTTTCTCGTCTGCTGAAATGTTAAAGAAGCCTGTTTGGCAAACAGTGTGGACCCAGAGCAAACTGCTCCTACAGTCTGTTCTGGGTCCAAGCTGTTTGCTTCTATACTTAATTCGTCAGTAATGTTAGGCAATTATTTGCAGCAGACGACTTCAGCAGACGACATTTTAGATGCATTTTTTCATGGCGCTTTAAGTATTAACCCTTTAAGCGCCAAGAAAAAAATGCATCTGAAAATATTGTCTGATGCAGTTGTCTGCTGCAAATAATTGCCTAACATTACTGACAAATTAAGTATAGAAGCAAACAGGAGCAGTCTGATCTGGGTCCACACTGTTAGCCACAGAGGTCTCTTAAACATTTCAGCAGACGAGAAAAGCAGACGACTTTTGTTGTGATTGGCGCATTAAGGGTTAAATCCTTTGCAACATTGCACACAATAGTGAAAACTTTTAAAATTGCCCAAATAGAGAAACTATATTATTCTATTACATTGCATCCAATAGCGAAAATGTTAACATTGCACTCAATAGCGAATATATCAACATTGCATCCAATAGCGAAAATGTTAACATTGCACTCAATAGCGAATATATCAACATTGCATCCAATAGCGAAAATGTTAACATTGCACTCAATAGCGAATATATCAACATTGCATACAATAGCGAAAATGTTAACATTGCACTCAATAGCGAATATATCAACATTGCATCCAATAGCGAAAAATATAAACACTACACCCAATAGATAGAGGATATTCAAATTTTGGAATGATTATGACACTATTTTTCATCGAGTGAAGCGAAAATGCATATTTCATGAGTGGCAAAGCCACAAATGAAAATCATTTGCTCGCTTAACGAGATGAAATAATAGGAATAATCATGACGAAAATTTGAAATTTCTTTTTATTATAAACAATTTTAAGCACGACAGTTTTGACTTCATATGATGTCATACACTATCGCACATTCTGTCATATTAATGAAGATGTTGCATAATGTGTCTCTCAGCCAAAACTGAAACTACAGGAGCTGGAGTAGAGAAATTGAAAATTTCAGCAAATCTCGAAAGTTTTATTACCCAAAACTTCCTTGCGATCTAATAAAGAAAATGAATACCCACACTTTGTGTTTTTTCCACTAATAAGAAGGACAAAGGCATTTGTAAATCTGAAGTGAGCCCAAGAAGATCAGCGAACAAAGCAGAGGACAACCGATTTCACCCGTGAAATACAACTTTGACCGTTCCAAGGCGGTACTTCTTTTGTGGATCTTTTATGTTTTTGTTCTGTCTTGTGTTTGCTATGTCTTTGTGCGCGTCTGTTTATATGTGCTTTGTGGTCACCTGCTGGGAAAGGGCTGACCTCTTGGCTCTCGTTTGTGGTGTCTGCTGTGAGTTTGTCACTTTCCCATTGGTATCCTGGGTCAGGTGTGTTACTTGATTGTATCGATTCCTGATCTTTGCATCCTTACTTACTTTTTTTTCTATAATTTCACATTACATAATGTGAAATATAGCTTTTTTAAATATTCATTATACTCAAATTTATATTTTCCTGTATTTTGTTACTTTGAAAATAATGATGAAAAATATTAACATTGTACCCAATGGTTGAAAAAAAAATAACATTGTACCCGATAACGAAAAGTCAAAAATTGTGAACATTGCACATACTTGGGTAAAGTATTAACATTACACACAATAGTAAAAGAAATATATTGCACCTGTAAGTGAAACATTATTTTTACTATTAGCTGCAATGGTGATATGCTGCAGTCGACAGGCCTTTATCCACAGTATAGATATAACAATAGTAACTTGATCTGGCGTACTGTATCACGTCGAGTGGATTAGCTCATATCATCGGATCACACGAGACGCGACGCGTCGAGGGTGATCTTATGATATGGGCTAATCCACGAGACGTGATACTGTACGCCAGATCAAATTACTATTATAATAATATGTTTATTATATCCCTTTTCCCATTTAATTCTGATTTTATAAATTGTTTTGGTCATTAATCAAGAAAAATGCGTAAACGTTTGCCAATACGTTACGTTTCATGACGTCACATCATCATGTTTCCGTCGCTGGTTCCCTGCTTAAAATTTTACTTAACCTAACGTTGTCGTAAAAACAGGTAACCGACGTTAGCCTCGTTTTAAAGGATAGTGATATGGAATCAGAAAATCTCAGTTCGTTATCCGGCTTTCTGTAGCAGATGGCCAGTAAACAGACAGTTCAAAAATGCATTATTTATAGGTAAACACTGAACCGAAGTTCTAAGTAGCCACTTTTTTTCTGACTAAGCCCTAGTGGTATTGAAATGAATTTTTGCCCAAGTATGTGAATTGTAATGGACTAAAGTTAAGCGGTGTTTTGGAAGAGTTTTCTATCACTTCACGATTTTTGGTTTCAAAAATGAAAAATTATTTTTTTGAAGAAAATAAGCGTTTTGATTGCAATTTTTATCGAATTGAAGTACAGGTGATTGCCAACCTGCCTAGTCGACTTGAAAAAAACACCAAACACTTGACATTTTGCTTATGACAGATTTTTAATGAATTTTTTAAAATTGATAATTTTCCAAATTTTCCGAAATTTTCGGAAATCATTAGCTGCACATACTAAAATCATTGTATGTGTTTTAATTTATGTTAATATGTCTGACAAAACACCATGCAACTTGATTAGCCCATTTTCTAACGATATTTTTTACTAATTTGGTATCCACTTCCGATTTTAACGTGAAACTTTAAAGCTCATTTAAATGGCATTTGTTAAAGATTTCTTTTAATTTTTAAACAGAACAGTGACGCCAATTCATAATAAAGAACCCCTGAAAATTGCACTGCTGTGTCGCAAATAGTAAAGCGTACAGAGCAATGCAAAGTGAGTATGCGAACTGCATGGTTAAGCTAAATATCCTTTGATTAAGTTGTTGACCGTTGCTGTCTTCATGCTAACGTAAAAGAGAAATGGAGTGTTCAATTGTGAAAAATACCTTTTGATTCTTTTCACCTTATATCACAGCTGTTATAAACATCTTCAAACTAATTAAAATATAAATGGATACCGTATCTGATGCCTGATCTGATGATTAGTTTATATCACACTAAAAAGTGTGACTTTTTGAAATGAGATGGTACCTTTACTCGGACCTCGTCTGTGCAAGGCCTACCAGTCATTTTGAAATGACATAATTTGCAGAGTCTCGACAAAGCCTTGGACCTTTTTATAGAATTTAAATTTTGTGAGAGCGATTTTTTCTTTCCGAACGTGAGCAAAAATTGTAAGGTAGCTACTTATAACTTCGGTTCAGTGTATAATAAATTAAAACATGTGTACACAATTCGGCAGAAAAACACAACAGCAGACGACACGAATATGAAAGCCCAGAGGTGACCTCTTTATTAACAGTTCAAACATTATAATTTGCTACTTAAATGTTCTGACGTCACACTTGATACATACGGCCAGTTAAGCAAAATATTCAGGCGTAAAAATTGCGATTATTTTCTTATCCTTCAGATTAAATGCCAGCAGACGATTATCATGAACTATCATGCCTTATTTGTTATTTTTGAAAAAGCAGCAAAATTTGAAATTGTCGTCTGCTGAAAATTATAGATGGCGCTTTAAGGGTTTAACTTGTCTGTGTTTAATCTGTGTTTTGTTACGTATTACTCGATGCCTTTTCTAGATTTGATGAGAGAGAGAGAGAGAGAGAGAGAGAGAGAGAGAGAGAGAGAGAGAGAGAGAGCTGGATGCTTTAGTTTAGCCATCTTCCTGATGTATTGTGGATGTCAGTTCTTCCTCACGGTGCTATGGGTTGGTCTGCAGTGTGTGTGATTGTGGTACATTTTTATTTGCTGTAAATACTCACTTATTTGTTTGTGTAAAACACTGCATAAAACGATTCACTTGTAAGATGTATTGTGAATGTTAGTTCTTACTCACGGTGCTATGGGTTGGTCTGCAGTGTGTATGATTGTGGTATTTGTTGCAAATACTCACTTATTTGTTTGTGTAAAACACTGCATAAAACGATTCACTAGTAAGATGTATTGTGAATGTTAGTTCTTACTCACGGTGCTATGGGTTGGTCTGCAGTGTGTATGATTGTGGTATTTGTTGCAAATACTCACTTATTTGTTTGTGTAAAAACACTGCATAAAACGATTCACTTGCAACAGTGATGTTATAAATGCCCAAAAATTAAGTCTAGAGGCAAATAATGACAATATTTGGGACATTTTGGAAGTCATCTTTAAAAGACTAAGTCTGCAACTATGAACATTTTTCGAAATCTTTTATTTTCTTTTTAAATCATTTGTGAAAGTAGAATGAAGCTATGTTTTCACAATAAATCTGTTCACTATAGCTGAAAACTGCATGGAAAAGTGAATTATCTTACAAAAACAGGTGTGTTGATAATTATTTGCGTCCCTCCAATAATTATAGACAGTTAATTTTAACGTAAATACTGTTGTTTTGGCACTGATAATTTGTTAAGGTTTACGAAATTGGTAAAATGTATACCTGAATTTTAGTTTTTTACTGTCTTCTTGAAAAATAAAAACATTAGTTCAAAAATTAAAAGATCATAAGTTACAGACTATGCAGCTTTAAACTGGAAACTGTTCATAGACATTTTAACCTCTCTGAGATACTGATTAAGGCATTGCATTTCTAAAAAAATAGTGAGTATGATCAGGAATTACAACAATCACAAACTGCAAACAAACCCTAGTCACCGCGAGGAAGAGCCACAAAAACACCACGAGACACCAGGAAGACAAACTAAGCAAATCAACCAGCTCTCTCTTCCCCATTAAGATGATCGCAAAACTAGAAACACACAAGAAAACATAGAACAATTGCAGAATTTAACAATGGGAGTAACACTCAACAGAGAATCAACAACAACAGAACCACCGCCTTAGAATGGGCAGCAGCTTAAGCCACTTAAATGCATATTACTGGTACCAATTTTTTTCCCTAGAGTCCGCTGTTGTTTAGGCACAAATAGTTAAGCTTGCATGGAGGCTACCAAACTATTGCAATGTTTCATCATGGAGTAACAATACAATCTTATCAAATTAACACATTATGATGAAACAAAGAAAATGGCTCACCACTCACAGTAGTAAGAGCTAAAGAAACCTTCAAGTTGAGCCACGGTGGGCCCAGCTACTTGGAAGAAAATGGGTAAACATAACTTATGCCACCCCTACCAACTTTAGCACGAAGCACGAAATATCTCGTGATGTACAAGACCTACACAGATGTAGGTGGTATAAAGTTGTTATACCATGTTTGTCCACCTATACGTAAGATAATCCACTCGCTAAAGCTCCTGGATTATATCCACATACAGGCGGACAAGCCATGGTATTACCATTGCTTAGTTACCTACTGGCTGATGCCATTTCAATTGCCATCTTAGTAGGGTGTATAGAAAAAGCCCATTTTTAAGTTCAGGGTTCACGGTTGACAAATAACTCGGCTAAAGGGTTCATGTGTGTAAACCGACTATTTTGGTGACTATGTGTGTGAGATTTATCAATCTTTGGTGACGAATTTATAAAGTGATGCATATGTAATTTTTTTAAGAATTTGGCTGATAATTTCCTTAGTCAGTCAAGGGACAAGATGCCCCTGTACTTTAAAACAATCACTGCAGTAAAATTACATATATCAACACTCTGTCAGATTTGCTTTCAAAATAAACAGCCTAAATAAAATCTGTAAGCTAGCCGTATCTCCATGCATGTAAAATGTGAGGCCAGTGATTAATTAGCTTTGGATACAAGTAAACTTCATTTAACAGTGAAGACCCAGATGTAATGCTACATCTGGCGACATTTGATCAGCGTCTGCACTGTAACCCATTGAAGGGCCAGCAAAACACATCTGAAAATGTCGTCTGCTAAAGTTGTTTGCTGTATATTTAGTACTAGTCAACATCCCATGTAGATGGAAGATTCAGTTGGAACATGAAGGGTCAATAGACTTACCTCTTTTTATGTATATGGCTGTTTGTCGCATACTTTGCTGTTTTTATACAGTAGGAACTTATTAAAATAAAGTTAGTATCTGGAACAGTCTAGTCTGGGTTTTGATAAATAAAATAGATTCAATAAAAACAAGGCAATGATAAATATATTATGTTTTGCTGTATGCATGGAGCTAACTTATGACAGAGTAATTTTCTAAATACAGATGCTGAACCCAGTTAAATAAACAATTATTCTCAGAGTGTTGATAACACAATTACATGCGAAATTTATGAACTCGGATCCGAGTTCCTCAAAAGCACTTGTAGCTAGAGTGTAGTGGTATTGTCCACAAAAAGAGAGGGAAAGACAGCCAGACAGACAGACAGAGGGACATATCAACAGACAGACAGACACAAACAGGAGGACCTATCAAAATTTGGTCAAAAACAAAGTCTGGTTATCCAATGCTATTATGGGAGTATCTGTATCTTTGATAAGTGCCAGAAATGTTGGTAGAACTTGGAAAATGATAATCACGAAAGATGATTAAACTTACAAATGATCCGCAACATGTAAATTCCAACAATGTGGCATTTTGACAAGTGTAGACTCAGACGAGCCTGTGCAACCTCCTCTTAAGCTTAGAACCTCCAAATGATGTTCAGTTAGTAGCTTAACACTCATATATCTATTCAAGCGTCTAGCAAAGGCTCTGATCAGACTGCGCATATGCGCAGGCTGATCTGAGGCTTTGCTGGTCTCGCATACCACATTGTTGAAAATCACATGTCGCGGCTCAAATATGTTAACCTTGGATATTTCCTGAGCTTATTCTCGTTACACGCTTACCAATTTTGTTGCATGTGGGAGCAGAGTCTGACCACGAGCTATTACCCAAACAAATACGAACATAATCTCCAGCTATTTGATGCCCAACATCACATTCATATATTGCAAACTTGTTTATTGTCGTACCAGAGGGCATAGAGACTTCACCATCAGTGGGAGCTGTTAGATTTCCGCAGTCTATATAAATAGTCAATACAATAAAATGTTTCATATATTGAAAAACTATTGCTTGTCTCAATGGGTCCTTTGTTGTTCGTATATGAGTCACTCTACAAAAGTTAAGGAATTTGAGCTATTTTTTTTGCAAAAAATAACACTTTTTTGCAAAAATAACACAACTAATTTGGATTTGTTTAATTTCCATTTCAGCTCTGAACAATTGACAGCAATAAGCCATTCATCTGTACAAGAAAATTTTCATAATAATGCATGTATTGGCTTACTTTGATAGCTGCTCTAATTTAAAATGTCATCCCTGTTATCACGATAAGAAACCTTTTTTCATTACCCTTAAAGCGCCACCTATAATTTGCAGCAGACGACAATTTAAAATTTTGCAGCTTTTTCAAAAAAAAACAACAAACAAATAAGGCATGATATTTCATGAGAATCGTCGGCTGGCAGACGATTCTCATGTAATAGCATACCTTAATTTTGTCGATAATTGGGAAAGATACAGCAAAATTTGTCATCTGCTGCAGTCGTGATTGGAGCTTTAAGGGTAAATAGAAATATTATCGAAGTCATTTTCTTTTTACATACTTGAATCTTCTTTATAGAACATTAAGTTTACAAACATATTCCACTGAAAATGTTTTTTGTTACAAATAATATAATCAATTATTAGCTATTTTACTGTAACAACGTGTTTAAGACAAATAACATTAAATCCATTTTGAGAAATAATAGGATGAGTATCTTTATTCTCTGCAATAGGTAGCCCCAGAAACCAACTTGCAAATTGGTTAATTAAATGCAACCGCAGAACATTGGATTAGTTTATAAATTGAGGTAAAGTTGACGGGTAACAGGGATGACATTAAGTAACCAGGATGATAATACCATTTTTCTTCAGAAACTTAGAAAGAACTTGAATGTTATTAACTAACAAGAATGACAGGTAAACTGAAGGATGTTAAAATATAATCAGTAACGTGTTATCTGCGCAAATCTGGGGACTATGCTTTGAATAGTATGAGCTATTAAATGTTCAAAGTGACTTTTTTTTAGTTTTCCTTTAAAGTCACAATTGATTACTCACTACTATTTTAATAGGTATCAATCAGAAACTGAACATGCCCCTAGTGACCCTGGGATAGTGATATTTTGATGGCCCATGGCCATTATTTGAACAAATCTAGAGGAGGACCACTACATACCAAGTATCAAGACTCTACTGAGATCTAGTGGTTTGGGAGAAGGTTTAAATTTTTATTTTCACCCAAAACAGCATAACCTTGAAAACATCGAAATTAAATAGAGGATCTTACATGAGTGCTCATGTTTTATTAAATTTATTAAACGAGTTGGGGAAAAGAGATAAAATGCGAGGCTTGCTGAGCATTTTATCTCTTTTTCGCAACGAGTTTAATAAATTCAATAATACAAGAGCATGCATGTTAGATTCTATTTATCATATGACATTAAGATATCTTTGAAGTTTCATTGCTCACGGTAAAACGTTATAATATTGTCATTATGTACGCAACGTTGTTATGGACGTCATAACGTTTCCCTTTAATCGATAAACCACTAGTGGTTTACAGATTTTATTGCATGGCGTTATTTCACTCCCAGACGCGACGTCATATGATAATTTGTTGGAAATACTGACTTATTCGAAAATGTTTTGAGGCACTCTGGATTCGGAGATAGGGCATATTTATGAACTATTTTAATATCTGTCAATAGAAACATATGTTTCTGATCCGTAAAGGAACTTCCACCAGAGACGTTTGTTTTACACACCAAAAACATACATTTAATAACAAAACACTGATGATAATCATTTTAAGGGTAAACTATTTTTATGTTTCCCTCCCTTTAAATATTTTTTTTTTCAGTACTTCGATATTAACCTCGCAAATTTACGAGACTGTAAAACAATATAAAACATGTGATCCCTTGGGTGGGGCTATTTTGCCCAAAGAACCATTAGTGGAACAAAACAAGTAAAGGACCAAAAGGTGAAATAAATATCGAAAAAAGGCTCTAGAACACAATAAAAATGTAAAAAGGTCTTCTCTGAATAAGCCAATATAAAACATGTGAGTCCTTAGGTGGAGCCATTTTGGCCCAGGTCCATTATTTAAACGAACTTGGTTGGTTTATTTGATATTTCTACATACCAAATATCAAGACTCGAGGCCTTGTGGTTACATACAAGATGTTTTATGGTTCTTTAATAAACCTATACAAAATATTTATCAGTCACCGCTAATATTAACTGAATTGTTTCAACTTAACCTAATAAATGTTTCCTATCTCACGGCATGTTACCTTTATCAGGTCATGATGACGTTGCATTTTTTAATGACGTCGCTAATGACGCTGAATCAACACAAAAATAAAAAAAATACATCATAATCGCTAGTTTTAAGAGTGTTAACCAATGGGTAAACTGATAAATAGAATACAAGATTCGCGTCTTTTGATATCAAATTTACCAGGCTCGGCTTTGAGAACAAGCGTTCTCCAAGCCTTGCCCGGTAAAGCTGATATCAAAAGACGCTAACCCAGTATTCTCTATGTATATCCTGGGGTGGGACCTTCTTTGCCTTAGTGCCACAATTTGAACAAACTTGGTAGATGTGAACAAGGTGATGCTATGTTCTAAATGGGCCTCGTTGCAAGAAAACCTGTCTCCTCAGCTACAGAGACAATCTAGAAAATTGAAATTTACCAGTAGCAAGTTTACATATGAAATTTTCCAAAAAGCGAGTTACAGAGGCGCTGATCAGATTGCGCGAACGCGCAGGCTGGTCTGCTCCTGTGTTGTTCGCAAACCCCCGAAGACAGATTTTCTCGCTTCGTGGCCCAAATATCAAGCGTTTAGGCATAGCAGTTACATACTAGAAGATTTTAAAGTTGCCCCTATGTAAGCATATATAAAGCACGCGGCATATGTAAAACATATGACCCCTGGGGCATGTACATTCTGATCCCATCAACATAATTTCAACAAACTTCGTTAAGGTCCACAAGACAATGCTACATATCAAATAAATTGAAACTAGGCTTTGTGATTTCAGGCATTTTGATTTCCTTCCTATATATCCGAAAACCTCGAAGTGTGACCTTGACCTTGAATGACCGTAGTCCAGTCATAAGTCCTGCACATTACCTCACTGAGAGAAACGTTTGAGTGGAGTTTAACGAGAATCGTTCAAAGGGTTCAGGAGATATGGAAAGGACACAAAATTAAAAGGTAAATCCCATTACATTGAAGTGTGACCTTGACCTTGAGTCTGCAGACCCGGTTTATGGGTTCTACACACCGCCTTACTGAGAGGAACATTTAGGTGAACTTTATTGTGAATCGTTCGAAGGGTTCAGGAGATATTGAGCTGAAACAAACTTGTTGGGTAGATCCCATGACACTGAAGTGTGACCTTGACCTTGCGTGAACTTAAATGAACATTGTTCAAAGGGCTCAATTAAACTATTTGGTACAGACACAGCATATTGAAATTAGCCTTAATGAAAGTATTATGAATGGTAGAACACAACAACCTTTCATATGTTACATATTGGTAAGTAAATATGACCTTCGACTTTCATTATTTTGCGAAGGGACATGCCAATGTGAGGGGGGGGGGGTATCCCTTAATTCATTTAGAAAAATAAATGAACACCTGTATAAAGTATCCCAGTCACAGTAGTAAATGTTAAGCCTCGTTCATATGCACAATATACACCCCGGTGCAAATATACACCCGGGTGTAAATTTGCACCTGGGGTGTATTTTGGTCATGTAAACGGTCCTTTATGAAAATGCACCCCGGTGCAAATCTGCACCCGGGTGCTAATTTGCTCCACCTTTGTAGGTGGTGCAAATTCAGAGGAGCAAATTAGCACCCGGGTGCACATAGGTGCAAATTGCGCACATGAACGCATCTTGTTATCACATATGTACAATTTGATCTAAGATTTTGATAAATTACCCAACTTTTATATATGAACATGTACATGTGTATGAAAATAAACTATATAAATAGTCCCTTTATCAAACTTAAGGTCATGGTTTCTCTCTATAGTCACTACTTCATCGGCTATGCCAGGTTGCCACGCAGAACAACTGGAATTTCTGGTCTATGGGCTTCGATTTGCACGATTCTATTTCCGAATAATATCTCTTCCTAACCTCAGCAATAGAAATCATCGTTTGCCAGAACCCTGGCGCCATGCACGAGTCCATGCTATCTGATGTACACATCGGTGTAAAGGTCCCCCTGCATAATAACGGAGTGACCACCTTTACGATTCATGTAATCAACGTGATGTTCAGACATAGCAATAATTAAAATATGTCTACCCTCTATCTTAACCCCCCCCCCCCACCCAATTTGGGAATCCAAACCTCTTGTAGCCATTGATAATCTCAGTTGAGCCATTTCCCTTCGGAAACTTAGCAGAGATAATCTCCAAACAAATGAAATTTGAAGCAGTACGCAAATGATATGCGAATACTACGCTAATGCTACGCAATTCTGAGCGTTGTTAAAGTGTATGGAAATAACAGTCCCTACATCAAATTTTAATAATACGCTAATGGGAAAACGTATGATTTGTGTATGGTTTCGCCTTGTTTTTAAACAAGTGTATCAAGTGTATCATTCATAGTTTTCTAGACTTTGATAAATCTTGAAATGTATCATTTGCGTATGTCAAAAATAACCTAACTGCTAGCTAGCTGGTCAAGCGCATCATTAGAATATGGTGCAAGTAGGAGCAGTCTGATCTAGGTCCACAATGTTTGCCTCCCTGCTTGTGTTAAATAGGCATTTTCAGATGCAGTTATTTTGCTAGCGTTTTAAGGACTAAATAATGACTGAGGTGGTGACACAATATGATACAGTTACTTTTGAAAAAAAAAACACGCATTTCCCACACCTTTTCAGCTTTTACCTATGCCTAAGGTTGACTAGTCCTAATTACGCATTCATGAGGCGCCGCCTTTACCGTAAGCGAAAAGTCAAGTAATATGGGAAGAAGAGGTCATGAAAGCTGCACTACCTGCACCATCTTCACAATATAGGTATTAGGGCAGGATCGAGGGTAGACTATGGAAACAGCAAGCGAAGGGGGCTCAAGTGTTTGATAAACCCAGAGAGCTAGCAAGATAGGAATGCTTTTTTATAACTTGTGCTTGCGTAATAAATTGTTTTCAACCATTTTATAAGATAGAATATATAGATAAATTTGAAAAATACATACAACCAACAAAACAACACTATAACAAACCTTATATAATTTTAAAAAATATTTTCAATTTGGGTTTCGACCCACAATCTCTTTGTTACTCTCTTCAAAAAGATGTAATCAACGTGTATTGCGCATTACCGACTGTGCCACGCATCCCTATAAAATTCAAATGTGATATAATCTTTATTGTTATACTGTAAGTGTACATCAAACCCCTGTTCCCTTATTTTCAATAGTTCAGCCCACAGTATACGGTATCATTAGGCCAAAATATCGTGAATGAACAGTACCTGAACCTATGGGTATTGCTTGACTTTTCGCTTACTGTAAAGGCGGAAACTTTAATATTCATATTTGGGTGAGGTTCGGCTATTTCATCTGCTAAGGAAGGGAAATCAGGTTTTATTTATAATTTGGTAAAGAGTTAATAAGCTTTTTAGTCTGCCGCCTATAATCTCTAAGGCCCCTAGAAAATGGTTTTGATGGCATTTTTTGTTAATGCTCGGCATCCATGCTAGAAATATTCTTTGGGGTATGACAAAGTGTCCCAGGGTGGATGCCACGTCTGAAACTTCGAATTAAGGTCACAGCAAGGTCAAAGGTCAAATTGGTGCATTTTTGTATTAGAATCGCTATTAGGGTGTTTTATATTGTTATACACGCTATGTAAATCATTCTAATTATGTTGAATATGCTGAAAACTAAAACGTCAGATAGAAATGTTGAAAAAATTAGTTTGTGGAACGTTAAAGCTATTATGGGATAGAAAAATGTCTTTTCCGCAGAAAAAAAACAGTGATTTTGGAGTATATTTTTATATGCAAATTCTTTTTTCTTTCAAGGACATTTTCAGTCATGCCTTAGTCATAGACCTCTCAGAACGAATGATAGTGCTACTTGATTGGTAATAGGGTCTTCAATACATTTGAACAGTGTTTTACTGTGACAAAACACATAGAATGGGGGTGGGGGTGAACTTTGCACAGTTCTGGGCATAGATTTGCTCTTTGTCATGCAATTGGTATTACTTGACTTTTCGCTTACTGTAAAGGCGGCGCCTTATGAATGCGTAATTAGGACTAGTCAACCTTAGGCATACGTAAAAGCTGAAAAGGAGGCGTGGTTTTATTCAAAAGTAACTGTATCATCTTGTGCCACCACCTCAGTCATTATGAGTCCTTAAAACGCCAGCAAAATAACTGCATCTGGAAAAGTCTATTTAACATAAGCAGGGAAGCAAACATTGTGGACCCAGATCAGACTGCTCCTACAGGAGCAGTCTGATCTGGGTCCACACTATTTATCTATGAGGCTTCAAATAGTTTAATGGACGACAAAAACATACATTTTGTGATTATGCGCTTTAAGGGTTAATAAATGTGAGTTCAGTGTGTATACGGTTAGGATTTTCATGAAATGCACGCACGTTTGTGCGGCTCAAAAAGCGTATTAATTACTTACCAAATTATAAATAAACCCTGATTTCTCTTCCTTAGCAGATGAATTAGCCGAACCACACCCAGATATGAATATTAAAGTTGCCGCCTTTACAGTAAGCGAAAAGTCAAGTAATATGAGTTTTCTGGGAATAATACATGTAGCAGCAAGTTACGGAAGAAACCCCGAATGTGAAAAATCACAGAGATACTTATCAAGACGACAATCATTCATTGATGATGGACGAATGCATCTTGGTCGCTAATAGTATGTGCTCTTTCAATATAAAGGCCCCACTATTCACGTATCTGATTGATTAATCTGACTATGTCATTCCCAAACTTTTAACAAACGCCTCAAAGAAGGAACTCTTTGTCTCTTTAGAGACAGATTCTGCAGAATGTTCCTCTGAAGATGACACGATGACAAAACGATTTATAAATAGTGAGCATGATCAGGAAATGCCACAATCACAAATTGCAGACAAACCCGTAGCATCGTAAAGAAGAGCCACACACCCATCACAAGACACCAGGAAGACAAAAAACAAAGCAACCAGCTCTCTCTTCCCCATCAAAATGCTTGCAAAACTAGAATGAACACAAAGTAATCCACAATTAAAACATAGAACAATTACAGAATCCCACAATGGGAGTAACAATCAACAACGAAACAACACAACAGAGCCACTGCCTTACAAGTGACAGCAGCCAAGGCCACTGGGGGGGGGGGCTTAAATACATTTTACTGGTACCAAATCTTCGCCCTAGATTCTGCTGGTGTTCAATCACAAAAAACTTAAGCTCGCATAGAGGATTCCTAATTATTGCATTGTATCATCATAGAGAAACAATATAATCAAATTAACGCACCATGATGAAACAAAGAAAAAGGCTCAAGATTCACAGATAGTCAGAGCTAAAGGAACCTCAATTTGAGTCAAGGTGGGCCCAGCTACAGTCAAACATCAGGCACCAACCCACCGATTAAAGTTTTACGTCAGAGCCGTCATTGAGTCTGAGACATGACCCACCAACGTGCTATTAAAGAGGAAACCATAGCTATAAACCGTGATTGAGTTTATAATCAGGCGTACAGACTGTCAAATGATATCCAAGTTATATCCAACTTTTTTTTTATTAAGTCTGATACAAGAACTGGTTCCCGCTGTCATCAAAATTAAAAACTAGGGCTAATCTGAAGAAGACAAGTAATACTTACCTATTTTACTACACACAGGATCACTTGCAGAAAACCAGGTCCCATTTGCAGCACAAACCTTCGTCGAAGATCCAGATAAAACATAGTTATAGAAACATACATAAACAGCCTCTGAGCCCACAGTTGTATCAGTGTAGTTCTCCAAGGCATTAGGGTACTGAGGCGGCGAACCACAGTCTAAAAATGAAATATACGAGGAGCATTTGGAAAGTTCTTAGCATGGTATTTTATCTCAGTAACCGATTTACAAACCGTATTATGTTTGGTATCATTTAAAGCAAGGCACTTCTTCAATTGTTGCTATTTTAGTTTTATGAGCAGTTGAAATTTCGTGCTCAGTTGAGTTGAGCATGAAAATTGTTTTATCAGTCACCGCTAATATTAACTGAATTGATTCAACATAACCTAATAAACGTTTCCTATCTCACGGCATGTTACCTTTATCAGGTCATGATGACGTTGCACTTTTTGAATGACGTCGCTAATGACGCTGAATCAACACAAAAATCAACAAGTACGTCATAATCGCTAGTTTGAAGAGGGTTTAACAATGGGTAAAATGATAAATAGAGTACCAGGTTCGCGTCTTTTGATATCAAGTTTACCAGGCTCGGCTTTGAGAACGCTTGTTGAATCGCTCGGCAAGCCTCGCGATGTCAACATGTGTTCTCAAAGCCTTGCCTGGTAAACTTGATATCAAAAGACACTCACCTAGTATTCTCTATTTATAACTTCAGTGCCAGAGGTCAGGGTTGTGCGTCAGGTAAAATGGATTTGCTTGCATGTTGGTCTACGCTCCTTTTCCTTAAATTTGAACTTGATATGCAACATGAACACATTAAAAAGATAAATATTTGATCATTTGACCCTGTCTCAGGGGTTGACAGTGAGTGTAAGGACAAATTATTCTCTTTTATAATGATCTACACTCCATTCCCGTTAATTTGATATGCAGCAGGACTACTTTCAGAAAAAAATATTTTGACTGTTTGTCCCACCCTTGGGTCAAGGGTGCATCTGTGGGCATTAATTTCCTAACAGGCCACTGAATGCGTCGTTCCTTCTAATTTGGTTTGCAATATGACCAAAAAGACTATTCCAAAAAGTTATATTGGCCTCTACCAATGTGGTTATTGTAGATATCTTGTAGGTACGTTTACGACAAATGACCACACAGAAGTTTCCCTTGGTTCGCTGCTTGGGGGAAAGGGTGGTTAATATTACCCATAGTAAATGCAGAAGAGACAGATATAGAGAATACAAGGTGAGTGTATTTTGACATCAAGTTTACCAGGCAAGGCTTTGAGAATGCTTGTTGACATCGCGAGGCTTGCCGAGATATAGAGAATACTAGGTGAGTGTCTTTTGACATCAAGTTTACCAGGCAAGGCTTTGAGAACGCTTGTTGACATCACGAGACTTGCCAAGATATAGAGCATACAAGGTGAGTGCCTTTTGACATCAAGTTGACCAGGCAAGGCTTTGAGAACGCTCGTTGACATCGCAAGGCTTGTCAAGATATAAAGAAGACAAAGTGAGTGTCTTTTGATATCAAGTTTACCAGGCAAGGATTTGAGAATGCTAGCTTGCCGAGCGATTCAACATACCTTCTCAAAGCCGAGCCTGGTAAACTTGAAATCAAAAGACACGAACCTGGTTTTCTATTCATCAGTTTACCCATTGTTGAACACTATTCAAACTAGCGATTATGACGTTTTTTTTATTTTTGTGTTGATTCAGCGACATTAGCGACGTCATTAAAAAGTGCAACGTAATCATGACCTGATAAAGCTATCATGCCTTGAGATAGGAAACGTATATTAGGTTATGTTGAAACAATTCAGTCAATATGAGGGGTGACTGATAAATTCTGAGACAGGGTTCACATAAAAGATTCGACTTTGCTGGAGGCAAAAAGAAAACCTGGCCTCGACGTTATAAAGCTTGAGTTCATTCTCAGACTCAAAATAAAGCGCAATGATTGGCTGTTTGCGGACACGTATCCGCAAGCAGCCAACCATTGCGCTTTATTTTGAGTCTGAGCTTGTACTCAAGTTTTATAACCTCGAGGCCTGGACTGAGCAAAGGAGTGTTTTACTTACTCGTAAGACGAATTACTTGACGAGGTGTCTGCGCAATACCACTGTGTTGTGAAAAAATAGGAATACATTTACTACCAACAATATCATTATTATTATTAATTATATATTTATTACACCACATGTTTGATTGTATCAATGTATTTACCAACTAGACGGCATTCCGAATCATCTGTCGGAGTCCAGGTACCATTTGCATCACAAACCTTGGTTGCAGATCCATGTAGAGTATAGTTGGTACCACATTCATAGACAGCCACTGATCCAATAGTTGTATTAGTATAGTTAACCAGTCCATTAGTAAAGACTGGCGGAGATCCACAGTCTTAAATAAAAGAAATATATCTACTGACGTGCCAACCAAGAGTGATAGTGACGTACGTTTTGTTTACAATTGTTACAATTGTATGTATCTTCAATGCACAAAGCTCTAATATATAATAGAACGTTTTGCTCACTGTAAAGGCTGTAACTTTAATATTCATATCTGGGCGCTGTTCGGCTATTTCATCTGCTAAAGAAGGGAAATCAGTGGGGAAATCAGGTCCTATTTATAATTTGGCGAAGAATTGAAAAGTTGTTTTGGGCCGCGCAAACGTGGGTGCATTCCATGAAAATCCTAACTGTACATGTATACACACTGAACTCACATTTATTAATCCTTAAAGCGCATATCACGAAAATGTGTTAGTTTTGTCGACTCATAATTGAAGCCTCTTAGACAAACAGCGTGGACCCCGCAGATCAGACTGCTACTGTAGGAGCAGTCTGATCTCGGTCCACACTGTTTGCCTATATGCTTATGCTAAATAGATATTTTCGGATGCAGTTATTTTGCTGGCGTTTTACGGGTTAGATAATATGTTTTGGTCTTTACTGAGGTATGGCTCAAGATAATACAGTTACTTTTGAACAAAACCTCTTCTCATTTTCAGCTTTTACCTATGTCAAAGGTAGACCAGTCCTAATTACGCATTCATGAGGTGCCGCCTTTACAGTAACCAAAAAGTTCAATAATACTTACCAACTGTTAGACATTGATTTCCTTCAGGTTGCCAAGTTCCATAACCGTCACAAACCTTCTTCACAGGCCCATCAAGACAATAATAGGTTGCCTCAGCTTGGAATGTCGTATCATCATAGGTGACAGGTTCACCGAATTGAGGCGGATTACCACAATCTAACAAAAGAATTGATACATGTACGGGACAGCACATGAGACTTTGGTATTTATCGCATATATGCCCCAAAAACTTTTAAAGTAAGTAAGGGTGCAAAGATCAGGAATCGATACAATTAAGTACACCTGACCCAGGATAACAATGGGAAAGTGACAAGCTCACAGTTAGACACCACAAACGAGAGTCAAAAGGCCAACCCATTCCCAGCAGGTGACCACAAGGCATACAGACAGACGCGCACAAAGGCAGAGCAAACACAAGACAGAAACACATAAAAGATCCACAAAAGAAGTACCGCCTTGGAACGGTCAGTAAAATATTTTACTGGAGGGCTTCAACCGGTTTCACGGCACCATCCTCAGTCTTAATTCAGATGTGGATCAAGACAAATAGATTTTTGGTTTGCATTAAAGACCCCTAACTTATCAATGTTCTAAACTTCTATTCTGATTTATTCAGCGGAGCTAGAGTCTAAAGCAGTGGTGGATCCAGAGAGGGGTCGCTCTAACCCCCTACCCCACCTAGCCCCCGTTTTTAAATACCCTATGCAAATGAAATAATTTGGTCTCAGTAAGACCAAGTTATTTCATTTTCACGGGCTATCTATGAAAAATAAGATAAAATCAGCAAAGTGAACCCCTCCATTTCACATCTGAACCCCATTTCTAGAAAAACCTGGATCCGCCCCTGTGAAGTTTGGTCTGAGACTTTATCTGCGTCACAACTTTACTTTGTGTTAACCAGCAACAAACTCTCTGACGAGTCAGCATTGGCGAAGCGCCAATTACGCAGTATAGACACGTGCATAATGAAAATACAAATGTAGTAACACTCACGGGAGCTCACCTAATAAATATTGTAAAAGTGATCTACCATACCTTAAGGAACTGCTCTTAAAAGAAAAAAAATTCGCACCCTCTGGGAGCTAATTCTTTCCTTTAAGAGAAGTTCCCATTTTGAAAAGGTACGTAATTGTAGAGAATCATTGCTTGTTATAAATAGTCTCCGTTTGATGTGCTTATTTTTTCAGCCGCGGTTCTGACTACGCCTTTGGTAAGTGCACTCGCTGCTCGCATATGCTACCAATATCATATAATAATACATACCACTTTCGGCGGGAACAAGTTATGTCATGACGACATCCGAAACAAGAATGCAAGTTTTCATTTAACATTTTTGTGCTTCAACAACAGCAGAATCTAGGGCGAAGATTTGGTACCATTAAAATGCATTTAAGCCCCCACTGGGGGGTTAAAATGTCTATGACCAGTTTTCAGTTTAAAGATGACTTCCATTGTCATTATTTGCTTCTAGACTTAATTTCAGCCCCCCCCCCAACAAATGTCTGTTCTAAGGCGGTGGTTCTGTTGTTGTTGATTCGTTGTTGATTGTTACTTACATTGTGGGATTCTGTAATTGCCCTATGTTTTGTTGTGCGTTACTTTGTGTCCTTTCTACTTTTGCAATCATCTTGATGGGGAAGAGAGAGCTGATTGCTTTGCTTTGTTTGTCTTCCTGGTATCTCGTGGTGATTGTTGTGTGGCTCCTCGCGATGCCACGGGTTTGTTTGCAGTTTGTTATAGTGACATTTCCTGATCATACTCACTTACTATTTTTCATTGAAATAAAGAAACTTTTAAGGCGATAGAATCACAATTAAAAGGCCATACGATAAACAGAATCTTACACTCGTGATCATTTCATATTATACATGTATTTATTAAACTCGCCAAAGACTCGTTTAATTAAGTTCATATGAAATGATCACTCATGTAAGAACCTTCTATGTGCTAGCTAATAATTCGTACTTTAAAAAATGTACAGATCTGTTGCAACCAGACAACTGTCAATTTAGCATCCTACTAAAGATAAGCTGCCAATAATATAAAATTGGCTATCTATTATTTCATCTAGGTGCACATGCCAAACTACACAAAAACTTGTTCATTTCTACATGCTCATTACACTGAAACATAAAAAGTAGTTGAAAAAATTGTGATAGACCTGTTATATGGTGAAACACACTCATTTATTGAATGGACATATGTTGTAGGTGCACATTGGAATTGCCTCAATGAGGCAATTCCAATGTGTACCAACAACATATGATATTGAAATTAAGGACACATATTTTGAAATATACACTAAACAAGTATCATGTCCATTGGCTTTCCTCTTTAAAAATCTCAAACTGCCAAACAGTCACTATATGGCAAATTGTTTATATTTACAAGACAGCTAATTTGATTTCATGAACTATGCTTTTGCTAAGCTGGTATTGCTGCATGGTAGTAAAAGAATTTTCAGAACTTTCTTCTCCAAGGGATACATTGTAAAACAAAATGTAACTTTACACCAACGTTGGTGGCGAAAGCACTGCCACTAGTTTTGTGTAACCTTTCACCTGTTCAACCCTTTTAATAATAATAATAATAATAATAATAATAATAATAATAATAATAATAACAATAATAAACTGGAGGGCCTGAAGGTCCTGAAGCGCTCACCTGATCTCATAACAAAGTTAAAATAGGTCAATGTCAACTAAGGCTTATCATTTAATCATAATATGTTATTTTGTTTCACCATATATGGGCATGGTGGCCATTTTGGTCAAGTGACCCAAAACAAGTATCATTCTATATTGTTTTGTTTACTGAATACCCATATAAAATTTGAGTTTAAACAGCCCAGTGATTGCTGAGAAAAAAGATGTTTAGAAACATATGTGGAAGTCCAAAATGAGTCACCTTGAATGAAAGGTCAAAGTCAGCTTGACCTGTGGTTCTTAAATAAACCCAGTGTCTCAAGTATTATGATTTCCGCTTGAACAGTTATAGAAACGAATTTTCTAATATAAATGCATTTGGAATCAAAGTTGGCCTTGTCGTAAAAAAGGTCAAGGTCAACCCAGATGCATCATTTGTTCAAACCTGGTTGGACTTTCATCTCCAATGCTACATACCAAGTCCCAAGGCTGTTAGCCTATTGGTTCCAGAGAAGAAGATGTTTAATGGGTTTTACCTTATATGGGCATGGTGGTCATCTTGGTCATGTGACCATTAAAATTTGTTGTAAATTTACTTCCGTTAATTTAAGGAGTCTCCATATGAAATTTGAGTTTAATTGGCCTAGTGGTTTCTATGAAAACTATGTTTTAGTATATTGATGGGCCTACAATATGAGCGACCTTGGCTGAAAAGTCAACTTTGACCTTTGGAACTTATTTATAGCCAATGTCTCATTAAGTTTCACATTTCAAGTAAGAATAATGACTGGCTTAAACAATTTTCAAAAAATTAACTTTTTCGAATGTGTTCCCATTTAATTGCATTAGGAAGCAAATTTGACCTTGACGTTAAGTAGGCCATTGACGAACTACTATCACCATTTGAACAAACTTGGTATATCTTACATCCTAAATACTACATACTAATCCCACAAGGTCATTCGCCTTCTGGTTTCGTAGAAGAAGAGTTTTAAAAGGTTTTTACATATGTGGGCATGGCGGTCATTCTGGTCATGTGACCAAAGAATTTTGAATAAATTTGGCTAACTTATCATGAGTGGTCTTCACTTGAAATGTGAGTCCAATTGGGCTAAGGGTTCTGAGAAAACTATATTTTAATATATTGATTGGACTTCTCCTAAGCTATAAGGCCTTTGTAGCAATTCTCTAATTAGGTTAAACATATCAAGAGAGAACAATGACTTTGGCTTCCACAGTTTAAAAAAAATCAACTTTCAAAAAATTTCCCATTTAAATGCATTAGGATGCCTTGACGTTAAGTAGGTCAAGGTCAACCTAGGATCATTATTTGAACAAACTTGGTAGGCCTCACATCCTCAATGGTACATACCAAGCCCCAAGGTCATCGACCTTCAGGTTCTGGAGAAGAAGATTTTACCATATATGGGGTTTTACCATATATGGGCGTGGCGGCCATCTTTGTCATGTGACCAGGACCATTAGAACAAACTTTGTTCCTGCGTCCCTAGAAGATTTGAAATTTGAGTTTAATTGGCCCAGTGGTTTCAGAGGAGACGATGTTTGAAAATGTTGACGGACAGACGAACAGATGGATTAACAGATGACGGACGGACGCCAGAGTGATTGGTATAGTATTAGCTCACCCATGAGCCTTCGGCTCTGTTGAGCTAAAAAAACCTCTGAAAATGACCAGTCAACTTATCATTTTCAGAGCCATTTTTTCGTCTCCCCGTCCCTAAATCTGACCCCCTCCCCGTAAATCATCTTATAAACAATTCTGTCCTAAACTGGTAGTTGTGTGGTTGTATATACTTACCAACACAGGGGTCCCCTTGAGGTTGCCAATTTCCATCTGAATCACAAACCGTCTTCACAGTTCCAGCATTACAGTAATAGCTGGCCTCATTTCCGAATGTCGTATCAGAATAGCCGATGATGCTACTGAAGACATGCGGGGCACCACAGTCTAATAAAACAATTTATATATTATTTGACTTTTCGCTTACTGTAAAGGCGGCAACTTTAAAATTCATATCTGGGTGTGGTTCCGCTATTTCAACTGCTAAGGAAGGGAAATCAGGTTTTATTATAATTTGGTAAAGAGTTAATAAGCTTTTTGAGCCGCACAAACATGCGTGCATTGCATGAAAATCATAAGTATACACACTGAACTCACATTTATTGACCCTTAAAGCGCATAATCACAAAATGTATGTTTTTGTCGTCCCCTAAACTATTTGAGCCTGATAGATAAACAGTGTGAACCCAGATCAGACTGCTCCTGTAGGAGCTGTCTGATCTGGGTCCACAATGTTTGCCTCCCTGCTTATGTTAAATAGACATTTTCAGATGCAGTCATTTTGCTGGCGTTTTAAGGACTTAATAATGACTGAGGTTGTGGCACAAGATGGTACAGTTAATTTTGAATAAAACCACGCCCCCTTTTCAGCTTTTACCTATGCCTAAGGTTGACTCGTCCTAATTACGCATTCATGAGGCGCCGCAAAAATTCAAGTAATATCCTAGCATATTAGATATTGGTAATTTTCGCATATGCAGTAAAACCTGTGTAAAACGGCCACTTTCCAAAATACCAAAAACCTATTTTCAAGACCAATTAGCGCTTAATGCAGATCAAAAATATTGCAGAATGCTCCAAGTAAGCAAAGAGAGCATTCTGCAATACTTACGACCATCATGAAGCTGTCAATTGTTATAATAATTAAGATCTTTGTTTTGTTTATTTTTGAGTGGCCGTTTTACACAGGTTTTACCTAATGGATTCTTCTTTTAGTTTTATGCAATAAACTTGGGATGGAGCAAGGCCAATTATCGCTTAATGCAGATCAAAAGTATTGCAGAATGCTCCAAGTGGAGCATTCTGCAATACTTTCGACAATCATTAAGCGGTCAGTTGTTATTAAGATCTTTGTTTTGTCTATTTTTGAGTGGCCGTTTTACACAGGATTTTACTGTACGCAGAAGCCTCCTTTAACCCTTTATACCCTAATGGATTCTTCCTTTTGGTTTAATGCATTAAACTTGGGATGGGGCATTGTATACACTGAGGGGTCACAGGTCAAAATTACAACTGACATAAAAATGTATTTCTGTCGCTGAGGATTGTGGAATGCCGCATTTCATCTGGCTCTTCACTGTTGGTTTTAACATATATATTTCTAGCAAGAACCGTTGACATTATCAAACATGTGTTAACAATATTTAAGTTACAAGGATTCGACTGGAAGCACCATGCTTATACAATTTCTTTCCTGATTACCAATAATAATATATTGTACACGATAATGGAAACTTGTGGTACTGTTGAACAAATGTTCATTTCGCTTAACTATTCCACTAACGGAAGGCATATAATAATATTTACATTTTCAAAGCAAGCCTTTAATGAATCTTTAGAATTTTGCAACCGTTCAAAGCCTCGTGAACTATAAAGAATGATTGACAGCTAGCAAGCTCACATGCGTGTGCAATTCGCTTCGAACATCGAATTTTATCGACAGATGAGACACTGATGTTGTGATTCACAGCGAGCCACACCTGTATTGTAGCTTCTTGTTTGCTCCATTGGCTGTCCGTGTTCACACTGGCTGTTCCGCTTTTCCGTTTTGCACTCGAACAAAACCGTTAATACGATTAAATATTAAATACCAAATTGTTTTGTCTCCTTAATCAAAAATAATTTCTATATATTAGTTAGTTATAATAAAATGTAAAAATAAGCAATTAAATAAATTCAATTTTTGGAAGGTTCGTGGAATCATGAATGCTTCAGGTCTCTTGCAAAGTTAACGTGAAGCCCTCTATATATATAGAGTCTTTTCACGTTCAAGGAACAGCATGAAGTTCGTAATAGAACTGATAAAGTACTTGCTAGAACATTTTTTTTTCAACTATAAATTTCTGCACATCAGTGAAAATAAATGTGTTTGCATTTATAGAAAGTGGGTTGTCCCCAAACAAAAGTACTTCTAATGGGATATTGCACAGCGACATAGAGGTGTGTCTGTTATGTTCTTTAGATATATTTCATAATTTAGGGCACTACATATGGTGCGAAGGCATAATGCAATACTTGTTGACGTCTATCACCGACAAAGAAGTACTTTGGTGCAGATATATTTGTTTGGTTTAAGGAGATATTGCTTTCAAAAGCTCTTACTTGTGTGATTTTTTTCCAGCATAAACAAAAATGGCTATTTTATCAAAAAGACGGATACCTTTAGCTATATTGTTGTATGAACAATTTATAAATCTCACACAGATCCCTTAACGCTCCAACACACAGATTTTGAGCAATCGCCAGCATGCTTGTCAGTCGTTTTAGTCACTTCTTGCTTCTATTCCATTTGCAATATTGTGGCATACTGGGTAAATTTTGGATAAAAATGTTAAAATGAACAAGAACTACAGGTATCGAACTACAATATATAAATGTTAAAGTATATTGAACCAAATGTATGTATTTTTGGTATCATTTACATTTTTTACCATAAAAAATCATAAGCAAAAATTGTAAAAATATTTTTTTCTATCAGCAATTTTGTTCAATTGGGCGAAAACACTTCTATATACTGTAGTCGGATAGTTCTAGTTCATGTTCATGCAAATGTTTTTCTCTAAAGTTCACCCAGCGTATCACAATATTGCAAACGGTATGAAACCAGGAAGTAACTCAAAAACGACTGATAAGCATGTTGCCGATTGCTCAAAAGCTGTATGTTGGGGCGTAACGTGATATATTTGAGATGTTTAAATTGTTCATACAACAATATGACCAATGGCCATTTTTGTTTATACGGGAAAAAATTCATACAAGTGAGAACTTTTGAAAGCAATACCCCCTTAAGGTGTTTTTGAAAAATGCGACAGACGTGGAATTTTTTGGTCTTAGCTGAGACTATTCCAATCTCTTATTGTAGAAGGGAGAAAGGAGATGAAGTACCGGTTTGTTTGTGCGTTAATTGTAGAGATAGTATTCGCATTTCAATGTGTGACCTGAGAAAGTTTTATCAGAGGGGGTCCAACTCAACTCTGATTTTTTTTTTGATAAGGTCCAAATAGCACTAAAAGCGGGTGCCATTATTGGCCCGCCAGTGAAACGCCATTTAAATGGTGTTTCGTTGGCGGGCCGATAATGGCCCGCCATGTAATGCTGGCTTGGTACATGTGTAACTTTGTGATTTTTCTTTGGGATCTAGACCAGTATTGCTAAAAAGCTATATTTTTGTGATTTTCCAGGGGGGGGGGGGTCCGGATCCCCTGTCCCCCCTCTGGATCCGCTCATGATTTCTAAGAATATATCGAGCTGCTTCATTGACAGTGGATGGTATAAGAGAAGATAAATAAAGAGGTGTAAGATGATTAACCATTTTGTAAAAAAAAACAATTTTTTGCATTTTTTGACGGGTGTCTAAAGTATACCAGCCGATTTCAAGATACAAGTTTTGTTGTTCCGGTGGCTGTTCGGGCTGCCTCTATTTGGATCTTTTCAAGGTCATCTTTTTTGTATTGTGGATAGTTGTCCCAGATTTCATTAGCATATTCCAAAATGGGTCTTATAAGGGAGATGTATATTGTTTTGATGGATTTGCGATCTAAGGCATAGTTTAATCTTCTCATGATATTTATTCTTGCCCACACCTCTAATTTTATGTAACTAATCTGTTTATGCCAAGAGCCACCATTACTGAAATATTTTCCAAGGTGTTTGTGAGTATCAACTTCAATAATTTGTTGGTTTAACATGAACAATTGTTACCATTTCAAAATTTGTGGTTACAGCAAATACAGTAAAACCTGTGTAAGACGGCCACTCTCAAAAAGACCTCAATTGCTTTTTAAGACCAATTATCTCTTAATGCAGGTAGAAAGTATGGCAGAATGCTCCAATGGGAGCATTCTGCCATACTTTCGACCTATATTAAGCTACCACATTTCTTTGTCTATTTTTGAGTGGCTGTTTTACACAGGTTTACTGTATAACTGTTTGCTTATCTCAGCAAAATAAAATTGCCTCATTTGTTCGTATTTTGAAATTATAAAGATATAGTCCACATTATGCCCATTTAAGTTAAGCAATGAGCATGCTTCTTCAATATCTTGGGGCCTGGTCCCACACACTTTAGGTTAAACGTACTTACCAACAACCAAACAGTTTGGAGCAGATCCTGACCAAGAGGTGTCATTCTGGCAAACACGGTAAGGATCTCCAGACAATTGGTACCCGTCATTACATACATAGACCGCTTGCTGTCCTTCTGTCGTGCCATTTGGTGTACTGACTGCACCATTGAAAGGAACTGGTAAGGACCCACATTCTGGAAAATACTCCAGTTAATGAAATGTTCCTACCTATCGCATACTGCAAATTCGGTAATTTTCTCGAGGGTTTTATTTTTGCGAAACTTCGCATAACTTCGCATGTGCGAAGTTTCGTGAAAATAAAATCCTCGCGAAATGCCGAAATCACTCTGCCGTTTACTGATGTATGTAAATTATGTCCTAGTTGCTATTTTTAGCGTCACAAATGTGCTATTCGCGAAAATTTCCGGATTTACAGTACGTGGTGCATGCGTAAAACTATTCTTTGAACATGCATGCACAGCTATATAGTAGATTCAGAGGACCAGATTTTTCATCTTCATCTACCTGCCTTTTTAGCGTGCGGAAGCCGTGAAGGCTCAGGCGAGTCTAAGCATTTGCGCAGACTCGCACGAGCCTTCGCTGCTCGCATCTACAGTAAGTACCTAGTCCCATGAGGTGGTTTATAAACCAAACACGCGTTATAGTATTTTCTTACACACCGGATAAGGATATCTGATTTCTACACTGTGATTTGATTTTGTTTGTTTGATTTGATTCTTTACGTCCGAACAACAATCTTTCAGTTAAACAGGGACGGGTCGTCCTGGGTTGAACCAGTTCTAAGATAGGATAAATGTGCCTTGCTTAAGGACCACAACGCAGTGACGCCGGTGAGGCTCGAACCCGCGGCCCTTCGATCTCGAGTCAAACACTCTACCACTGAGCCACTGCGCTCCATACCCTGTAATAGAAAATCTTATCCATGCTATCTTATCTCACCCAGGACGTCAAGTAATGTTATCATGTGAAATTGCACCTTAGCGAATTCAGGGACTAATTGAAGCTGCTTTTAAAATAAATACATAAATACACAAATAAAAATAGTGGGAAGCAAGAAAATGAATCCATTATTCGTGTGAGGGTAGGATAGAAAAATCCGTCACTCGGGATCAGCGTTTGTCATCTCTCGGCAAGCCTCGTGATGCCAAACGGCGATCCTCGAGACGGATTTTTTCTATCCTACCCTCACACTCAGGATATATTCTTATATTACCGCCCTTTATGACATGTGTCGTCAGCTACCTCGTTGATAGATTATATACCAAGATCAGACTGTTTCCCGGTATGGTTTTCTGGAATTTCTGTAAGCAAAGTCACGCGCGGATCCAGACAATTCTATCAACGTATTTCACGGAGGACCGGACGGACAAATTGGATCCGATGGGTCCAATTGCTTCTCGAGGGGTATGCGTACCCTACCGTCCACGTTTTTGTACTTGTCGAATTCGCGTTGTAATCGCAGGTAATACGCACTGTATTTTCAACGCGAATTCCAAATAGCCAATCCCCGCTCGTAATCGATAATGCGTTGAACTACATGTACAATGAAACGCATTTACCTGTCCACCAATCGATCCAGCTAATTTATCAACGCGAATCAACGTTTAACACTGCGTAGAAACGCAGATCCGCATTGCAATGTATTGATGATGATGATGATGATGATGATGTTGATTTGGTAAAATCAACACATACATACATATACAAAAACAAATTAAAACATATAGCACATTACATATCACAGAAATTTAGCACTTTAAAATATGGATTTAAAAAATCTCTGATGCTATTAAAACTTCTAATTTAAGATGAATTTGAATAATTTAAGATGAATTTGAATGGATCTGGCACAAATATCACATAAAGATTATCACAGTAAACTTGGTTATCACATATCATCACAATTATGCATTTTATAAATTAAGAGATCACTTTTTGACTAGGCACAAAAAAATAATGATGAAAATGACTGACATCTCATTTATATCTCACACTCCTGAACCTATAAAAGCATCCAAGAGTGTGAGAGATGAATGCAAGCAAAATTTTGCATAGTCATTCATTAGGGCATTGCTGCATAGTCATTCATTAGAGGAAGGATAAAACACGTTAAAACGGATTTAATAGCAAAATATAACATTGAGGTAAGAAATAATATTGTTTTAATATAATACTATAAAATTATATATCAAAGGACGTGTAACCCTTTTGGCCGTTTTTTGGCCCACGATGGATTTGGCTGAAATTTAAATATATGGTGGTTGATCTTTGCCCTTTCACATAAGCATGTTTTTGAATTAACGACGGCATATGCAGTCACATGAATTAAAGTTTCTCACTAGTGTGTATAAGCAGAGTTTGTTCATGAATGTGGATATTTTTAAGGATGCAACAAGCAAACTGACCTCAAATATAATACCAAACATGCGTGTGTTAATAATCGTCATGTCTATGTCGTAATTTGAGCTAACACTACCATCATTAATTAAAAAAATATGCTAAAACTTGGCTTAATACTGTGTTTACGATTACCTTGATGATATGTTGGTTTTTAGGTGTAATATATATTGAACATTTAGTGTTTTATCGCCTTTTCCAGTTAACCAATAGCTCAAACAAGCCTATTCCGGTTTATTCATATCAATATAATCAGTACGACATGTGCACAAGCGTGCATGTAACATGTTAAACGCGGCATTACATGCGCAACCTTTTTTGCTGGATTGGTATGAAACATGATTATAAATAGTTATAAAGCTACAGAAATTATAATGGAAGCTTTGAACACTTTTTTTGCTCACAGCCACAATTATTAAATAGATACATGTGAGTGTTGTATATCTGTCTGTTCATCTGTCAGTCCGTCTGTATGTCACACTTTTGTGTCTGTGACGTATCTTCCAAGCGCCTGATTCGATTATAAGATTAATTCACAAAACTGTGCACCATTGTGGATGATCATGCATAAAAAATGAATACTTTAAGACCATGTCAAAGCAGGCGGTCATAGGTTATATACGAGGGCTGAGCAAAAAGTTCGTAGAATTTCTTCATAACTTTTTTATTTGAAGTCCCATTGTCTTTAGATTTTCACATGCGTAAATATGGTCTAATATCAATTTCCAAGTAAATTTTCATAAGTCTAAATCCACTTTAATTATTTTTATTCAAACCTTAAAAAGTGCAGGGTCCACTACCCTGGAGCACGCCGTTAATTCACTGATGTCATGCTTTAAAAAATCATCAAATTTTAAAATTGTCTTATTCAAATCTACTGAAACTATATCAACGTCAAGAATGGTGCCATTTAATGTTCCATACTAAATTTCCGATGCCACTCTCGAAAAATAAAGGAATGGCGATAGATTTTGTGAGCCCTATTGGAGGAAAAATACAGCAAAATGTGGTTTTACGAGATGTGAAAGAAACTCGCATAGCGATAAAATTATATTTAAATTTATGATGTTTGCCACTGAAACCTATAATTTATTACAACTAGCTGAGAAATCATCAGAGATGTAAAAAATGTCAGTGTTCAAGTGGCGTGAAGGTTTAAGTAATGAAGAAAGACCTTTGCATAAGCCCAAGGAATGGGCGTGCAAAGATAATAAGTGATAAACTTGTGACGTGTATCTGTGACGTCGTGAAAAAGACCTCACTCAAACGTTTAGAGAGCTGTATAATCCCCGGATTAAAATGTAAGAACTGTTTTGCATGATCTCTTGCACATGTATCATCTATTCGCACGATGTGTGCAAAAGTTATTGACATTTGAGGAGAAGGAAAGAACGGTTATTGTCTGAAAGTAGTTTTTGGTGGCCAAATACGCATGAAGATGATAGGTTCCTTAACATAATTATCATGTGTGATGAGAATCGGCTTTGGCAATTCGACTCCAAAATAAAGCAGCAATCTTAACATTAGAACAGAAAGAGCTGCAGGTCCAATTTGCTAAGAGTTGAGAGAGATTTAAGTTAAAAAAAAGTGTGGATAAACAGGGAATCTTGTTATGCCAAGCTGTAACCATGAGGGTTACGGTCAACTCACAGTAGTATGTAAAAGTCTTTAATTTATTCTATAAATTTCTGATCGACTAGAGATATAAATTATTTTACATTCAGATTTATTAATTACCGCTGATTATGAGGTCCATCTAATGTGCATACATGCAGCAAAGACCATAATTATATGCTGATAGAGCGTCGTCATAACGTTAAAATATTGTCAAATGACGTTAACGTCATGGCGTGCTCCGGGTACACTTTACATACGTTGTAGAATGAGTCATAGCGACGAAAGTTTTCTAGCGATTTGTCTGAAACTTTCCAATTTTGTCAGGATTGAATGGATCTTAAACATGTAAAAGTTTGAGTGCAACAACACTAGTACTTTTATTTTTATTAACAAATTCTACGAACTTTTTGCTCAGCCCTCGTATATTGAATGCATAGCTGCTCCATATTTAACGCATGTCCCAGCTCAGATATCCAACAGTCGTGATAGCGATGTGGTCTATATTACTTACTTATTATCTTACGTGTGACTAAGGTGTCGCAGTTCACAGTCCCGAAGAAACATATGTTTCGTGTCATTGTGCAAGACCCTTCATCTTTATTGCGTAATACATGTTCAGCCGAGAAACGTCATGACTGAAATATGGTTCACTGTAACGTAGAGCAACGACGTAGAGCATTAAAACACTAAGTCATGTTTCACGCATTTGTGGTGCAGACATATATTTCAAGGGTGACAACTTCCGTCAAAGCAGGGATATCCGAACCGTTTGAACAACCTACATTGTGTTTTGATAAAGGTGAATGAACATCTAAAATAGAGTATTTCGATCCTTGAATATTAAATGCATGTGTTTGCTGGTATTATACTAGTGACTATTTACCATCTGTAGATAAGTGGTTGTGGTATATATACTGCATTATTTTAGCAAACACTTTACGAGAGCGATGTTCATTGAGGAAACAAACAGTTTAGCACAGATATTGTGCACATGTAAGCATGAAAAGCGCATTACACTCATTATGAATAAAATGCTTGTGGCGTTCGCATTCAGGCCATTGGCTGTTTTTAAGGTCACTGCCCACACCTGGGCGATTTTTTTTTCCAAAAAATAGATTTTTTTTCATTTTTTGATATTTTGTAGTACATCATATTATAAGAAAATAACTCAAAATAAAGAAAATGTACCGTCCAGTTCAAAAGTTACAGCTCTTCATTATATGGCCTATGTTGGCTTTTTCACGCAACTTTTTGGAAACTCATTAAGACAAGTAAAATATTCTGTAACTCAATTTTGTATTTGAAAATCGTTATTTCAAACAAGCATGCGAGACCATTAATAATTATGAACTTTTCGCAAACCATTATTTTGCGGCTATACAAGTATTTTCCTTCATATCATTCTTTCAAACCAGCATTCACCGATATTTATGCATTCATTTTCAGCAATAACTGAATGATAGTTCAATATTTAAACATACTTTGAAAAAATGTTTTTTTTCTAATTTTTATTTAGGAAAGTGAATATTATATACGATGCATGATGACAGAATTTAAAAAAAATTCACCGTCTAATTAGTGAGATATTACCAAATAATTATCCCTACCCCCTAAACTTCAAAATAATGAATTCTTATTTCTAAGCATGTTAAAACCTTACGAACCAAACACTATTGATTGAAATACCTCACTGTGAACTTCCAAATGAAACTATATGCACTCCAAAAACTTGGAACATTTGTATGCATATATGAGAAGACTTTTCAAAACCAAAAAACGATACCAAAATACCCCACCCACAGTAAAAAGAAGCTTATCTGCATTTTGTCTGAACACCTAGTCTATATATTTTGACCAAATTTGCATAAATACATCATTAGGATAGAGATGTAATGTTTTGGGGACATTTACCGTTTTCAAGGTCACGGGGTAACTCTGTACGTCTAATTTAGGTCAAAAATGTGCTGTTTTAATATGCATCGCTTCAATTGACCGATGCATATACTACATGTACTCATCCAAGAATTTGAAATGTTTTTAAATCTTTGTTGCCGCCTCGGGTGCCATACTAATGCCCGATCGCGAAGTAAGGCCAGACCTTAACACATGACCAGAGGGGGTTTATTCCTATTAGATCAATATATCCCTTGAAGGACATCTTTCGGTTGAAACATATCAAATGTAGAGTAAACTTGGAGATTAGCAAAAATTTTAGCGTAAAATTGTAAATATGTTATTGCTCATTATTTTTATATTTGCTTTGGATGCTCAAAAGAACCGTCTAACTGAGTACCTATAACATACCTATGCTTTGGTTGGACCCGTATTTATATGAAAAAGGTTTTTTATGGCCACACCCTTCCAGCTACTGAAGGCGGTATTCAGTGACGCGGAGGTGGAGGGGGTATTATTTTTTGTATGGATCCCGTCGGCGTTGGTCATGGGCGGAATTGGACACGAGTAGTCTAGAGGGGCTAGACATTTTCTATGTGCATATCACATGAACCAGGTTTGTGGATTGGATCCGCATTTACATGAATATAAATGAGCATTGATGCGACAAAACCTGTCTTTAGGGCTTCCGATAAGATTATACCAAAACCAGCCTTCTCAGCCACAGATACTAATGTGTTTCCAGGACTTAAGTGACCCCCGTTATTTGCTAATTATTCTTTAATGGTGATTTTAATTGAAAAATTAATTAGAGAAATGAATTTAGATATATACCGCGTAATTGAATTTATTTTTTTCACATAAATATGGGTTTTTGTATAGGCTGGGATTAGATGGAATTTTGGTGTGTTTTTGCTGCTCTTCTTTGAATTAGTCCCCAAGTGAACCTAGCGATAAAAATAAAACATGGCTTATACAGGTCAGTGGAGGTAATTCGTCAGTCTCACAGATAAGAGTTTGTAACAGAGAATTATTTTTCCTATTTCTCAACCAAAAAATATGTTGTGTGTACTCGAAACAACAGTCTCGATGATATGGTTCTTTTGAGCACTCAAAACACGTGTAAAAACTGATAAAAACAATCGCAAATTCACGCTAAAGTTGCTTAACTGGCCCAATCTTTGTGCATTAAGCCATGATTCACTGCTTATACTGACTCATAAACTTCACTGTACATCTAAAGGCGATGCATCGAAATGGTCTGTGTTAAAAAAAAAATTCAAGTAACAGTATTGTCTGAACCTTAAATAATGGCTGAATTTCCTTTCGAGATCATTGTTTCCTAAAATATGTCTTTCAAGAATACAAGTAGGTTATCAAACAGTATGGATCCAGATAATGCCCAACATTTTAACCTGAACTTGCCTTCGGCTGTTGACAAAGCTTATCAGCGAAATAGCTTTAGCAGGCAAATATTTGATGCTCTTAAAGTTTAATGTATATGTCTAATTCGCTATTTCTCGTCAACTCTCTAAACTTGAAATGTCGTCATAAACCCTTTACTTACTAGTGTCGTCCGCTGATAACCTTTGCAAACAATTTGGACCCAGATCAGGCCAGACAGAACGTCGGGCATGATCTGGATCCAAACTGCTTGGCACTCTACTGATATTCCCGAAAGATCATTTAAGAAAAAGCAATAACAAGAAACAAACTGATTTTGAAAAAAATATCAGCAGACGACAAAATCATGACAAATTACCTCGTAGGCAAAAAGATTCAATGAATTGAAATTGAAGGTGCTACATGTACATGCATGTTTCATGCTTGAGCCTAATACATGCCTGCTTTCAATACGGCAAGGTCTATGACCCCTATAGACTTCTACAATTGGGTGTGTGCGTGCGTGTGTGTGTCAAAATGATGGCGAGTGAGGTTTGCGGAATAGATTTTCGCTGAATCATCGGATATAGATAGTCCTGTAGGCTAGTACATATCATCGTAGCAATGCAAATATACCACGTGTATATATTGGGGTACACATAGGTATATTCACTGGGAAAAACAACTAAGTTATTCTTTTGTACAGGGGACTGGGGCTTCAGTTACAAATAAGGGCGTCTCCCAAAAATAAGTTTTAGTTACGCGGTATGCATTTAAATCCACCTGCTAAGTGCTGTTCTTCTAAGTTCAATTTAAAGCTGTTTAAAAAAAGAAAAACGGGGTCATTTATAACCTGGAAACACTATAGATACTAGACTTGGAGCAAGTTTAAGTACTATTTTGTTGAATTTGTGAATAGCAAAGACGATGATCAGACTGCGCGGATGCACAAGCTGGTCTGCGCCAATGTTGTTTGCAGACCCTGATGGCAGAATTCTTCACGTACCTTTAGTAAATTAAGAGTAGGCCTACTATAATTTAGACTCACGACTATACTTGGGTCAACCTTAGCCCAAGATAGCCCTTGTTACTAAATATTGAAACACATTTGACATAAGGCAAACTGTTTAGTACGCAAACTAAAGCGAGGGACTCTCAACGTTAACGTCAAGTTCAAAACTTGTCAATTACGCACAATGACGTCATAAGAGCAAGTGACGTCATTAGCGCACGTGAGGTTCAAAGTAGACGCTATAGAACGTGACGAGATAGTCTGTCCAGGTGAAATTTTAATGCAGGTAAAATAAAACAAGAAAATCATATGTAGATCTATATACAAGTAGTTATATCATTATTGTTGTTGTGGACTGTCAAAAAACCGCGAACAGTCGACTGACATTTCCCTGGTAAAATGCGTGTTCCATTACACTGACTGATTTTTTTCTTCTCACAGAGCTGAACGTCCACCGTTTAGTATCCGTAAAGAATGCCAACTTTTGTTGTTCATTATACTTAAAATTTTGTTTGCATTTTTAATGTGATATCAATCACTTTCAGATTACCAACGTGCAGTGTAACGGGCATTGCTGTCGGTAGAAAACATATCATAGTTGCGTAAAATCACACTTTGTCATAATCGAACGCTACCAAGTATTACCTCCCTTGATGATTTAGAGTTACGGTTATTGCTATGGGCAGTGACCTTAAACATGCTTTCTTGCATAAATAACAATGAATTGAAAAAAAAACTAAATCAAAGAATGACATCGGTTTATTTTCGACAATATCTGCGCCACCTTTATACATCATATATGTACATGAGAAGTTACGAACTTCAAAAAATATAGATATGTGTTAGCTTTGAGGGTCAATTACAATAAATGTTGAGAGTGTGCATTTGTATACATCATACCAGCTCCTTTTTGTTCAAATAACCTCACTTTAATAATATTACCATTAAACTGACACAGTTCTATCAAAATTTTGGAATCATATCAAATGATTCCGATATCTGTGCTGTGAAGTAGCTTTTTGCTCTACCTTATGAACCGCTAGATGAATTTCATCGAAACCTGCACAGATACTTATCTGGGACAGCCAAAACGAATTATAAGATTTTGTGACCTCGACCTTATTTACAAGGTCACCAAGGACATATATAAAAAGGCTTGTCTGTACTCTATCTTCCTAACCAATGACCAGATATTGACTAAACTGGCACAGATAATTCATTGGGAAGACCTTAATGAATGACTAGAATTCGGTAGTATTGACCTTAATTCCAAGATCACCAGCGTCACATCACTCCTTTAAGTAGGTGGGGGGACAACTCCATCTAATGTTATATACTATCTATTCCTAACTACTCTAGTATGGCCATATTAAACAGTGTCTGCCCTGTAATTTGAGAATACCAATAATTGATTATTTTTTCCTCATGCTCCAAAGAATGATCACATAATTTGCCATTTTTGACAATCTTAATTCAAAGCAATGGGCCATGCCAAAACAGAAGTGGCGGCGAGCTGTCTTTTTAAAAGCAGATTGTACCAAAGAACTGTCTCCAGAAATCTATGTATCAGTTAAAGAAGGGGGCACATCAAGCTCTCTTGCACCTTCTCTCTCCGCTGGTCTCTCTCTCTCTCTCTCTCTCTCTCTCTCTCTCTCTCTCTCAAATAAGACTCGCATTTACTGAAATGTTGTTGTATTTGCTTTTCAAACGCAATATATCCAAAGACTGTTTGTAAGAAAAAATATTGTAACGAGCTTGCTAATATGTACATTGTATTCCATTTTTTGACAGGAATCTTACGTCTTTTAAGTGATTTTAGTACTCTCAGTGCTTTGATAAGTATGAGCTGAATAGCTCATTTCAGGATAAAATTTGCAGAAAAAGTCTTTTTACGGTATTTGCTGCATGCGGAACCGACTCAGAGTTACCATTTTATGGTGTAATATTATATGCATAATAAAATGAGAAATAGTTTTATCCGGTTCCGCATGCGGACATGTATGTAATTGAGTCACGAAGTACACGAGGGTGTTTGGTTTTACCATAGACTTACTAAGTCTGCAACTATGAACATTTTTCGAAAAATTTTCTTTTCTTTTTAAATCATTTGTAAAAGTAGAATTAAGTTATGTTTTCACAATAAATCTGTGCACTATAGCTGAAAACTGCACGGAAAAGTGATTTATCCTATAAAAACAGTTATATTTTTCCTTGTTGGTAATTATTTGCGTCCCTCCAATAATTATAGACAGTTATTTTTAACATAAATGCTGTTGTTTTGATACTGATAATTTGTTACGATTTACGAAATTGGTAAAATGTATACCTGAATTTTAGCTTTTTTACTGTGTTCTTGAAAAATAGAAACATTATTTCTAAAATTAAAAGATCAAAAATTACAGACTATGCAGCTTTAAGTGTGGTTGATAGGGCATGCATTTAACCCCAAAATTTATCATAAAAATACATTTTAATGAAGAAAATAAATGGTGGACATTGAACTAGAGACTCTTAGGTATCATTTGGTATTTATTGGAGGGATTTCTTTACAATTGATTTTTTACTGTAAAAGTGGGCCATTTGTAATACAAAACAGTTACACGTCCTTTCAAACCTTAGATTACCTATAACCACAGGGGGTTAACTCAGTCACAGTGCGGGGTGATTCTTTATGAAAGTTGTCAATGATGCTTTATGAAAAGGGTTACAGATTCTTTACTTTGGGTTAATGATTCTTGACAAGATGCGATGCTCATGCCAGAAACGGGGTAAAAATGATTATATTAGACAGTTTTAGAGTCAAATTTTGTTAACAGACATATAAGCAGCATGTTTTATGATAGTCTATGCATTTATCATTCAGTTAAGCTGTCCAACAATTCACCAATTACAATAGAGATGCTAAGTTGCAACAAATGCCATATGTGTATATTTCATAGTTTTATCGAGCAAAACATGCTTGGAAACGAACCATTATATTATATATTGGGTATATGAAGCTTAAATTCTTCCTTAAATATACGTTTTAGCCAATTTCAAAACCTTTCAAAGTTAATAGTTCTTTATGAAAGGTTACAAATGCTTTATGAGCCTAAAATTCGGGTTACAGGTTCTTTTAGAAAGTTGTTACATATTCTTTATGAAAGAAGTTACAGGTTCTTTATGAGACAAATGCAATTTCGTCCTGATATACAGCCGTTATCCTTTTTTTGCACCAATAAATGGGCCGCAATATGAGATTTCCAACAATGTGGTATGTGCGAGCACCAAAGGCTTAGACCAGCCTGCGCATAATGTGCAGTCTGATCAGAGCCTTTGCTAGTCTTTTAAAAACTATTGACCGATTAGCATTTGAAGTTTCTTAGCTTAAAAGGAAGGCGCACAGGCTTGTCTGAGCCTATTCGTGCCAAAATGTCACAATGTCCATGTGCGGATCAAGAGGGGGATAGGGGCCAGACCCCCTGGAAAATCACAAGTTATAGTTATATGGGTTTCTATTGGACCCCCACCCCTGGAAAAAGTTGGACCCCCACCTGGAAAATGTGTAATAAAACCATTGGACCCCCTCTTTAAACTGTAAAATAAGTTGAGGAGCCTGGACTCCCCAAACCCCCCCCCCCCCCCCTGACAAAAAATTCCTGGATCCGCACATGGTGTCCCGGTACAAATATCTTTGGTGGTGTTGGGTTGTGTTGATGCTGTACTGGAACAAAGTTGAATTTCGACCTTAAGACCCAATTCCCAGGGTCTGGGGAGGTAGGAGAGGGGGGTAGGAGGGGGGGGGGGGAAAGTCAACAATTTTTCCGTCATGTTAGGGCATCTCACACTTTAGTGGGCAAGCTTGCCCTATTTCCCCACAGACCACAAATCCCCGAATCATCAAGAATCGATGTAAGGATTCGTGGAGAATTGTATTTTTTTTCAATTCATTCGTTATGTTTTACGATTCAGTTACGAAATAGGTAAGAAACAGTTACGAATATTCGCGGGATTCCTCTGGATTCGGCCTGAGTGCAGAATTCACTACGATCTACAATAACCTTATTAATAAGTTAAAGAATAGATCACGAATTAGTTGAGAATACGCCAAATGCAGCACGAAATGGGTACGAATTAACAGAAATCCGCGACGATTCGTGATGATTTGCGAGATTTTCTCTCACCTCTCACGACAGTAATAAAAAAAGCCCATCCATGCTTGGGGGGGGGGGATCAGTTCCAAAAAGAACGTTCCTCGTTTGTCAGCTGTAGAATTGATCCTGCAACTTGAGTGTCTAAAACAGCTACTTATATAGCTAGAAGAAAACAACTACGTTAATGTCGAGAGGCCCTGGCCCTGGCTCTTTGACTTAGAAAAATATGGTAGCTCACCATCAGCAAAACCACCAGCCAGGAGCTTCTGACTGATCCTGATTGTGCTCCTGAATCTGCCAAATTTGTTTCAACTTCCAGGACTGGCTCGAACGTACGTATACGCGTGATGGGGTAGTTACTCTATGGGAAAGTCCTTCTACTATCTCTTCCTTGGTTTCATTGCTTGTCTTAATATCCTGATTACCCACAAATGAGTTGAGAGTAGCTACGAATGCTTAAGAACGCATCAGAATCGATTATGATTCAGTTACAATGTCCAAGAATGCATAAGGAATTTGTTACGAATCAAGCACGATTTTTCGAATCATGGAATTCGTGGCCAAGTTTTGAACAGTTCAAATTTTTTGATCCCCATTCCCGATAGGCCTACGAATTGCAAGAATTGATTACGGATTGTATGATTCAGTTATTATTAAGATCTTCGCGAACTGAGTACGTTTCAGCCACAAATCCAAATATTTGTCAATTTGTGGCGGTTCGTGGGATTCGGGCCCTGTGTGGAATAGGGGTATAAAACAGTACTTTTTGCACATACTTTCACTTGAAACTGACAAGAACCCTTCTTGAATCAGCGGAAGGTGGCGAATGAACGTACTTGTATATATCTGTTTCCATGACCAATCTCCAGGAAATAATGGACTTTGGTTGGGTCACCATGGAACTCACGAACCCTTGATAAACAGCTGGGCTTGCCTGTTTTGAGCCGGAAAAGGTGACCGATTATGCCGACTTTTTATTTCTTACCATCACTAACACACATGCAAATACTTCACTGCAAAACTTCATTTAACAATATGTTGAAAAACATTGCCAATCTTTCCATTTCCAAAGAAAAATTAATGTGTGTTTAATCGGTCGCTCGGGCCGCGACGTGAGAAACCCTGCCTTCGGTGTTTCCGACAAAGTGAGATTCAAACCATCCTGCTTAGCTACAGAGACTTGCTAGAAAATTAAATTTTTGCTTGTAGCACATCTAGCTATGATACTTTCCAATAAGCAATTTACAAAGGCGCTGATCAGACTGCGCGGATGCGCTAGCTGGTCTGTGCCTTTCTTGTTCGCAACCACCAAAGACAGGGTTACATTTGTACTCTCGGAAGCGCATATGTATCGATATCAATAATTGAGCCGTGACATGAGATTTACAACAATGTAATGTGTGCGACCAGCAAAGCCTCAGATCAACCTGCGCATACGCGCAGTCTGATCAGAGCCTTTGCTAGTCGCTTGAATATTATATGAGCGTTAAGCTACTGATTGAACATCATTTGGAGTTTATAAGCTTAAAGGAGGCTGCACAGGCTCGATTGAGTCTACACGTGTCAAAACGCCACATTGTTAGAAATCACATGTCACGGCTCAATTAAGTTACAGCGTTGACCCAAAATCTGTGAGCCACGCTGTAAATTTGGGTTTCGTGAACGGGTAGGCCAATCTCATTATATTTTGATTATAACTTCACATGGTTATAACTGACCCCACGAAGGTGTGTCGCACACAACACTTAACCACCAACTACCAAAGTCAAGGACACAACTTCGGCTCAAACCTGGTCCGAAATCTAATGTATTGGCACAACTCTCAGCCACCATCTCCCAAGTTCAAGGTAACAACTTCAACTCAGAGGTCTGTCCATCGATCATACGTGCTTCGAGTCCTCTCTGTATCTCAATAACAGTTTAAGACATCTGCATGAAACAGATATCAAACAACATAAGACGACGTGTAATACACAAGGACTTTAACTCTGTTTTACCCTTTTTTAAAAAAAAAATATATGACCCGTTAAAACGGAAAGTTGTAGATTTTGCAATTTAATCGTGTCCGCTCTGTAATAGAAGTACCTCGCCCAAAAAACAGTTTATCATATGGTAAGACTAGAAATATTTTTTTCATCGATAATTTGATCCTCTTGCCAATTACAACAAAAGCTGTCTGCTTTTGTCGTATGCTGAATGTTTTGAAGCCTTTTAGGCAAACAATGTAGACCCAGAACAGACTGTTGCAGTTTGCTTCTGTGCTTATATAATTGTCAATAATCTAAACAAATATATGCAGCAGCTGACTTGGGTGTAATGATCAAATGCAGTTTTTGGCTAGCTTTTTGAGGTTGAATCAGACGTAAGTCCAGTCATCCTTTGGATTTTATGCTTGATTGTCACTCACCGAATGAAGACATGTTTTTGCATTTTTGCAGACAGATGGTGCAGATTTGTCCGCATCTATGTTGTTTTCCGTCAATTTTAAAAACGATACCCAATATTTCAAGTCTAGCTAGCTTTTATAGCTCAAGAAGAAAATGCACGGAGCGCCTTGGAGCCAGCTTGTATGCTTTAATCACTTTTCGTGCTACATCAAACGCTATTCAAGGGCGAATCCTGAAATTTTTGTCGGGATGCGGGGAAGGGGAACAAAGCCTTTGTAGAAGAGTACTTGAGGGTACCCCCTCCCCAAAATCACACGCACCCTTTCCCCGAGGTATGTGACTTGGATAATGCATAAAAGATAATGTTCATATACATGAAGGAACCAATGAAGCTTGGCTTTTTTTAATGGCCAAAACTTTAAATGTGCCGTAAGCGTAATTGAGGACTATCGCCCGTACAGACACAAAAGCCGTACACTTTATTTTATCACACCAGGTAGGTGGCAATCGAAAACGTTAATACTATCGACGAACGCAAATCAAAAATCGATAAAACAGGGTTTTCTATTGTCATTTGTCGCCCGATGGGCAATCGTAAACACCGTTTCTTGCGATTATTATCCGCGTTCGTCGATTGTTAAGAGCGTTTTCAATTGCCGCCTACCCGGTATGTTTAATCTCAATACTGCACGAGCTTTGTGCATTGCTAGATGTTGTTTTGTTTTCAAATTATGAGTAAACAAATCCAGCGAGGAGAACTATAATTGCAACTGCAGGTATCCAGAACGAGAAATCTAGCGTCTGGGACAGGGTTCACAAATAGTCTGCTTTTTATAGGTTATTTGTTGGATTCTAATGATTTAATATATCATAAGGCGAGGCAAGTTTAATTTTGAAAAAAAAAATCATTTGTATTTCCTTTGGGTATTCAAAAGAACCGTCTAAATGAGACGTTTCTTTTGAGAATCAAAACATGTAAATAGCTGTTGTCTACATGTCTCTTTTTGTTTATCAAGAGCAGACTAACAAGTAAGATTAAAGTTATTATAGACAATGTTTGCCTTTATCTTTCATGCCTGTGTGGGGCGCAGTGGCTCAATTGAAGGTTTGCTAGTTCAATACTCACAGACGTCAGAGTCACTGTGTTGTGTCCTAGAGCAAGACACCGAAACTGGTATAAAACAGAAGGATAAGAAATCGTCCCGATCCGACTGGGATGAAAAATATTAAAGCAAACAGATATTTTACCGGCTGCTTATTACTGGATCCAACCCGGTAGACCTATCCCGACGAGACAGAAAGATTGTTGACTCGGGCGTAAAGAATCAAGCCATGCAAGTCAAAACAAGCAAACGAACAAACCAAATGCTCCTTCTCTGCCCTGTCAGGCTCAACTCTCACTAATTCATGTTAAGTCCCTCCAAATATGCTGAGCCACCCCAACCCCATCAATCCACCGCATGCTCCTTTTGGGAGTTTCGAAAAAGACATATTGATGAAACGGATACAATGCTACAGTACTGGATGCTGATAGCAGGGTTTGGATATTTATGATGTATGGGCGGATCCAGAAAATTCTGTCTGGGGGTTGGGTGTCCTGAAAACTCTATTTTAGTTTTTTCACAGAGGGCAGTGCGGACCTGGCCTCCTTTTCAAAGCATTTGGACCCAAGGGGTCCTACTTCTTCTCGAGGTTGTCAATAACAGTATTTCTAAGGAAACATATAAGAACTTGTGATCTTCCAGGTGGGATACAAACCCGCTGTCCCCACCCTCAGGACACGCACATGCGATGCTTAGCTAACAATCTTAACTCTGTCAGTTGCCTATCTGCTGTATATGCAAGCAGACAGGAGGTCGCACCCAGCATATTTTTCATTGAGAGTTGTTTCTTCACCTGATGATTCATGAAGACCAAGTTGCCAGTTACTTGTATAAGAATGAGCAAAAAGTAATGGTAAACTGCCCTACAGTAGGCTTGCATAGGAACACTGTTGTTAAGTTGACCACAGCTGTTTACCATAGACAACAAATCAAATCAAACAACAGTTAAATTAAACGAAATCAGAGACTATGTCTCAGCATCACTGATATAATATTGAAATAAATCTTAACCTTAATCGTTATGATAGGGCGTGATTTGCTTGACTTGCGGCAAATTTGGATGTGATTGGGCCCTTTTAGTCTCTCCCTGCCTCAACATGACAGAAATATTGTTGACTGGGCCGTAAATTCTTAATTCAATCAATAAATAAGTCAGGGCTTCAGTACAAGGTCTAATTGCCTTGATATTTGATTCTAAAACCATTAACATCTTTGCAAATTCTTTCATAAAGCATCCAAACCCTTTCATAAAGAACCAGTTATCCATCATTCGTACAGGTGACGAACCTGTTTCCAAAATATGTTACTGATTCTTTACCACTTTTTTTGGCTTGTCAATATTAGTCATTTAAAATAAGCCCTTTATAGTTTTATATGAGGAGAAAATTGATTTTTTCAAACACATTTAGATTGAACTTGAAGTTGTATGCACACTATCTTTGATGGAATATGTACTTTGGTAAAGATACTGAATTTTGTTATGGGTTTAAACAATATCTGAATTAAACCGCTCATTAATCCCTGACACATAAACCATCATCGCAAAGACTGACAGAGTAAAACCATTAGCTTTTTAATTATATGAATTAATAAAATAAAATACTTTCGGACTTCGAGAATCTTAATCTTACGTTTAATGCGGTTTCCCATCACCTACCTTATACTGATTAAGGAAATCATAAAGCACCTGTAACCCTTTCATAAAGCATCATTGACAACTTTCATAAAAAATCACCCCGCACTGTGACTGAGTTAACCCCCTGTGATAACAGAGTCAACACATTTCAATATCGATTCTTTTAAATAGGCAATTTAATTGGCTTACGCACTAACGGTTCCCATCTCATATGAATATTCATGATCTTGCCTTGCGTTGCTACGAGTTGATTCGCGTTTTCAACGCAATTTGAATTCTACGTGTCTACAACGCATTGGAAATGCCCACGAAACGCGAATTCGCGGTACACATAAGCGGGAATTTCTAAGGAAACCTATAGCCACTGGTGATTTTCCAGGGGGGGGGGGGGTTCGAACCCCCTGCCCCCAACCCTCTGGATCCGCCCATAAAAGTTATGTGACAGACTTGTGGATCGGAGCACTAATAATAAACACATACCAACAGCAGAATAGCGGACAGTGGCCGTCACTAGGCGAATTATAATTGTGCCATATGAGATTTTGGTACTTATATGTATCACATCTGCGCGCCAGCCTCCATAAAACGATCATGCTGACCTATTCACCTGACTATAGAGTCACAGACATTAAATCGCAGACAGTGGCCGTCACTAGGCGGTTGATAATTGTGTCATATGTGATTTTGGTACTTATCTGTATCACATCTGCGTGCCAGCCTCCATCAAACGATCATGCAGACGTATCCACCTGACTATAGAGTCACAGACATTAAATCGCAGACTTTAGTACTTACATGTATCACATCTCGCGCCAGCCTCCATTAAACGATCATGCTGACGTATCCATCTGACTATAGAGGTCTGAGGTTTGGTTTCTCAACAGCAGAATCACAGACATTGAATGGCTGACAGTGGCCATTACTAGGCGGATTATGATTCTGGCATATGAGATTTGGTACTTGTATCACATCTACACGCCAGCCTCCATTAAACGATCATGCTGACGTATCCATCCGACTATAGAGTCACATACATTGAATGGTCGACAGTAGCCGTCACTAGGCGGTTTATGATTTTGCCATATGAGATTTTGGTACTTATATGTATCACATCTGCGCGCCAGCCTCCATTTAACGATCATGCTGACGTATCCATCCGACTATAGAGTCACAGACATTGAATGGTCGACAGTAGCCGTCACTAGGCGGTTTATGATTTTGCCATATGAGATTTTGGTACTTATATGTATCACATCTGCGCGCCAGCCTCCATTTAACGATCATGCTGACGTATCCATCCGACTATAGAATCACAGACATTGAATGGCTGACAGTGGCCATTACTAGGCGGATTATGATTCTGGCATATGAGATTTTGGTACTTGTATCACATCTACACGCCAGCCTCCATTAAACGATCATGCTGACGTATTCATCCGACTATAGAGTCACAGACATTGAATGGCCGACAGTGGCCGTCACTAGGCGGATTATGATTTTGCCATATGGGATTTTGGTACTTATATGTATCACATCTGCGCGCCAGCCTCCATTAAACGATCATGCTGACGTATCCACCTGACTATAGAGTCACATACATTGAATTGCTGACAGTGGCCATTACTAGGCGGATTATGATTCTGGCATATGAGATTTTGGTACTTGTATCACATCTACACGCCAGCCTCCATTAAACGATCATGCTGACGTATTCATCCGACTATAGAGTCACAGACATTGAATGGCCGACAGTGGCCGTCACTAGGCGGATTATGATTTTGCCATATGGGATTTTGGTACTTATATGTATCACATCTGCGCGCCAGCCTCCATTAAACGATCATGCTGACGTATCCACCTGACTATAGAGTCACATAAATTGAATGGCTGACAGTGGCCATTACTAGGCGGATTATGAGTGTGCCATATGAGATTTTAGTACTTACATGTATCACATCTACACGCCAGCCTCCATTAAACGATCATGCTGACGTATTCATCCGACTATAGAGTCACAGACATTGAATGGCCGACAGTGGCCGTCACTAGGCGGATTATGATTTTGCCATATGGGATTTTGGTACTTATATGTATCACATCTGCGCGCCAGCCTCCATTAAACGATCATGCTGACGTATCCACCTGACTATAGAGTCACATAAATTGAATGGCTGACAGTGGCCATTACTAGGTGGATTATGATTCTGGCATATGAGATTTTGGTACTTGTATCACATCTGCGCGCCAGCCTCCATTAAACGATCACGCTGACGTATCCATCTGAGTATAGAGGTCTGAGGTTTGGTTTCTCAACAGCAGAATCACAGACATTGAATGGCTGACAGTGGCCATTACTAGGCGGATTATGATTCTGGCATATGAGATTTTGGTACTTGTATCACATCTACACGCCAGCCTCCATTAAACGATCATGCTGACGTATCCATCCGACTATAGAGTCATAGACATTGAATGGCTGACAGAGGCCGTCACTAGGTGGATTATGATTCTGGCATATGAGATTTTGGTACTTGTATCACATCTGCCCGCCAGCCTCCATTAAACGAACATGCTGACGTATCCATCCGACTATAGAGTCACAGACATTGAATGGCTGACAGTGGCCGTCACTAGGCGGATTATGATTGTGCCATATGAGATTTTAGTACTTACATGTATCACATCTCGCGCCAGCCTCCATTAAACGATCATGCTGACGTATCCATCTGACTATAGAGGTCTGAGGTTTGGTTTCTCAACAGCAGAATCACAGACATTGAATGGCTGACAGTGGCCATTACTAGGCGGATTATGATTCTGGCATATGAGATTTTGGTACTTGTATCACATCTACACGCCAGCCTCCATTAAACGATCATGCTGACGTATTCATCCGACTATAGAGTCACAGACATTGAATGGCCGACAGTGGCCGTCACTAGGCGGATTATGATTTTGCCATATGGGATTTTGGTACTTATATGTATCACATCTGCGCGCCAGCCTCCATTAAACGATCATGCTGACGTATCCACCTGACTATAGAGTCACATACATTGAATTGCTGACAGTGGCCATTACTAGGCGGATTATGAGTGTGCCATATGAGATTTTAGTACTTACATGTATCACATCTCGCGCCAGCCTCCATTAAACGATCATGCTGACGTATCCATCTGACTATAGAGGTCTGAGGTTTGGTTTCTCAACAGCAGAATCACAGACATTGAATGGCTGACAGTGGCCATTACTAGGCGGATTATGATTCTGGCATATGAGATTTTGGTACTTGTATCACATCTACACGCCAGCCTCCATTAAACGATCATGCTGACGTACCCGACTATAAAGGTCTGAGGTTTGGTTCGCTACTTCATCTACATCTATACATTGTGTATTCCAGCAGCGAGGGCTGTAGTAATTCTGCGCATATGCTCAGCCTCGCTTAAGACTTTGTTTCTCGACCATGCGATAAGTAGCAAAATCTCATATGCTTACTCATTAATACTGTAAATTCGGAAATTTTCGCGAGAATTTTATTTTCGCAAATAGGGTGTAAAGACATATTTGCCATGTTTAAAATTCGCGGCTTGGACGTGATTTACCTATATCAGTGAACGACAGTGATTTCGTCATTTTGCGAGGATTTTATTTTCGCGAAACTCCGCATCCACGAAGTTTCGCGAAAATCAAACCCTCGCGAAAATTACCGAATTACAGTATATTTACCCTGTACAATTCGTATTGCCATCCAACGACAGAAGCTACTTTCCACAGATTATGTGACAGTAAGGGGGAAGGCAGAGATCAGGAATCAATACAATCAAGTACCATACCTGACCCAGGGCACCGTATGGGAAAGTGACAAAAACAAGACTACAAGAGAGCCAAGAGGAAAACCCTTTCCAAACAGGCAACCCACAAAGCTGCACAGTATGGCAAAGACAAACACAATTAACAAAGAAACACCGCCTTGGAACGGTCTGTAAGAAATTAACTAGAGGGTTTAAACTAGTTTTACGGTACCAACCTCACCTTTAAACCTAACTCACAAAGTTAGTAAGGGTGCAAAGATCAGGAATCTATACAATCAAGTACTACCCCTGACGCAGGATACCAATGGGAAAGTGACAAACTCACAGTTAGACACGAACAACTGAGAGCCAAGAGGTCAGGCCTCTCCCAGCAGGTAACCACATGGCACATATAAACAGACGCACACAGCAAGACAGAAAAAAAACCATAAAGATCCACAAAAGAAGTACCGCCTTAGACGGTCAGTAAAATATTTAAAAAATATTTATACGTCTGTATAGATATAAAACCTTATGATATTAGAACCGCCGACAGAATACATGTATCCTCAGCATGTGTCATAACAATTCAGGACACGAAAGAGTGCATGATGGGACATTTCTAGAGGAAGCGGGAGAAGTTCTGTCCAACTTGTCATTAAAATGACATTTCTCTCTGTTCCCTTAAGAATTATATTGTTTCCCTTCTGTCTTATTAGCCTATTACCTATTTGTGTTTTGCATCGATATTTTCCGCAATCTATTAGCCATACCCCTAATTTAATTTGGTCTACATTTCCTCAGTGTTTCCCGAATCCCCTTGAAGGGGCACCATGATACGGCTCATTTATGTTTTGGCTAAAGAGTATTAATAAAAAAAAAAACGTTTAAGGTATCATTCGACGACAGTCATCGCGAGAAAGGAAAGTCTCAACGCTTTGCATACTCACATCGGATAGGTGGCAATCGAAAATGTTAATACTATCGACGAACATGGGTCAAAAATCGTTAGAAGCAGAAAACACTGTATCTAGCGATTTTTAATCCGCGTGTGTCGATTGTTAAGAACCTTTTAGATTGACGCCTATCCGGCGTGATACTGGAAAGCCTAAACGGGTATTTTAGTAAACAGTGACGACTCAGATGAAATGCAGCATTATGTTGCATTTCATCAGGGTCTGCACTGTTTGCTAAAATTTAAACAACCTACAGGAACAGAAATACATCATAATTTCAAAAATGCTACCTGTGACCCTTAAAAGTACACAATGAGCAATCCCATGCTTTTTGTATCAATATTAGACTGGCTCCAGTCCTTAAAACAAATATTTATTAATGTGTCATATATAATTGTAGCTAGTCAAACTCTGATGGCTCTGTTTTAAAACAAAGCTATCATAGTTAGACTGGCTACAGGTATATGACATGACACATTGATGAAAATTGTATTAAGGACTGGAGCCAGTCTATATCAATATGTATGGGGAAGTCCACCCGAATTCAAAAAAGTCAATACTCACCAGCGCTACATCTGAACTTATAGATGTCTTTACTTGAAGGTTGGCGTGTGCAGTTACTGCAGTCATCATAAATATAACAGTCTTCGAAAGGAGGTTTGTAAACAACATCATAACAACCAGGTCTTTTATAACAGTCATCCAAGCAGGTAGCTACGCTGATATCCTCGATTTCATACACAAACTGAACACCTGTAAATTTCTGGCCTTCGTACACTTCTAGGTCAAACATCGCACAATCTATAAAGAAGATATTCACACTGGTAAATGTAAACGTCGATTTGGTGGTATTCACGCGTATTGCCGGTACTTCATAGACCGGTAGTGGTAGATATTGGTGTTAATACTATGTAGAAAAACATGCCATATGCCTAAAGGACTACAGAATTAGATCATTTTAAGAATTCAGTATGTGCATGGCGATTTATGTAAGCATTTAGGAATAGATTCGAGTACCGATCATCCAGATCGGTACTCGAATCTATTCCTAAATGCTTACATAAATCGCCATTTGCATGCCGAATACTTAAAAAATGATTAATTCTATAGTCCTTTAGGCATATGGCAGGTTTTTCTACATAGTATTAAGGCCAATATCTACCACTTCCGGTTTTTAAAGTACCGGCAATACGCGTAAATACCACCAAATCGACGTATACATTTACCAGTGTGATATTATTATTTTGATTTATGACTTGTAATAAAATTTATTTTATGATGGAAACAACATCAGTATGCTTCTTGCATATTCAGTAGCTAATGTTAATCAGCTTATATCTGATAGTGATCTTTGACACTGAAATGTTGAAATGCCACTTGAACAGTTTGATATATCATCAGAAAAACAAATATGCACAGGCAGGGACTAAGTCAGTTCTGTGTAATTCATGTGCTGGTAAAGGTGAGACATTGCTCTTCCATTAAGGAAAGCTATCCACCATCCACCCTGCCACAACACCTATCAATCAGCTACCTGGAGATTACATATGGAACCGTTTCAGAGGGGGGGGGGGGGCAATTCCATTTCATTTTATACAAATTATCACATAAATATCCGAAAATCTTAGGCAACAGCTATGCCTAAATCTTTCACAACACTTTCAGCTAGCTGCTACCTGACTGTCGATAACTTGACTTTACTGTCTCAATGAACACTACGGCTGACACTGTCACTATGGCTGACAGAAAATCTACTCACTACTCGCCCAAATGTACAAATTTATGGCAGAAAAATATATATTTCCAGTTTTTTGCTTATGAACTTTTCAAGGTCAAAATATAAAAAAATGTAAATAATACCAGAAATACATATATATTTGGGTCAAAATACTTCTAAATATTGTAGTCAGATAATTGCAGTTCGTGTACATGCATATGGTTTTTTAAAAGTTCACCCAGCGTATAACAATATTGCAAACTGTATCAAACCAGGAAGAAACTCTAAAAGACTGATTAGCATGGTGCCGATTGTTCAAAAGCTGTATGTTGGGGCGTAAAGTGATCTATGTGAGATGTTTAAATTGTTCATACAACAATGTGGCCAAAGGTATCCGTCTCCTTGACAAAAACAATTTTTGCTTATAGAGGATAAAATTCCTGCGAGTAAGAGCTTTAAGGCGAATTCTTCCGATACTGAAGCTCCGTTTTTGACTGAACTTGTCCATAACAAACGGCATAGTTTCTTCTAAAATTTATGATAAACGGGATGATTTTAATTCCGAAATAGTATATTTTCCATTTCTTGATGGAAATGTTCCTCGCTTCCCTTCCTATGGAGTATATATTTCTCAGCTTATTCGTTTTGCAATAGTGTGTTCTAATGTTGATGACTTCAACAAAAGAAACTTATTTTTAACTACTAACTTATTAAAACAAGGTTATAGATATCATAAAATCCGAAAATCATATTCTGAATTCTACCACAAGCACTCAGAGTTAATGGGGGCGCAGTGGCTCAGTGGTAGAGTGCTTGACTCGAGACCGAAAGGCCACGGGTTCGAGCCTCACCGGCGTCACTGCGTTGTGGTCCTTGAGCAAGACACATAAATACTAGCTTAGTACTGGTTCAACCCATGAAGACCCGTCCCTGTTTAACTGAAAGATTGCTGATGGGACGTAAAGAATCAAATCAAACAAACAAAAGAAACAAACTCAGAGTTAATTGTTAAATGCAACATTGGGTTAAAATTCTTCTGCACCAAGGCATATCAGAACCTATATTTTATTGTCATTTAGTTCATAAATTCAAACGAGTTGTTGGACAACCTAATTTTAGTGATCTATTCAAAAAGATTATCAAACGTTATATAATGGTTGGCTCTCGCTTGTGGTGTCTAACTGTGAGTTTGTAACTTTCCCATTGGTATTGGGTCGGGTGTGGTACTTGATTGTATCGGCTCCTGATCTTTGCACCCTTACTTACTTGGATGCCATTTGACAGTCTGCATGCCCGGTTTTAGGCTGCTGTCCGTACTAAGGCGGTTTGTTTTGTTGTTATTGACTTGTTGTTAATTGTTACTCCAATTGTGGGACTCTGTAATTGCTCTATGCTTTGTTGTACGTTACTTTATGTCCCTTCTAGTTCTGCAATTATCTTGATGGGGAAGAGAGAGCTGGTTGCTTTGCTAAGTGTGTCTTCCTGGTGTCTTGTGATTGTTGTGTGGCACTTCCTCGCCGTGCCATGGGTTTGTCTGCAATTTGCCATTGTGGTATTTCCTGATCATACTCACTATTTTTATAGCTATGGTTTCCTCTTTAATTGCACGACGGTGGGTCAGACCTCCGACTATATGACGGCTCTGACGTAAAGCTTTGATCGGTGGGTTGGTGCCTGATGCTTATCTGTAGCTGGACCCACCGTGGCTCAACTTGAGGTTTTCTTTAGCTCTGACTATCTGTGAGTCGTGAGCCATTTTCTTTGTTTCATCATAGTGTGTTAATTTGATTAGAGTGTTTCTCAATGATGATACATTGCAATAGTTAGAAGGCTTCCATGCGAGCTGAACATTTCTTGTACTTCAACAACAGCAGAATCCAGGGCAAAGATTTGGTTCCAGTAAAATGCATTTAAGTCCCCCGGTGGCTTAGGCTGCTGTCCATTCCAAGGCGGTGGTTCTGTTGTTGTTGACTTGTTGTTTATTGTTACTACCGTTGTTGGGTTCTGTAATCGTTCTATGTTTTGCTGTACGTTACTTTATGTCCATTCTAGTTTTGCAATCATCTTGATGGGGAAGAGAGAGCTGGTTGCATTGCTAAGTTGGTCTTCCTGGTGTCTCGTGATTGTAATTAGGCTCTTCCTCGCGGTGCCATGGGTTTGTCTGCGGTTTGTGATTGTGGTATTTTCTGATCATACTCACTTACTATTTTTGAAAGGTATACCCCCTTAAATTACCTGTTCTGGTTTGTTTGGTGTAGGCAGTAATCTGTTGATCGGTATGCATTATTCCGCTGCAGTTTCCTCCAATACCATACAGCCAACGAAACCGCGTACATTCCTGACTAGTCCAGTTGTATTCTGTTCCATAGCATGTGTTTTCATTCGCACAGGCAAAATCGTAGCAAAAGGATGCGTTGATAACGTCAGCAAACGTTTCGAAATCGTTACATATATTTCTATCGAACACACAATGGTGGCACCCAACAGGAACCAGGAGATTGGCCACCACAGCAATCGAAGCCCCTGTAGGACACAATAAACAAGCAATCATTAGATACCTTGCTCCACAACCCGCTCTATATACTGACGGACTTTAAAAACGCAACACTTGGATAGCAGTTTTCATTTATGTTTCAAAAAAAAAGAAGGCAGAACAATCATTTTGGGTGTATGTTAATTAGTATTCATAGTAAGTAAAAAATAAAAAAATGTCCAATTAAAATGAATTTCACGCATTAAAAATGTAAACTTTTTGTGATAGGGGTGAATTGTTTCATTTGACAAAATATTATCCGTGAAAGATTCCCAACCTTTTTGAAATAAGAACTACGAGAAGTATCAAATTTGTATCATGGTCTTCGTTAGTCATCGAGGAATCACTCTCGTATTGTTTGGCAGGTCTGTAATACAGCCTGTTTGCTTATTTGAGTATTCTTTGACTTTTCGCTTACTGTAAAGGCGGCACCTCATGAATGCGTAATTAGGACTGGTCAACCTTAGACATAGGTAAAAACTGAAAATGAGGCGTGGTTTTAATCAAAAGTAGCTGTATCATCTTGCGCCATTATCTCAGTATAGACGCAAAAAACATTATTTAGTCCTTAAAACGCCAGCAAAATAACTGCATCTGAAAATGTCTATTTAACATAAGCACAGAGGCAAACATTGTGGACCCAGATCAGACTGCTCCTATAGGAGCAGTCTGATCTGTGTCCACACTGTTTGTCTATGAGGCTTCAAATATGGACGACAAAAACATACATTTTGTGATTATGCGCTTTAAGGGTTAATAACTGTGAGCTCAGTGTGTATACGGTTAGGATTTTCATGAAATGCACGCATGTTTGCGTGGTCCAAAAAACTTATTAACTCTCTACCAAATTATAAATAAAACCTGATTTCCCTTCCTTAGCAGATGAAATAGCCGAACCACGCCCAGATATGAATATTAAAATTGCCGCCTTTACAGTAAGCGAAAAGTCTATTAATATCTGTTTGTACCCCTTCATTTGATGGTTTCAAATCTCTTCTATATAAGAAATGGTTCAGTGACCTAATTTTATACAAAGCAGTCAAGTCAATAGGTTGAGTTGTACAGATGTCATCCATGTGTATTTCGTTTGTATGACTGCCGTGATTAAAGACGAAGACACTTCAACTGATTCACTTCAAACAGACTCCTCTTTTCTGTTGCGTAATGGCATGATGACAAACACTACCAGCTGCTAAATCACTGCAATTCAGCTTTTTGCATGCAGTTTACATATGAAGTTCGCACTGTTCTGTACGCCTTATTATCTGTGATACGGCATTGAACTTTTCAGCGTGTATGTATTACTACTAAACGTCACTATTCTAGTTTAGAAATTGAAAGAAAAATAATGCAGAGTACCGTCAAATTGACTTTTTAAGTTTTACATTCAAACCGGAAGTGCGCAGTAGCAGTGAAATGTTTGTCATCACAATATGGACGAATCAAGTTATATTCTGTTTGAGCTATCTTGTCCAGATAAAATAAAATACATACAACAATTTTTGCACAAGCTATTAATAAATTTCAAAAATCTCAAAAATGTGATATTTTTTTAAAAAAATGCGTAAAAATTCTACTTTAGTCAAAACTTCAAGTGTTTGATGTTTTTTGAAGTCGACTAGCCCAAATGAACTTAAATTGGATGTAAAAGTTAATTCAAAACCATTTTTCATGACAACAGCATATTTTTTGCATTTTTAACCAAAAACCGTGGATTGAAAGACAACTTTTCTGAAAGACTGCTAAACTTTTGCCCAATAAACTGCACATTTACAGGCACTAATTCATTTCGATGTTATCAGCGCTTGATCAGAAATAATGAGTTTAAAAAGTGACCAATTAGAAATTTTGTTCAGTGTTTGGTTCCTGAGCAATACTGGTCTGAGTCCACTGTAGAGCCAGAAAGCTATCAAGCCAACATTCAAGGTTGTGCTATTATCGACCTGTCCACGAAACGCCATTAAAATGGCGTTAAAATGGCGTTTCAATGGTGAGCCGTTGATGGCCCGCTTTAAAGTGATATTTGGATTCTCTCTCCCACGGACTAATTATTTAAAAAATGTCAAAGATTAACTGGACCCCCTCGGACAAACTTTCTGGATCCGCGCATGTATCGCTGATCAAATATTATGTCTCAACCACCTTGCTTGCACAATCATTAATGAAATCATAAATTAATGCACATACATATTTAGAATATGGAAACCACCTCTTTTGGTGTTCATTCGAGGAAATTCATTTTGATTCAATATATCAATCATTTTTTTCTTACATTTGTATATCCATGAAAATCTTTGAAACTACAACTAGACGTAAATGTATAACGAAATTCGCTTATCAAAATTTTAAATGTTCGTAATTTCAATAATATGAAATTCAGCATTCTGCACGTACATGTACATGCAATCTGCATTCCCACTTTACATGTGTGAAATTTGTCATAATCGATATCTAAAACTTCAAGTTTAATGAGGCCCTGGAATGAAAGGGGTCCCAGTACACCATATCCCTTTACATATTTTTAAAACTATCCAATATCCCTAAAAGAAATATGGCAAATATCCCTAAATTCAGTAAGGCTTAGCATTGTACCCCCGTTTTCCCTAAAATTGATCCAGTATCCCGTATTTCTTTAAATGTTAACACAATTATCCAGTATCCCGTTAAGTTTTTGGCCAATATCCATGTATCCCTAAAAACACTTACAAGGCGGACATGGGTATTCTTTGACTTTTCGCTTACTGTAAAGGCTGCGCCTCTTGAATGCGTAATAAGAACTGGTCAACCTTAGGCATAGGTAAAAGCTGAAAATGAGGCGTGGTTTTATTCAAAAGTAACTGTATCATCTTGCGCCATTATCTCAGTATAGACGCAAAACATATCATTTAGTCCTTAAAACGCCAGTAAAATAACTGCAGCTGAAAATGTCTATTTAACATAAGCATAGAGGCAAAATTTGTGGACCCAGATCTGGGTCCGCACTGTTTGTCTTTGAGGCCTCACATATTTTAGTGGACAACAAAAACATACATTTTGTGATTATGCGCTTTAAGGGTTAATAAATGTGAGTTCAGTGTGTATACGGTTAGGATTTCATGAAATGCATGCACGTTTGCGCGGCCCAAGCAATTTACTAATTCTTCACCAAATTATAAATAGAACCTTATGGCTCTTGTTTAGCAGATGAAATAGCCGAACAACGCCCAGATATGAATATTAAAGTCACCGCCTTTACAGCAAGCGAAAAGTCTATTAATATTTTTTAACCACAAAGAGTGAGTTTGAGAAGCTTACCTTCAGGTTCACATGTGGGAGCAGATCCTGACCATTGGCTATCATTCATGCAAGTACGGCTCGGGGCTCCAGACAACTGGTACCCAGCATCACACACATAGACCGCTGTTTGACCTACTATGGTGCCGCTAGGTGTACTGACTGCACCGTTGGAGGGTGGTGTTAAATTTCCACAATCTATTTTAAAACAGTAACAAAAACACGCTAATAATCCAGGGCCCGGAATTACAATGCCTCCTTAACATTAAGGAAGACTTAAGTTAACTATTACGTTTTCAGGATGCGAAAAATAACGTTTCAAACTGATTAAAATCAAAATAGTTTCATTTTTTCTGAAGATCACAACGATATCTTTGACCACACGTACCACATCGATCAAGGCAATTTATTTAGCATTTTATATAGCATGTTGAAATATCAATACTTAACTCAAGTCTTACTTAACTTTAAGGAGGCATTGAAAATCCGGGCCCTGATACTTATCGCATACGCAAGCAGCAAAGTATCAGGCGAGCCTGCGCAAATGCGCAGTCTCGCCAGAGACTTCCCTGCTCGCACACTTAGGACAGAGGCATGGATGAAGACTAAGATCAGATTTCACACCTCTAATCCGATAGATAACCGAGTACGCGTGTCTTTAGATATGTGTTACAAAGCAGAACTAACCAATATACTACCATGCAACTACCAGCTTAGCAAAAGCATATACTCAAACAAAAAAGAAACGTCCGATTTTCACGGTACTGTATCTTTCAATCCAGTTAAGATGACGCAACAAATATAAAACCAAAAAGTTTATCAAACGTCAGACAAACAAAATTTTTTAATTATTTGATTTTTATCTTCTTATCTTGAAGGGTCATTGAACCTAATGTGCGCATAGCTTTTTCCATTATCATCAGGAAGTTATACAACAAAACGTGACACATTTTACGTTAAATTGCAAGCAGAAACAACTGACGATGAAAAAACATCTAAAAATCCAAAGTCAGCTTACTGAACGAGCGAACCTTTAATTTACGAAATTAACTGAAATTACCTCCCTTTGAATTAAACAAATAACAATTCAAGACTTGCCAAATCTCCTTAACCTAACATCATTTTAAGACCGTTTTTTGTTTTAATTTGTTGTGTTTGTTTATGACAACACTTACACAAAAGAGAAAAACAAAAGCTATGGCTGTTGCCGGGCATCAAAGGTTTACTAAATCTGTGTTTTATATCCCACCCCTTACTGCAAAATCATTAGAGAATTTCTATTACCAATTGTTTTGATGCTGATTAAGGCTTAATTGATGTTGAAATGCTTCTTATGACAAAACAAAATTGTTCGAAAAATGCTGGACCAAAAATGAATTTTCTGAGTGTTTTCACGCACACTCGTGATCGATGTTTTGTGACGTAAGAGTATGTAACAGATTGATGGCTGTGGTCGTACAAGCAAGGCATACAACTTGCACGCATAACATCTTACTATAGAGTTTGCTCAGTGATGTTTAATTTGGAATTATGACGGATCAACAAGCTATTGATGTTGTGACTTTTCATTTTAAGGGTACTCGTGTTCGCTGCTTTGTCGGCGGCTCTACTGATTATCAAATGCATGTCCCTTAGGTGCGAAAGGTTTCTTAATGATCAGAGTTGGTAATGTGAAAATTTGAATGAAATGCGTTCATACATTTGAAACTGGCAGACATAAACGTCAAGCGGACATAACTTAAGTGTATCAGTATAGATTATGAAATCAAATTTGGTGATATACATGTAGATGTCATGTAAATGTAAACAATTTGCCATATGACAGGTATTTTAATACTGATAGGCAGATTGAGATGGTTAAAAGAGGAAAGCCAGTGGACATGATACTTGTTTAGTGTATATTTCAAAATAGGTTTCTTTAATTTCAGTAACATATGTTCTTGGTTCACATTGGTATTGCCTCATAGAGGCAATTCCAATGCACACCTACAACATATATGTCCATTCAATAAATGAGTGATTTACACCATAAAACAAGTTTTTCACAAACTTCTTAACTACTGTTTATGTTTCAGTGTAATGAGCATGTAAAAATGAACAAGTTATTAGTCTATATTCAGTAGTTTGGCATGCACCTGGATGACAATAATAGATAGCCAATTATATTATTTTTGACAGCTTATCTTAAGATATTTCATTGGAATGAAATGCTAACTTGGTGGTGGTCTGGTTGTAGAAACTTGTATTTCTCGGTAAATCCGAAAATAAAGACTGAAATTAAACCAGTGTTTTGTGAGGAAAACTATGCCCCCAACCACAAATTAAAGCGACAAACAAACTTACTAAAATTATAACCAACTCTTAATGTGTCACAATGATACAAGGTCAAGGTCAAGATACAGAAGGGACCGCAAGATTTCAAATACTTTTTTTGGTTCGCCAGATATTCCTGGTACTTTTTTTTTTGGGGGGGGGGGGGCGGGGGTGGGTTAACAGAAGATGCTTGGTCCAAGCCTACGTATGAAGAAAAAACGAGAGTACCCCCTGGAGTGTCTATGGGTGCAGAGTTATACTTCTAATCTAGCCTGGTATGGCAGGCTAGGGATTAGGATCCCTTTCTATAACATGATTCAAATGACCGGGCTAGAGGTACAGTTTGGTAATCCTGATAATAATTAAGAAATACGATTCAGAAATGTCTCCATCTAGAAGCGCTTCACTCCAGGAAGCCATTGTATCTTATATAATCATCATGTATAGGTGAATGACTGATCGTGGCTATCTCAACTTGATGGCAGGCTACGGATCTGTACCTCTAGCCTGGCAGGCTCGGGATACGGATGCGTTTCTCTAGCATGCTCAAATAGGCCAGCTATAGGTAAGAATCACCTCCTTCTAGACGGAAAAGTCTAAAAGCCTTTCACTCAAGGTAGCCATTGTTTTTTGGTGTATTACTGGTTCTGGATATCCCAACTTGGTTCCACGAATTCAAAAAGATCTCATTTAGTACATTAGCATAAACATGATTATTTCACTAGATGAGCATGCGCGGATCTAGAGTGGGGCTAGGGGTCCTGACCCCGACCCTCTGGAAAATCTTAAGTTATAAGTGTTTCTATAGAAATAAGCATTTGGATCCCCCCTGGAAAAGTTGCACCCCCTCTGAATCCTTGGAAAAGTATAGATATAAGTTGAGGCCTAAAACAGTTACATTGTATCCAGCTGTTTTCTGGCCGTCGGAACTGGACCCCGGCCCCTCCCCCACGACAAAATTTCTGGATCCGTGCAATATGATACTTATGTGATAGTTTCGATTTTGGAATGAACCATTATTGGTGTGTGATTTTTGTTGGTGATTTTGGTTTGGGAAAATTGCCTTATTCTCAATAGAATTCAAATGCCTAAATTAAAGTTGTTGCATTAAGTAACAATTGATTTAAGCATTTTATTTGCAACAAATATACAAATTGATGTCGCTCACTTTTGTATTGTGTTTCCACAGCAACGTTTTTTTTCAGCGTAGGCGCATGGCATTAGATCGCGCTCTTTGTTTGCTTAGCAATAGCAACATATACTTTGCATGATCATGTTTTCGCATATTCTGAGACAGGATAGTCCATTGGATAAATGTGTCAAATTTGACTGTCGTACGTCAGCTAACTTAAAAGATATGTACGCGCGGATCCAGAATGTTATGTCAGAGGGGGCCAACTTTGACGTTTTTTAGTTGGTAAGGGGAGGGAGGGTCAAAAGAGCACTTTAAGCGGGCCACCATCGGTATATTTCGATTGAAATTGGCAAACAAAATGCCAGTAAGTGCCGATTGCCACCGTCACTACAATGGACATAACGTTTAAACGGCACTGACACAATATTACGCTATTTTGATGGCGTCAAATTTTTACTCCCAGACGTAAAACTCAGATGGGAGACCTGGTGATTTTCATTTGTTTTCACCTAAAGTTTGATTTGGTATAGGTCACCATGAATCAGCATCAAATTTGCACGGGAGTCCCGATGGCCCTGCATAATTAAAAATTCTACGGCTTCTCCTATTTAGAAATTTACACGGACGGCCAGTATTTCCCAAATCTATTTATAGCACAGGAAATACGTCACAATAAAACCTCCTATTTATATTTTATGGGCTACGAATCCGTAACCTTGGCCCACTTCGAATCGAACTTAAGTTCCTACTTTAGTTATTACGTAATAGGTGCATGATTACACCCAAACGGCTACAGTTGGTTGGAAAGTAAACAAAAAGAAAAGCCCTGTATGCTCCACTTCGTTTCTTCATCGTAGACAAAAAGGATGTGTATAAACTACACAACATATTCTAATAATTAATTACGAATAAGTGGAACCGCAAAATGATGCACAGCTAGGATTATTTTGTAAAAAAATAATATTGAGGCTACAGACAGCTGCGGAAACCATCTTGCTAGATAGGTCTAGAGGAGGGAACCAGACAAGCTACTAGAGTAACGGTGCTCTTACCCTCCGTTGATCTCTAGTAGGTTCGTGACGTCACTCTAGTAGCGACCATCGATGTTCGAATCAAACTTGAGTTACTATACTAGGAACTATTGTTCGATTCGAAGTGGGCCCTAGATGTTGAGAAAGGTAGACTTGTCACTTGTGTAATTATTCAGAACCCCTCATTTTTGTGTAATCTCTATTTTTCCGATGCTCTTTTGAGACAATTGCACTGATTGGACAGTGGTAAGCACAGCCAATGGGCGACCGTATTTCAATGAGTGAAGGTTTCTGCATCAAAAGTCTGGACAGACTGTCAAACCGGAAACAAAATTTTAAATTAGTTGGAAAGCTTCAAATCTTTTCTCTTTCCCTTTGCGAATTCATGTCGTATTTTCTGCCGCCCGTGGGTGAGCCGAAATAATTGAGATTTTACTGTGTCAGACAGTGTTCAGATTTCCAGATAAGCGTGCGTAATTCATTTTATTCTTTTTTCTCACTATATCTACCCATGGTCAGAGGTGTATTTTACTCACCAGCAGTGCATATGAATCTATAGGTGTCCGTCCCAATTTGCCAGTCAAGTGGGCATGTACCACAATCATCAAAAATTTGACAATCACCATACGTATCAAGGAAGGCAACGTCGTGGCAGCCATGTCTTGTAAAACACGTATACACGCAGTCAAGTCGGTTGGTAGACTGGATCTCGTACACGTAATGGTCTTCGAAAAATTCCTTGGCTTCGTGTATTTGTAGCTCAAACATGAAACAATCTGTAAATAAACAGTTAACTCAAGCACCGTTAGTGAACTGAAGTCTACAAACCACCCACAGAATAGAAACTTCAAAAATGTTAAGTTGTGAATCAAAACAAGTTTTTATCACTTTAACAATGCAAATGCCATCGGCCCCCTCCTCCTACCCATGTCTTATAAATGTCATATTTCTCGATTTTTCCCGTTAATCCAGCTCAAAGCGATTTACATATTGATTTTCATGAATTTCAAGAAAAAAATATATGACCAGGTCAGGAATTTCCTGCAAGCCAAAAAAAAAAAAAAAATAAATTTAGTTACCGTGAGAATATGAAGTCCCCATTCAATATGGCTGCTGTGTTGGGAATTCTAGGCGATAACTGTCAGTAGATGATATGTATTGAAGGAATAATAAGCTAACCATGTCTATGACTGATTTGATTGTATCTTCAGTAAGCATATAAACAGTGAATGCTGAATTGTTAGCCCCGTGAGAATATGTTGTGCCAGGCTACAATAAAACCTCGAAAACTCGCTTATTCGAAATAAATTCGGGACAAACTAGATTCAGAGAATATGACCTATTCATGATCTACGAGGGGCATTTGGAAAGTTCTTAGCATGGCATCATAACTTCATTATGCGTTGATAAATTGCTATCAAATAATACATTTTTGGAAACTAGAATTCAATGGCTACTTGATGATTCATTCTTTTGTCGAAAAAGGACTCGGCGTGCACATGCAGTGCATGCTAAAATGAGTAGGGTTTATACACTGGCTGAAATTTTATGCCAAATATTTGCAAAAAAAAAAAAACGAAGGAAAATTGGCGATCTTATTTAAGTTCATGGTATGACAAAGTAACGATTTGGTGCCAACTTAATTTTTATTAAAATGTATTATGCTATCACTGCTTGCACGACTTACTTCTTTATATAAGGAATATGTTAACTTATTGAGAATTGGTTTACTTTCAAAATGGGACTTTACTCGATTTTTCTTTATACTTTTACTATACATTGTGTCACTACAGGATCAGAAAAATGCCTATTTAGTATATGTTTTGCTTTATTTGGAGCGAACAATGCATAAAAATCATTTCGTCGCGCAAAATGTGTGGCTTGTTTAGTTCTGTATTCAAAAACATTATTCCTAATAACACTACCCCTACTTTTAAAGAAGTGGGTGGGGTAACATAACCCCTCACATTTTGCCGATAGCATAAGAACTTCTCATGGTATCGCGTTAGCCATCACAAAACTGATTGATTTCTAGTCTCAAGCTATTTTTACTTTTTTGTTTACCACCGTTTCCAATTGAAATGAGCTAAAACGTCAACTCATAGCTAAACTTACTCTGCCCAATGGGAAGATTATAAGAGTTATCTCTCCTTTGTTCTGGTTTACAAAAATATTTTGGTTTCAATACAAAGAGTATAAAGTGTGCTTGACTGTCGGTTATATATTTTCAAAATATGTGCATTGTGACTTGCGATTTTTAGTCGAAAAAATAGCACATTGCTTTGCTTTCTAGACGGTTTTGTTATTGCTGTTCTGGTATTTAGTTATTAGAAACATACAACTGGGTCATCAATTGTATAATAACTGTACCAGATTGTGGCCTACCAAATGGTCCAGAATTATTAAATTTGATGAACTATTGTTAATGTTCTGCACACTTATCAAAAGGCAAAATGTTATATTTTCCTCTGAAATTTTGCGTTTTCCAGTATACAAACAGTACATGTATTCACAATAATATTTTTCGTGCCTGTATTAAAATATCCTCATGAAATTGGTGCCATAACATAGAGGAAAGATAGCTCTTTAATATGATACCAAACATGATAGGGTTTGTAAATCGGTTACTAAAAGACCATGCTAAGAACTTTCCAAATGCCCCTCGTATTTTAATACCTGTCTGTATTAACATACATGTACGTTAGATTTTAGAGAGAAAAAACCTGATACGAGGGTCATCCAATAACTTTTGACAATTACCCCATAAAACTAAAACTATTTCTCTAGGACGTGTTTCAATAATCTTCACATGCTATTTAGAATATAAAGAATTGAATCACCTGTTCTCATTTTTCCATGTTGCAATCGCAATGGTTGCTGGGCAACTAAAGAACACAAAATATTGGACCATGGACAGGGGCTATATGCGGTATGCATGTTCAAACTTCTAAGAAATTACACAGTTCTCTTTAAAACTTTTTATATGGATAAATAAAGAAATTATGCATGTTGATTCTTAAGGTCATATATTATGGTTTCGCTTGCAACTGTGGTGTTAGCAGGGTTTTGATTAAGACATATAGTTGATTTTGCAAGAATTATTTTACTTAAAAATGGGTTGTACTAAAAGTGTATTATATTCGGTATATAGCATTTATTCAAAGTCGTTATTTTCTATGCGTTAAGATGACTTTAAAACAGATTTATCGAAGCATATATCTACATAGTCTGTAACTTTTGATCTTTTAATTTTTGAAATAATGTTTCTATTTTTCAGAAACACAGTGAAAAAACTAATATCCAGGTCTATACATTTTACCAAATTCGTAAATCTTTACAAATTATCAGTAACAAAACAATAGTATTTATGTTAAAACTTGACTGTCTATAATTATTGGAGGGACGTAAATAATTACCAACAAGAGAAAAAAACACCTGTTTTTATAAAATAATTCACTTTACCATGCAGTTTTCAGCTATAGTGAACAGATTTATTGTGAAAACTTAACTTAATTCTGCTTTTACAAATGATTTAAAAAGAAAATATTTTTTTTTTTCGAAAAATATTCATAGTTGCAGACTTAGTCTCTTTAATACGCAAATATATGCTTCGATAAATCTATTAATACGCAAATTGATCATAATGGCTTTTTTTAAGTGTTCAAAATATACTTTTTTTTACAGTGAACGCTTAAAGGGAGGCAAAATTTAATTTTCTGTTGTTGCCTAGCAACCATGAACGTTCAAAGTAACTAGGTTAATTTCATTATGGTATTTGCTTTTATGGGTCAATTGTGCATTCAAAAAACATCACCAACCACTAAAAATAACTTTCTAAAGAAACATACTGCATCTTTATCTAAATTTACCCCCAGCAAAAATAATTAAAAACGTGATTTCCGCGTTGTAAACATGTGTTTTATAGAAGAGTTTACAATAGTTCATAAACAGAGCCTATACTCTGAACCCATTGTGTCCGAAATTAATTTCGAAATAATAACACTACCCCTACTTTTAAAGAAGTGGGTGGGGTAACATAACCCCTCACATTTTGCCGATAGCATAAGAACTTCTCATGGTATCGCGTTAGCCATCACAAAACTGATTGATTTCTAGTCTCAAGCTATTTTTACTTTTTTGTTTACCACCGTTTCCAATTGAAATGAGCTAAAACGTCAACTCATAGCTAAACTTACTCTGCCCAATGGGAAGATTATAAGAGTTATCTCTCCTTTGTTCTGGTTTACAAAAATATTTTGGTTTCAATACAAAGAGTATAAAGTGTGCTTGACTGTCGGTTATATATTTTCAAAATATGTGTATTGTGACTTGCGATTTTTAGTCGAAAAAATAGCACATTGCTTTGCTTTCTAGACGGTTTTGTTATTGCTGTTCTGGTATTTAGTTATTAGAAACATACAACTGGGTCATCAATTGTATAATAACTGTACCAGATTGTGGCCTACCAAATGGTCCAGAATTATTAAATTTGATGAACTATTGTTAATGTTCTGCACACTTATCAAAAGGCAAAATGTTATATTTTCCTCTGAAATTTTGCGTTTTCCAGTATACAAACAGTACATGTATTCACAATAATATTTTTCGTGCCTGTATTAAAATATCCTCATGAAATTGGTGCAATAACATAGAGGAAAGATAGCTCTTTAATATGATACCAAACATGATAGGGTTTGTAAATCGGTTACTAAAAGACCATGCTAAGAACTTTCCAAATGCCCCTCGTATTTTAATACCTGTCTGTATTAACATACATGTACGTTAGATTTTAGAGAGAAAAAAACTGATACGAGGGTCATCCAATAACTTTTGACAATTACCCCATAAAACTAAAACTATTTCTCTAGGACGTGTTTCAATAATCTTCACATGCTATTTAGAATATAAAGAATTGAATCACCTGTTCTCATTTTTCCATGTTGCAATCGCAATGGTTGCTGGGCAACTAAAGAACACAAAATATTGGACCATGGACAGGGGCTATATGCGGTATGCATGTTCAAACTTCTAAGAAATTACACAGTTCTCTTTAAAACTTTTTATATGGATAAATAAAGAAATTATGCATGTTGATTCTTAAGGTCATATATTATGGTTTCGCTTGCAACTGTGGTGTTAGCAGGGTTTTGATTAAGACATATAGTTGATTTTGCAAGAATTATTTTACTTAAAAATGGGTTGTACTAAAAGTGTATTATATTCGGTATATAGCATTTATTCAAAGTCGTTATTTTCTATGCGTTAAGATGACTTTAAAACAGATTTATCGAAGCATATATCTACATAGTCTGTAACTTTTGATCTTTTAATTTTTGAAATAATGTTTCTATTTTTCAGAAACACAGTGAAAAAACTAATATCCAGGTCTATACATTTTACCAAATTCGTAAATCTTTACAAATTATCAGTAACAAAACAATAGTATTTATGTTAAAACTTGACTGTCTATAATTATTGGAGGGACGTAAATAATTACCAACAAGAGAAAAAAACACCTGTTTTTATAAAATAATTCACTTTACCATGCAGTTTTCAGCTATAGTGAACAGATTTATTGTGAAAACTTAACTTAATTCTGCTTTTACAAATGATTTAAAAAGAAAATATTTTTTTTTTCGAAAAATATTCATAGTTGCAGACTTAGTCTCTTTAATACGCAAATATATGCTTCGATAAATCTATTAATACGCAAATTGATCATAATGGCTTTTTTTAAGTGTTCAAAATATACTTTTTTTTACAGTGAACGCTTAAAGGGAGGCAAAATTTAATTTTCTGTTGTTGCCTAGCAACCATGAACGTTCAAAGTAACTAGGTTAATTTCATTATGGTATTTGCTTTTATGGGTCAATTGTGCATTCAAAAAAACATCACCAACCACTAAAAATAACTTTCTAAAGAAACATACTGCATCTTTATCTAAATTTACCCCCAGCAAAAATAATTAAAAACGTGATTTCCGTGTTGTAAACATGTGTTTTATAGAAGAGTTTACAATAGTTCATAAACAGAGCCTATACTCTGAACCCATTGTGTCCGAAATTAATTTCGAAGTAGCGAGTATTTCGAAAAATGAGAGTTCGAATTTTCGAGGTTTTCCAGTACTTTACCTGTTCGTATCTGTTTGACGTAGGCAGTCACGGGGTCATTCGAATATAGGACGCCTTGGCAACTTTGTCCTTCAAGATTATGCCAATTAAACTTTGTGCATTGTTGATCAGACCAGTTGTACTCTGTTGCATAGCAATTGTGATCCGTATTACAGTTCTCAATGAAACACGATGACGCGCTTTTGACGTCAGCGATCAATTCAAAGTTGCTACATATGCCTCTATCCAATACGCAGTGGTGACATCCTACATTCGTAGAATAGGACAGCTCTGTAAACAATTGAAACAATAGACCTATAAAAGCTACCCATCAACAAGCCGATTCCTGGGCCCAAGGTTATAAAACATGTCATGTTCAACTTAACCGAGCATGAAATTTCAACTGCTCATAAAAATTAAAATGCTCAAACTATAAGGACTTTTTTTCGCTTTGAAACTTTCAGATGTTGTATTTATCATGCTTATAAATGTTAAAATGCAAATAATTGTTGACATGTTAACATTTATGAGTATAATGATTTTAATGCTCAGTGGAGTTGAGCGTAGAAAACGTTTTATAACCCCGAGCTTGATACCAGGTTCCTAGTTATAAAACTTTTTCATACTCAACTCAGCTGAGCACGAAATTAATCCTGCTCATAAATGTTAAAATGCCAACATTTTTTGCATTTTAACATTTATTAGCATGATAAATACAACATCTTTGATACTTAATCAAGACACTTCTTTATTTGTCGGTATTTTAGTTTTTTAGAGCAGTTGAAATTTCGTGGTCAGTTGAGTTTAGCATGAAAAAAGCTTTATAACCTCGGGGTCTGGAAGACAAAGCAACATTCTAATCCATGTTACTCATATGTATACATGCAAGTCAAGTAGACTTTTCTAGTTAGTTCACCCCCTGTATTAGAGTGGTACCATAAATGTTTTCTAAGCTCCGAACAGTCTTATTTACCTAGGCACGTGCGTTTGGTTGGTATTACTTTACTTTTCGCTTACTGTAAAGGCGGCAACTTCAATATTAATATCTGGGCGTGGTTCGGCTTTTTCATCTGCTAAACAAGGGAAATCAGGTTCTATTTATATTTTGGTGAAGAATTAATAAATTATTTGGGCTGCGCAAACGTGCGTGCATTTCATGAAAATCCTAACCGTATACACACTGCCGGAACTCACATTCATTAACCCTTAAAGCCCATAATCACAAAATGTGTGTTTTTTGTTGTCCACTAAAATATTTGAAGCCTCATAAACAAACAGTTTGGACCCAGATCAGACTGCTCCTGTAGGAGCAGTCTGATCTGGGTCCACAATGTTTACTTGCCTTTTTGCTTATGTTAAATAGACATTTTCAGATGCAGTTATTTTGCTGGCGTTTTAAGGATTAACTAATGTGTTTTGCGTCTATACTTAGATAATGGCGCTAGATGATAAGTTAGTTTAGAATAAAACCACGCCTCATTTTCAGCTTTTACCTATGTCTAAAGTTGACGAGTCCTAATTACGCATTCATGAGGCGCCGCCTTTACAGTAAGCGAAAAGTCAAAGAATACTTCAATACAGCCATTTTTTAACCTGATTGGGAAATCAAAGCGTCAGAAAGATCCTGTTATCATTAAATAAGAAAAATGCCATGCGCGGACGCAGATGGGCTTCCCTTGTAACAAAGGGTCACCCGCAGGAAAATCACGCCATCATCGGTCCGCCACAGAAACGCCATTTATGGCGTTTCGCTAGCGGTCCGATGGTGGCCCACAGGACCCCATTTCCCCTCTGTAAAATATGATGACTAAAGCAAAAACAACAAAAAAACAAAGACCACGTCTAGACCTTTGACCCCCTCTCCACCACCACCTGACAAAATTTTCTGGATCCGCGAATGCATTTCTGTCGTTTAAGAATACATTATATATATAATATAATTTATCAGTCACCCCTTATATTAACTGAATTGTTTCAACATAACCTAATAAACGTTTCCTATCTCACGGCTTGTTACCTTTATCAGGTCATAATGACGTTGCACTTTTTGAATGACATCGCTAATGACTCTGAATCAACACAAAAATAAAAAAATACGTCATAATCGCTAGTTTGAAGAGTATTCAATAATGGGTAAACTGATAAATAGAATACCAGGTTCGCGTCTTTTGATATCAAGTTTTCCAGGCTCGGCTTTGAGAACGCATGTTGAATCGCTCGGCAAGCCTCGCGATGTCAACAAGCGTTCTCAAAGCCTTGCCTGGTAAACTTGATATCAAAAGACACTCACCTAGTATTCTCTATATATATAATGCGATCCTGGTGTAAATTAAGACTATCATCAAATTTGTTTCGGCATCTACTGTCCACTGCTACGACCTGAAGCAGTGACAAAGCACATAGAGTTTAATGTCTTACCAAAAGTTTAAGGGAGATTTGATAAAAGTCTGTGAGATTTTCACAAAAATCAGTTTGAAACTCCCCAAAATCACCAAAAGCTTTCATTTTAATGTTAGAAACTTGTGATAAACAGAAAAAAAAATAATAAAGTATGAATTATAAGTATATATTTCTTTATAAATTTGTTTTAGATGGTCTTGAAAATTCTGTGAGATTTGAAAATTTTATGGGAATCAGCTTTCAAATTCTGTGAGATTTTATCTCACAGAGTGAGGTATGACATGTATGCACTAGTGGTGCAAAATTAAATGACCTACAATCAACCGGCTGCACAGCGTCTGTTACATGTATACAAAAATAAAATATCCGTAATTTTGGTCGCTCGATGTCGCGTATCGGTACGTCAGTCCTGGGATTTAGGTCCAGACGACGTTGGCCAAATTCATTTTAGTTCACTTGATCATTACTTATTACGTGAATGGGTGATTTGCGCGCAACGTTTAGCCACCAGGCCACAACTTAGAGTCAAACCTGGTCAGAAGCTATTACAATCAGAATGTTTTGCCCTAGCAAATTTCCTAAAATTCATTTAACTTTGCATTATAATTAAGCAATTAGCATGCACAAACAACTCTTATCTAACATTTTCCAAGGTCAATATCAGAATTATGAATTACACCTGCATAAAAGCTAAGCTAGTATCTCAATGGGATGCGAGCTATTTGCGACTATTTCGAGACTAATTTGAGACACGTTTTGGCGACAGAAATACGACATTGCAACCATAATCACATTGCGGTAACACCGAATGGGTGATTAAGACATATTTGCGACAGTGGCACGAATGTCGCACGATTGTCGCACGATTCATTGGCGAATGTTTCACCACATTCGCGCGACATTCGTACGACATTCGCGAGACATTCGCACGATGTTTGCCCGATGAAATTGCGAACATTTTTAACCATCGACCGCCTCACTACGTTCTCACGTACGTCGCGCGTCTGTCGTGTGACTGTCGCGCAAAGGTCGAGCGAGAAATGATAAACCAAGAAAAATAAACATTCTAACAAGTATGGAAACTTCAGACTAGGAAGGTACTATGCTGTTGGAAGGAACTAAATGGCTGGAAGGAGCTAGATTGTTGGAAGGGTGGTGTTGGACTGTTGAACGGTAGCAAATATTGAGCTAGAAAAAAGTTAAGTCGTTTAAACTGCACAGTTATGATGGCCCATCAAGCAGCTTAAGAAAGTCAGTCGAGAAGGCTTATGCTCTAATTGTCCATACGTATGGCATGATGAGCCCATTCAAATCAAAATTGGGATGAGTTCGGATGAGCCTCGTCCAACGAAAATCTATTTTATACAGTTATGCGCACAACAAAGTCACAGATCAAACTGCATGGGTGCGCATTCTTATTAGGATCTTTGTTGTCCGCTGCACTGATAATTTGTTCATAGGGCTCTGTATGCCAAATTCAAACCTTAGTAGGGCTGCTGAGACTAAGCAGGCTGTTGAAGTCTAAACAAGACACAATAATAATACCTTTATACTGTAATAGAAATGGTACATGTAAACATTTCAGTAGGCCTTATTAAATATACTTAACCAAATTATCCTCAGTAAATGCAGAACCATTTTTAATAACTGAAATTACTCCAAACAGTATACATGTAAGTAAAGCTAGTATCTCACTGGGATGCGAGCCATTTGCGACTATTTCGAGACTAATTTGAGACACGTTTTTGGCGACAGAAATACGACATTGCAACCATAATCACATTGCGGTAACACCGAATGGGTGATTAAGACATATTTGCGACAGTCGCACGAATGTCGCACGATTGTCGCACGAATCATTGGCGAATGTTTCACTACATTCGCGCGACATTCTTACGACATTCGTGAGACACTCGCACGATGTTTGTTCGATGAAATTGCGAACATTTTTTACCATCGACCGCCTCACGACGTTCTCACAAACGTCGCGCGTCTGTCGTGTGACTGTCGCGCCAAGGTCATGCGACTGTCGCACGATGGTTTTGCGAGAAATGATAAACCAAGAAAAATAAACATTCTAACAAGCATTGAAACTTCAGACTAGGAAGGTACTATGCTGTTGGAAGGAACTAGATGGCTAGAAGGAGCTAAATTGTTGGAAGGGTGGTGTTGGACTGTTGAATGGTAGCAAATATTGAGCTAGAAAAAGTTAAGTCGTTTACCCTGCACAGTTATGATGGCCCATCAAGCAGCTTAAGAAAGTCAGTCGAGAACGCACATGCTGTAATTGCCCATACGTATGGCATGATAAGGCCATTCAAATCAAAAATGCAATGAGTTCGGATGAGCCTCGTCCTGCGAAAATCTATTTTATACAGTTATGCGCACAACAAAGTCACAGATCAAACTGCACGGGTGCGTATTCTATTTAGAATCTTAGTTGTCCGCTGCACTGATAATTTGTTTAAAGGGCTCTGTATGCCAAATTCAAACCTTAGAGGGGCTGCTGAGACTAAGCAGGCTGTTGAAGTCTAACCAAGACACAATAATAATACCTTTATACTGTAATAGAAATGGTAAACCTTATTAAATATACTTAACGAAATTATCCTCTCAGAAGGCAGAACCATTTTTGATAACTGAAATTACTCCAAACAATATACATGTAAGTAAGCCTAAACGAAAACAGAAAAAAACCAATACACCATACTTTCTCAAATAGCAAGAATACTTGGCAACTGGAATTAGTCAAAACTGTATACTTAAGTATGCCTAACCAAGATCTCGTACTTAGGATCAGATAGGAGGAACTCTTTTAACGAGCCTTTTGCGACATAATTGCGAGTAATTTAAGATACTCGCGCGATAGTCGTGAGACGTTCGTGCGACTGTCTCATGACGTTCGCCAGAACATCGCTTAGTTTAATTTACTCGCAATGTTGTCGCGAAGTGTCTCATTTATGTCGCAATTGGTTCGCAATTCAGTCTTATCTATCTGGCAAATATGTCGTGTTCCAAAATGATTGCGGCTTAATTGCGAGGGGTCGGCGACAAGTTCGTGACGAGTTCGAGACACCCGCGATGACTTTGCGATCATTTTGCGAGGAATTTCGTCGCATAAAATTTTTGAACATGTTCAAAATTTTCGCAACTACTTTGCGCCACTTGGCGACACATGCGAGGAAATTACGAATCACTGGCGACTGTTTCGAGACTGCTTTGCGACCCACTCGCGATGTCTGTCGCCAGCTGTCGAAAAAAAAGTTGCAGACCAGTGAGATAGGGGCTTAATTACCGAGAATATTTTATCCCGACCTTTTCTATAAGTTTATAGTCATAACCCTAGCATGGACGCGTGGTATGCACAACACTCAGCCACCAGTTCTCAAAGTCAAGGTCATAATTTTGTCTCGATGGTTAGATGCTGTTACACTCGAAATTTCGTGTCTATGCCATATTTCGTTCAAACAACTTGACTGCACATGCTGTGTCACTCACACACTCAGCCACCAAAAGTAAGTTAGTATGATCAGGAAATACCACAATCACAAACCCACAGTGCCGTGATGAAGAACCACAGGACGTTTACAGTAACAATACATCCAAAAAGCAACCAGCTCTTTCTTCCTGGTCATGGGCAGATCCAGAGGGGGGGGGACAGGGGGTCCGGACCCCCCTGAAAAATAACAAAAATATAGGGTTTCATAGCACTACTGGTCCGGATCCCCTGAAAAAGCACAAGGCTACCAAGCCAGCATTCAATGTTGGGCCATCATTGGCACGCCAGCGAAACGCCATTTAAATGGCGTTTCGCTGACGGGCCGATGTTGGCCCGCATAGTGTGGTATTTGGATCCAGTCTCCTCTCATCAACTTAAAAAAACAAAAAAACAAAAAAAAACGTTGTCAAAGTTGGACCCCCTCTAGCAAAACTTTCTGGACCCGCGCATGCTGGTCAAAACGATTGCAAATCAAGACAGGACACAAAGTAATGCACACCAAAACAAAGATAAACGCAAAACCTCACAAACAATGGAAGGTACATAAAACAATAAATCAACAACAACAGAACCACCACCTTAAAACGGGCAGCACGGTCAGGGTCACATGTTTGACTTATACTAAGGCCAGAATTTTTTTATTTGTTGACTTACGAACCCTCCTACTGTAATTTTCCGGAAAGTAGGAAAAAAATAAAATTTAATTTCTAAAATTTTTTTTTATTTTATCCGCCGACTCTAAATATTACTTGTTTGGTTGAAAAAATAATATTTTTTTTTGAAGTTCTGTCTGTGCATTTTGGAGAGTGACACTGTTAAAATTGATTGTCCTGTCCAGATTTTTAGGAAAATGATGAAATATTTAAAAATTACCTTACTAGTTTTACTGTTTTTCTGGAGATATTAAAAAAAAAGCTCTGAAAAAAAAGCTCTGAAAAAAAAAGCTCTGAAAATGACCAGTCAACTGGTCATTTTCAGAGCGTTTTTATTTATTTTTTTCGTTCCCCCGACCCTAGATCTGAAAAAAAAATTCCGTAAATCAACTAATAAAAAATATCTGGCCTAAGATGGTGTGTTGTTGTTGCGTATGTGAAGGTCCTGAAAACTTTCTTTTAATCATCAACGCATTTCACAGAAGCCGTACGTATTGACCTCCTTCGAGAAGAAAACCGACCCGACGGATCCAATTGCTTCTCGAGGGGTCTGTACCGATATTTCTAAGGAAAGACATAGCCACTTGTGATTTTCAGTGGGATCCGGACCCCCTGTCACCCTCAGGATCCGCCCATGACGAATGTTTGAACTGCATAGCATCGTGCAAAAGTAATGTAATAAAATGATTCGATTGGTCCCGAACATCTTTTTGGACCAATGTAATTTTCCAATATACAATACAAATACAAATCGCTTTATTTTTCACTCAGGTCATAACATGACATATGAGGAAATATACAAAGAATATTCAGGGCGGTAGTCAGTTAAGAGATAAAGCAAGAAGTATGAGATTTGCACAGAGTAAGAGGCAATGTATTGTATATAACTGTTCCCCCATGTTAAGGTTATGTCCAGTATATCAGGTTTATATACTTCGGCATAAACTCTTCCATGGGGTATCAACTCAGAATAAGATTTTACATCTAGCTGAAAAATGAGTAAACAAAACAGTCACGGTACTTTGTTTGCGGCATTTCATTTGGGTCTTCCTTGATTGCCAAAGCACCCGTTTATGAGTTTCTGGTCTTCAAAGGGTTAAAATTATAACACTTAATTCTGTAAAAGGAAAAAAGTATTCATACTTACTAAATATTGAAATGATCAATATTCCGAAAAGAATGCACTTCATGGTCATCACTGTTATAGTGCAACTTACATGTATATTTTGCACCAATCCGATACCTCCTATTCACATTTAGAGCTGAATATAATAGTTAAACTTGTAGTACACTGTAAAACGTAGGTGTAACTTTACACCAATTTTTGTGGCAGCTGAACTGCTACTGATAATGATGAAATCTTTAAACCGCTTTAAAACTGTTCGGTTATATTGCTGTGGATAAAAGCCAAAACAATAACAGGGAGAAATATATATCACTTATCACTAGATATATGTTGGTCCGAAAGGGTTACTGGCATTAAGGGGCTCATTTGGCCCCTTTAGAGCCAAAAACTGAAAATTGCTTTACACCAATTTTTTTGATCGGTTTATTAGAGGATTAACTGAAGTGTAAAATTTCGACATTTATTTAAATTTTACCGCTGCTATGGTAACAAAAATGGCCGACAAAGTAGGCTTAAAATTGCCATTTTGGACCAAATTTAAGGCTTTTGGAGACCGATTTTTAAAAAAAAGATATCAGCACAGCTACATACCAAAAATCCTTTTGATAGTAATTCCCATCTTCTGTTAAAATATCTTTTTGGTATTTGCTTGTGCTCAATTTTAATTTCTCTGTCAAACCTCTCAATTTTACTCCAAAGTGGTCAATATCCTATTTTCAGCCTATTTTGGCGTCCATTTTGTTACCATAGCAACGGTTAAAGTCAAGGTAATTTGAGACCTTTACACTTTGGTTATTGTTCTAATAAACAAATAAAACAAATTGGTGAAAAACAATTTTTATATTTTAGCCTCATAGGGTGGCCAAAAAAGCCCTTAATGCACGAAGCTCAAAATTTTAAGTTGGAAAGGAAGTGAAAGCTTACTCGAAAAGGGATGGTAGCTCAGGGCCCTAAATTACAATGCTTCCTTAAAGTTAAGAGCGACTTAAGTTAAGAATTGATATTTTAACATGTAACATAAAATGTTCAGTAAACAGCCAGGATTGATGCACTGCTTATGGTCAAAGATATCATTATGATCTACCAAAAAAATGAAACTATTTTGATTTTAATAAGTTCGAAACATTATTTTCGCAACTTAACTTAATGTCTTCCTTAACTATAAGGAGGCATTGTAATTTTGTGCGCAGGTGCCACCCCTCTTTGTGCCAACTTACACTGAACTGCATAGACTAGCTACATGTACACACAAACCAATACAGCGAGCCACTTTAGTTGCGCACCACTTATAAGACATATGTGACATTTATTCTGAGACTTTCAGCATAAGGCGCATTTATATTTGCATTAGCCATAGAAATTTTATTGTGATCAGATGAGAAACAAGTGAGAAAATGGATCTTGAAGAACATTACCCTCAAAACACCTTTTCACATTGCATTATTTCGAATGAAACTCAGATCGCATTGCACTTTTTTTCAGGGTTGAATTTCTGTCATGTCAGAGATAAGAGCCGATTTATTCTTGGCAATATCTAAAACTGGAATGTTTTGTTAACTTTATCAGTTTTTAAACGTTTTACTATTTTGGTTCCCAGCTGACCAAGGTTTGAAAAAAGTTAATTTTATTAGTACTTTTTTAAAGTTAGTTAAAATTCCGTATGGTTCTGAGTAAACTAGTTATCAAAACACTTCTTTTATAATTTCATTTTAAACTACCATGTATCCGCCGTTTATTTTAGTAAAAAAAATAAATGGATTTATTGGCGTCAAGGTGTTGACGTTAGTGATGACGTCACTACTACCAAGGCTATAAGACGTGTTAATGATAAGATATTTTAATGTTTTGCTACTTCTATGTCAACAAATGACTCATAACAAAACAATTTGCGAAGGAAAACCTGCTCAATTATTATAACTGACGATATTATGACGTCAAAAGAAGCATTTCTTCAAAAAGTAACAGCGTTACTAACTTCAACGACCGAAAAGGGGGATTTTACTTGAATAAAAACAATTGTTTTGGGTGTTTTTCTGTCACAACGATCACCATGGATAATTCCTAGCGGAAAACGCAAATGGAAAATATAAACGTTCAGGTTGCACGAGCGTTTTTGTCAAAATTGCTTTTGACGGTGCAGAATGATTCGCATGAGTGATTTTGATATTTTTTTCTATGTCATCAAACAGATAAAATGTCAATAAGTAAATGATCATAGAGAATGTTTGATTTCAGCATTTATGTCAAAAAATGTGGGCCCTGAAAAGATAGTGCGTAACCAAAATGGCTCACTGTATACCCCCTCCCACAATAAATTTCATGAAATCAACAAGAAAAGCGATCCTATATCCAACACGATATATATTATTCTTATTAATATTATTTAACTTGCTGTTGCGGTATTATTCTGTATATAACATGTATTTATAAGAGACTGCAAGTAGAATTCTTTAGATTAATGATTTTGTTTCAATTCGTTTCATTTCACGTGATGCCATAATGCTATGAGCCGGGATCCGATAAAAGGTAGAAGTTGTCGACGACTCAAATCAGCCTACGAATTCTCGCAGTATGACCAGTCATTGATTAAGCACTCTACGGGCAGTCAAGGGTCCACTGTTTCTTCGGATAGAAAACAAAGACACTGATCAGACTGTGCGGATGCGCAGACTGATTAAAATCTTCACTTTACGCGCATGCCAACTGGATACATTTGTGTGTGTACATTATGCTGAGTACCAGTCCGTATGCACTAAACTGTTGGGTATAATAGAACTTTTTGCTCACTGTAAAGGCGGTAACTTTAATATTCATATCTGGGCGTGGTTCGACTATTTCATCTGCAAAACAAGGGAAATCAGGTTCTATTTATAATTTGGTGAAGAAATAATAAGTTGTTTGGGCCGCGCAAACGTGCGTGCATTTCATGAAAATCCTGACCGTATACACACTGAACTCACATTTATTAACCCTTAAAGAGACTTAGCCTGCAACATTTTTCGAAAAAAAAATCTTTTTAAATCATTTGTAAAAGTATAATTAAGTTATGTTTTCACAATAAATATGTACACTATGGCTGAAAACTGCATGGAAAAGTGAATTACATTATAAAACAGGTGTTTTTTTCTCTTGTTGGTAATTATTTGCGACCCTCCAATAATTATGGACAGTTAATTTTAACATAAATGCAGTTGTTTTGATATTGATAATTTGTTAAGATTTACGAAATTGGTAAAATGTATACCTGAACTATAGTCTTTTTACTGTGATCTTGAAAAATAGAAACATGGTTTCTATTAATAAAAGATCAAAAGTTACAGTCTATGCAGCTTTAAATCGCACAATCACAAAAGTATAATTTTTGTCGTCCACTAAAATATTCGAAGCCTCATAGGCAAACAGTGTGGACCCAGATCAGACTGCTCCTGTAGGAGCAGTCCGATCTGGGTGCACAATGTATGACTCTATGCTTATGTTAAATAGACATTTTCAGATGCAGTTATTTTGCTGGCGTTTATATGTTTTGCGATTATACTGAGGTAATGGCGCAAGATGGTACAGTTACTTTTTAATAAAACCACGCCTCTTTTTCAGCTTTTACCTATGTCTAAGGTGGACCAGTCTTATTACGTATTCATGAGATGCCGCCTTTACAGTAGCCAAAAAGTCCTATAATACTGAAGTCGCATGTACCAAGTTCACCTTCTGACCTGGTCCAGCTACCATAACTCTTTGCCTACTGGGTAATTTTGCATGATTCCTTGTCGTCCGCTGATTTTTTTTTCAAACTAAACTTTTATGAAATTTTTTTTAAAAATACCACCAGTGTGTCAAACAGTTTGGATCCAGATCAGACCCGACAAAATGTCGGGCCTGATCTGGATCAAAACTGTTTGCAAAGGTTATCAGCAGATGACACTAGCAGGTAAGGAGTTAACGATTTTTTCCAAATGACTAAGCTTATTTCAAAACCTACGTATAAGCAATTGTATTTAGCAAAGAAATTAGCGCATAAATGAACCGTTGTTTATTCTGTTTAACTTATTTAATTAACTCTTACCTTGTTTAACTTGGATATATCTTATTGAGGAAGCAGTGTAGATCCCGATCAGCTGGTCCGCTTGTAAATACATGCTTCTGTACCTGTTGGCCCTTCAAGTTTAATAGATTTTTAGAGGGTGATTTCATTTCACGCTGAAGTTAGGCATGAACATACAAATAGCAAAAACCTTACTCGAACTATTATTATTATTTATTAGGATAATGAATGCCAAGCATAATGCTCTTATATCTAGTAAAAAATAAATGATGTTGGTATGGTATTGCCTTTTTATTAGCTCACCTGAGCCGAAGACTCAAGGTGAGCTATTGTGATCGGTCTTTGTCCGTCGTCCGTATGTCCGTCCGCCCGTAAACTGTTTCCGTTAAACGATTCACCTCCTAAACCACTGGTTTAGATTTCATATAACTTCACATGAATGTTCCCTATGATGCCCTCTTTCAGAATTCCATAAATGGTTCCGCTCCACTGAACAGGAGGGCCGCCAGAGCTCCAGGTAAGAAATATTCTAAACAATATGTCCTCTTGAACAGAATTGTTCCTCATGATGCCTTCTACCAAAATTATACGAATGGTTCCGGTCCCACGAACAAAGGGGCCAGCAGAGCTCAAGACGAGAAATGTCATTAAATGGTATCTTCTCTTGAACCACTGGTCCAAAATCAAAATGATTTCACAGATTTGTTCCTCATGGACACCCTACCAAAATTGCACAAATGTTTCCACTCCATTGAGCTGCCAAAATTCTAGATAAGAAATGTTTTTAAATGGCATCTCCTCCCGAAACGCTGGTCTAAATTCAAAATGATTTAAAACAATTGTTCGTCACGATGTACTCTACCAAAATTTCACAAATGCTTCCTCTCCACTGATCAAAGGGGCTGCTAGAGCTCTAGATAAACGAAAGCTTCTACTGATTCACCAAATCCAATAGGAATCTTGTAAGGGAGACAAATCTTGCAAACGTGGCCGTCTTGTTTGTAATGCGTGTTACCCTTGATTCTGGTAATACAGATAGCTACAATAAGGATGGGATTGCGAATTATATGTTTAAGGGGTCACAGGTAAAGTATCCTAAAAAATGTGTTCTTCAGGCTCTGAATCTTGCATTTATCATAGCAAACAGTGCAGACCCTGATGAATTGCAGCAAACTACCAAACTATACAAAGTGTTTATTCCCCATTATCAGATGAGTTTAATTGAGTAATGCCCGTGGGGCCAAAGACATAAATAAAATCTTCTTTTCTGAAACCACTAGGCCTAGACTCTTGACATTATGTCTGTTGCATAATCTGGTGAACCTCTACCAAGTTTGTTCAAATTATGTCTCTGGTGGCCGAAAATGATCCCGCCGTGGATGTCACAATTTATTTGTTGAGGTTCTACATCCTGACATAAATCATGTTAAGTCTTGAAACTGCTGATCTATCAAAATTCATAGCTGGACTTTGAGAGGAGCTATACTTTCTTATACCTCCATAAACAATTATTCTCATGTGAGCGACCCAGGGCCCAATGGCCCTCTTTTAAGTCACCAAAATTTTCTGTTAACCCTTAAAGCGCCAATCACGACTGCAGCAGACGACAAACTTTTCGACATCTTTCCTAGTTTTCAACAAAAATTAGGTATGATATTTCACGAGAATCGTCTGCCAGCAGACGATTCTCGTGAAATATTATGCCTTATTTGTTATTGTTGAAAAAACAGCAAAATTTGAAATTGACGTCTGCTGCAAATTATAGGTGGCGCTTTAAGGGTTAACTATGGACTTCCAGAGGCATCCCTCCCCAGAAGGGGAGGGATCTAAAGTTCTATATGTTTACATAGGAATACTGGTACGGACCCCCTTGACAAGCAATTGGTCCCCGCCTCAATGTTCATGACCGGACCCCTGGAAAACCACAAGCGTTATAGGTTTTTATGGATCCCACTCGAGAAGCAATAGGACCTCTCTGTAAAAAGTTGATGAAAATATACATCAACAACAAAAACATCAAAATTTTTCAGTCGGACCTGGACCCCCTCTGACGAAAATATTTGATGCATAATGTGCCACATCTAGATCCTGAATGATTGGTTGTGTTAATGGTTAACCCATTTTAGACTAGCGTCCTGTTTTGGGACATAGACAATGATTGCAGACGCAGATCAGAACGCGGCATCTGATCAGGGTCTCCACCGTTTGCTTACAGAATGTTCTATTGAAATTTGTATAAAAATGAAAAATACCATCCAACAACCCTAAAGATTGGAAATGGTCTGGTCCAATTGATAAAAATGGGAAATTTCATACGGCTTAAATGGGTTAACGTCTATCACATAGTAACAACCTGACAGATCCTCTTTGAAACTTTATATAAATTCTATAATATAGTATAAATTAAAGAAGATTGTTGGCTCTGATAGTTTTTCAGCGCAGTTCATTAAAATAATTTCCCATTATAAAAAATATAACATTAATGTATTGCAACAGATTGCATGCTTGGTGATTAACCCAATCACGGTTGGTAACTTTGCTTTCCTCTTTAATTGCACGCCGGTGGGTCGGACTACAGACTCTATGGTGGTCCCGACTTATAGACTCCGAAACTAATCATAATAGACATTTTATCGAATTCATTAACTTACCCAGTATATTTAAAGATAAATCTGTTATCTCTTCTATTCCTACTTATTTTGAAAATAAGGAATCCCCTATCATCTGTTATAAGTACAATAAACCTTTTCGTAGTACTGTTTTTAACTATAACAAATTAGTAACATACCTTGATATTGAAAATTCTTTTCCTGACTCTTGAGATTGTGAAGACTCTAAGTATTGGTATCAACCCGCTGGTCATATAGTCACAATTTAAAAATCATAAATGATTCAAGAATTCGGTCTATTATATGTAAGGGACCTAAATATAAGTTTCCTTTGCCAATAGACTTCAAATCTTGTCGTGAGGAAATTGCAGGCGCCTTACAAGAATCTTGTAATCGCTGGTGTAAACGAGAGCATGTTGAGTTTCATGCCTTAAATAGTTGGAATCTAAATATTTTTAAGATTATTGATGGTAGAATTTCATTTTATTGCAACAATTTAGATCTTCTACAGCCTAAACATATATTCACTTTTAGACATGTGAAGAAAGGGATCCAGAAATTCCATAAGAGGTTTGTTTTTGCACCTGCAGATAAGTCTACTAACAATGTTGTGGTCGTTTGAAAAAGGTACTATATTAACACCCTTAAGCAAGAATTTAGCACTGCAAGAACATATGAGCATAACAGGCTTGATGAGACGTCTATCGTTGATATACATCGATGCCATATGGCAGCTAAGTTTGGGGTGTTTGTTGCTGAGGACCATAGAAAGCTTCCAACGATATACTGGTTACATAAACTTCATAAACGGCCCTATAAGTCGAGTTTTATTGCTAATTCTAGTTCATGTACAACTATCGAGTTGTCTATGCTTTTGACTTCTTGTCTCACTGCGATCATAACCCATGTCATTTAATAGTGCACAACAGTTTATGAAAGGAATGGTAAAAAATTATTTTGGTTTATCAAAAATGCAAGAGAAATTCTTGATAAATTAAAGTCTAGAGGTTTTCTAGCATCTAGTTTGTCTACATATGATTTCTCTACTCTCTATACTACATTGCCCCATAATCTAATCATAGAAAAACTAACAGAATTAAAGGCATATGCGGCTATTTCCAATGCGCACCTTTTACGCGTCTGAAAACAGGGAAAGTTGTCTGGATCCTGTCTTTCGACCATTAACGGATTCAGATCAACACAGCTTTCCAATATTCTTATGTCATATCAGTGTTCCGACATTTTCTTGACAACATAAAGTAAACTTTTTAATGCTAAATTGCTTCATATTTTAGTAAAATGGCACCATCAAAGCGACCGAAATGGTCATTCCTGAACTTTTTATATTGACTTACGCATGAAACCTATGGGGGTAGGGTTAAATTTGGCCCTCTTGAAAGAGAATTAGTTCGGTGACCCCAGATTTTCATTCTTTTTTCTGAAAGGAATTATAATAGTCCATGAATTAAAATAGATTTTTAAGATTTTCAACATCAGATTTTTTAATACATGATTTATTTAAAAAACAAATTCCAATTTTCGACGAATTGCCAAAATATATCATGCAGTATCTTGTCACAGTATGAGCTAACAAATAAACTTGAACATTTTTTTAAAGGTTTGAGGTCATGGGCAGTAATTTAAGTTAAAAGAAAGAAGTTGGCTAAAGATTACAACCGTTTTAGCTCGATATTTAGGACTAGTGTTATTATTTTATATCTTTAGAAAATTGGTAAAATGCTGAAAACTTCAATATGAGATTCTGAAAAAGTAAGCACGGTGACATATCCTTTTTATTTCATAAATGGATAGCACATGCATACAACAAACTGTATGCAAAATATTGAAAATATTTCAACATGGGAAGTATTTAGTAGCATATGTCCTTAATTGAACAAACATTTAACAGAGAGGGCTCGCTTTATTTGGCTTGTAATGATGTTTTTCTTTTCTTTTCTTTCTTTTCTTATTTCTTAATTTCTTATATCTTCATTTTTTCTCTTTAGAAATTGATACATGTTACATTAGCTACTATTTATTGTAAGAGAATATAATCAGATACTGTTTAAAGACTTTGTCTCCAAATTAAATTTTACACTGACATCTTATTTGCATATGAAGATGGTGACACATTACTTATTTTTAGCTTTTAAATGGGCTTTGTTAATCTAAGCCAGCATAGCTTTCACTGTTTAATGAATAAAAATGTTAATTAAATCAACATAGTATTCAGATAATTTGCTCAAGAAACGTAAACTTTATATAAATTAGTAATTGATTTACAAAGAACAAATATTTCCATAAAAATAGGGACAAATAGGTTTCAATGATTGGTTTTATGTGACAATGACCACATGTGAAAGAATCATATCCACAGAAAACAGGCTGTTATTTACAATACCAATTTAAATTTATAAGACTTTATCAGGCTGAATAAGGTCAGACCAAATTTGACCAGGTGACATTCAAGTTAATGTAACATAGATTTAACAATGTTCTTTTAGCATATGGAAAAGTAAAATATTTAAAATAGTGCTATCAAGAGACCATGTTTAGTTTTATAAATTAATGTCAAAACAGCTGATGCTAATTTTCACAATACAGAGTGTGGCATGACCAAATTATTGCAGGAATCCTCAATAGCAAAGCTTTATATGAATATTTAATTAATAGAATGAGAAGTTTGTAAACACACCAGAGATTGGAATCAGGACACATACAACAAATCAACCATTCTGACAAAACTAGTATTGAGAGGCCACCCTAGTCACTATCAAAAGTGTGACCATGATATACTTACATGCAATGTTAACGAAGTATACATGATTTTGTTTATAAGTATCTATGCACTTCTGATTTTAATGGGCCTTTTCCTCAATTATGTAAAAATAATTGTATTTCTTATACAATGAAAAAGATTTAGATATCAGAAATTGATATTGCAGTGTATCTATTGTCATATGTCATATTGGCTTGTAATGATAAAATGCCTTTTTTTTTTACTTCTGAACAACCTAAACGATATAAATTGTGGCCATGTCAGAAAATGTGTGATGCTCTCCATTATCTTTTGGACAATATAGTTATAAGATTTGGCTCAAAATTAAAAAGGCAGATTGTAGGTATTCCAATGGGTACTAATTGTGCTCCTCTTGTTGCAGATTTATTTTTTATGAGAGAGACTGCATGTTGTCTCTGTCAGACAATAATCAAACTGGCATTATTGAAACATTTAACTCCACCTCCCGATATTTAGATGACCTATTTAATATTGATAATCCTTATTTTGAACAAATGGTAAGTCAGATATATCCTACTGAACTTCAGTTAAATAAGGCGAATTCTTCTGATATTGAAGCTCCGTTTTTTTGCCCCACTGCGATTAAAAACCATGTCATTAAATATTGCACAACAGTTTATGAAAGAAATGGTAAAAAATTATTTTGGTCTATTAAAAATTCAAGTGAAATTCTTAATAATAGAAGTCTAGAGGTTTTCTAGCATCTTGTTTGTCTACATAAGGTTTCTCTACTCTCTATACTACATTGCCTCATAATCTAATCAAAGAAGAACTAACAGAATTAATTGAACAAACATTTAACAGAGATGGCTCACTTTATTTGGCTTGTAATGGTAAAAATGCCTTTTTAACTTCTGAACAACCTAAACGATGTAAATTGTGGTCATGTCAGAAAATGTGTGATGCGCTCCATTATCTTTTGGACAATATATTTATAAGGTTTGGCTCGAAATTATATAGACAAACTGTAGGTATTCCTATAGGTACTAATTGTGCTCCTCTTGTTGCAGATTTGATTTTGTTTTGTTACGAGAGAGACATTATGTTGTCTCTGTCAGTCAATAATCAAACTGATATTATTGAAGCTTTTAACTCAACCTCCAGATATTTAGATGAAATGGTGGGTCAAATATATCCCACTGAACTTCAGCTAAATGAAGCGAATTCTTCTGATACTGAAGGACCGTTTTTGGACTTGAACTTGTCAATAACAAATGGCATAGTTTCTTCTAAAATTTATGATAAACGGGATGATTTTAATTTGAAATAGTAAATTTCCCATTTCTTGATGGAGATGTTCCTCGCTCTCCTTCCTATGGTGTATATATTTCTCAGCTTATTCGTTTTGCTAGAGTGTGTTCTAATGTTGATGACTTCAACAGCAGAAACTTATTTTTAACTGCCAAGTTATTGAAACAAGGTTATAGATATCATAAACTTCGAAAAGCATTTTCTAAATTCTACCACAGACACTCAGAGTTAATTGTTAAATACAACGTTGGGTTAAAAACTCTTCTGCAACAAGGCATATCAGAACCTATACTTTATGGTGATTAAGTTTATAAATTCAAACGAATTGTGGAAAACCTAATTTTAGTGATCAATTCAAAAAGATAGTTAAACGTTATATAAGGGTTGGATATAACTTGGATATCATGCGACAGTCTGCATGCCTAGTTTTAAACCCAATCACGGTTTATAGCTATGGTTTCCTCTTTAATTGTACGACGATGGGTCAGGCCTCAGACTCTATGACGGCTCTGACGTAAAGCTTTAATCGGTGGGTTGGTGCTTGATGCTTGTCCTTGGATGGGCCCACTGTAGCTCAAATTGAGGTTTTCTTTAGCTCTGACTATCTGTGAGTCATGAGCCCTTTTCTTTGTTTCATCATGGTGTGTTAATTTGATGACAGTGTTTTCCCATGATGATACATTGCATTAGTTAGATGGCCTCCACGCGAGCTGAACATTTCTTGTACTTCAACAACAGCAGAATCTAGGGCGAAGATTTGGTACAGCCCAATTCGATTGAGTAATCGAAACACTAAAACTTAACCTTTTGCTCTAGTGTGTAAAGCGTAACGTTATCCAATACAAACAATCAGGTTTATTTATAGACAGAAGTGTTTTTTTACCTGTTACACTTTGATAAAAACCAATACGACATGTACCGGTATTTTGTCTCGACGCGACAAAAACTCTTCGCGGTTTCCGGACAAAGCGATGCTCAAACCAGTCTCATCAGCTTCAGAGAGAAGCTAGAAAATTGAAATTTTGCTCGTTTCAAGTTTAGATATGATACTTTTCAAGCGTCAGCGAAAAATAAAAGTGCTGATCAGACTGTGTGGATGCACAGGCTGGTCTGCGCCTTTTGCGTCAAGGCCCAATTTTTATAGCATATCCGGAGTCCCATCTAAATAACACTGTTGTGTTAAGTCATTTAGTTAAAACCTCACCTGAAAGGGATCGAATTTCAATTCCTAGCTTACAGGGCAAGCTTCAAAGAGTTAACATTCTGCTCGTTTCATCGAATAGAGCAGAATATTTGTCTAGTCGGTACTAGCATTAACAAAGGTTGTGCAGTATATTATTACTCAGTCATCATGCACGGACTGAGAATAATGAGGTATTTGTGAACGAAGTGTCGTGAAAAATCAGTTCTAAGGCGGCTTCACAGACGTGAGCAACACACAAAAAAGCGAAGGACGTTGGTCTATATTTCTGGAGTAAGAAGATAACATGGCACCGACCTAGGGTATTAACAGCAGACAGAACGAGATGAACAAGTTGGTTTCTACAGAATTAAAAAGATAAGTGAAACTCAAAAACTTATTTTGTGAATTTTAGGTAGCGAAAGTGCGTCTGTCGCATCTGCAGATTATAACGCAAAGGTAAATGCGTTCAATGTGTAGAAGATGGCATGTTCAAAAAATAGATGATTGTGACAGAAATCTAAACTATTATTAAACGGTATATGAAGATGAAGAATTTAGCGAAAGGTACATTTTTATCTGAAACGCCTTTAAGCGGAGAATGTTGTATACTATAGAGCAAATAAAAATAACGCAACACACTACATATATATTATGAAAGAATATATCAGGGATAACCCAATCATATTTTCAAACACGTTCATGTATAAAGATGTCAAGAGCAGGCTATAAAAGTTTATCTGAAACGCTCAAAAGCGGAGTATGGTGTATAATATAGAGCAAATAAAAAATAACGCAACACACTTTGTACGCATTATGAAAGAATATACCAAGGATATCACGGTCATAGTTTCAAACATGTTCACGTATATAGATGTCAAGAGCAGGCTATACACGTTTACCTGAAACGCTCAAATGCGGAGAATGTTGTAAAATATAGAGCAAATAAAAAATAACGCAACACACTACATACACATTATGAAAGAATATACCAGGGATATCACGATCATAGTTTCAAACACAGTCACTAATTTAGGCGTCCAGAGTAGGCTATATATCCTCATGAATTGGGGGGCATTTCCTGGTTTTGCAAAGAAGATACATTAATAATAATAATAATAATCGTTATAATAATTATAAAATAAAATTGTTAAGTGAACGATGGAATCAATCACAGTTTTACATATAACGTTCTTACATTTCAGTTTCCAATATTTGGAACAACGACAGGTTATTAGAACCCACATTGGCTAGAAAGTAGTTGACGATTATTTACATCTGGAGGTCGCCAGTGATGAGGAGGATCAGAAACACATTTGAAGAGCTCAATCCAAGTTGGCATTGGAAATTTGAAAGTCCATATTTAAAGCACATTGTAAAGATAAGTACAGACAGCAGTTTTTCTTGTTTTCATCAGACATACATTTCAGATATAAAGAATTTTTTTTAAGATGCGAATCTTGGCGCTATACATAGGTTGGTAGTACAGATCAGTTAGATCATGAGAGACGATAACAAAGGTGGGTGGATTTGCAAAGAGTAAGTACAGATGAATCCCCATGAAATAGGCTAAATATTAATATAAATAGATGCATGGTCATATTAGTACTTTACGTTGGTTATAGAAGAGGATTACACTTTATCTATCTATTTGCTGTACTGATCGCGACAAATACTGTTGTTGTTTTTTTGCCAGAGAGTGTTTATCTTAAAAAAGATGGAAATTTCTGGCATGTAAAGAGGTCTTACAGTAATAAGACAACCAAGAGATCCACTCATTACTATCTTAGAAATGTATTCTCAAAATTGAAACGTAGCCTCGTGCTATTAATACTCTACTGTAAAAATAACACGGCACAAAGCATATATTAGTACTGGATTGTAATAGCATAAGCAATAATTTGCATAAATCTAAGTTTAAAATACAAAAAATTGCAAGATAACATGACAACAACTTCAAAACGATATTTCATGAGCTAATTTGAAAATGGTGAGGCTTATATTAATTACATGGATAAAGCTCAGTCAAATGGAACGGTTTCAGCTTTCTCATGGTCAGACGCAGGTAACGAAGCATTTTATATACAGAAGTCTTTACTGGAATCGGCGAGCATTGGTCAAATATTGTGGAAAGTTTTAACAGTGATGTTATTATGGTGGTAAACGGTTAAAGAATAACTGCATTTGTAAATGACTGTTTGTGTGGAATCAAAGCTATATCGCAGTATGTATTTAAATTTTGCTCATAGGCAGCCCTTATTCCTGATATTGATTTTTTTTCTTCATTTAATGAAATTTGGATTTCTTCTGTTTGAAGAAAATTATCAATTGAACCGTTTATGCATGTTAAATGATTCATACATTTCTTCTGCTTGAAAATTGGGTAGGTTTATGTATGCTGGAAGATGGAGAAAATGTAAAAGATAATCAAAGAAAGGAGATTTCAATTAGAAACATAAAGTTATCAGAGTGTACGAGCAGAAATCGCTGCATCCACAGTAGAATATATGTTAGAGACATGTCAGTTAAAGGTACGCTTGTTAGAATAAGAATGAGTCATTCACCTTTGAAAAGGGGTCAGTTGTTTTAAAGGCGTAGTCGTTAAAAGCTAACGTCAGAGTATTGAAAGAGAATACTGCATTCGATTCTGAATTATTTGCAAACGAAAAAAGGTGATATATGTTGGCTATGCAGATATGGACAATGTTATAAATAGTGAGACAAAATCAAAAAATCCAAATACACTTGCAGTGTAATTGATTTTCCCAGAAGTGGAATTTCAAAGGTTATTTCCCAAGGTAAGAATATATATCATAGGAGCAGTAGATTTATGTGAGAAGAGCAAACTTTCCTCATAAGAGAGCTCTAAAAATCGGTTGGTGACTAGGTCACATGTCATTTCCCAGAAGAGGAAACAAGAAGTTCCCGAGAAGTGGAAAAAGGTATTTATCTGGTATAAGGTAATTTTGAGATTGCCCAGGAGGTGGAAACGATTTTCCCAGAAGTGGGAAAAGTATTTACCTGGTAGAAGGTTATTTTCAAAGGTAAGAATATATATCATAGGAGCTGTAGATTTATGTTGGAAGAGCAAACTTTTCTCATCAGAGAGCTCAAAAATCGGTTGGTGACTAGGTCACATGTCCGTTCCCCAGAAGTGGAAATATGAAGTTCCCCAGAAGTGGAAAAAGGTATTTATCTGGTATATGGGACTAATTGAGATTTCCCAGGAAGGGGAAGCGAGTTCCCCAGAAATGGGAAAAGTGTATTTATCTGGTAAAAGGTAACAATTTGAGATTTCCCAGGAAGTGGAAACGAGTTCCCGGGAAGTGGAAATGGTATTTAACTGGTAGAAGGTTATTTTCAAAGGTAAGAATATATATCATAGGAGCTGTAGATTTATGTTGGAAGAGCAAACTTTCCTCCTAAGAGAGCTCAAAATTCGATTGGTGACTAAGTCACATGTCATTTCCCAAGAAGGGGAAACATGAAATTCCCTTGAAGTGGAAAAAGGTATTCTTCTTGTATCAGGTTATAATTGAGATTGCCCAGGAAGTAGAAACGAGTTCTCCCAGAAGTGGGAAAAAGGTATTTACCTGGTAGAAGGTTAATTCCAAAGGTAAGAAAACATAACATAGGAGCAGTAGATTTATGTGGGAAAAGCAAACTATCCTCATAAGAGAGCTTTAAAATCGGTTGGTGACTAGGTCACATGTCCATTCCCCAGAAGTGGAAATATGAAGTTCCCCAGAAGTGGAAAAAGGTATTTATCTGGTATATGGTACTAATTGAGATTTCCCAGGAAGGGGAAGCGAGTTCCCCAGAAATGGGAAAAGTGTATTTATCTGGTAAAAGGTAACAATTTGAGATTTCCCAGGAAGTGGAAATGAGTTCCAGAGAAGTGGAAATGGTATTTAACTGGTAGAAGGTAACAATTGAGATTTCCCAGGAAGTGGAAACGAGTTCCCCGGAAGTGGAACGTGGTATTTACCTGGTAGAAGGTAATATTTGAAATTTCCCAGGAAGTGGAAACGAGTTCCCCGGAAGTGGAAAATGGTATTTACCTGGTAACAATTGAGATTTCCCAGGAGTGGAAACGAGTTCCCCGGAAGTGGAACGTGGTTTACCTGGTAGAAGGTAATAATTGAGATTTCCCAGGAAGTGGAAACGAGTTCCCCGGAAGTGGAAAAAGTTATTTACCTGTTAACAGATAATAACTGTGATTTCCCCGGAAGCGGAAGTCAGGTTGAAAATGCAGACTGAAGGTCTTGATTTTCTAAAGATGCAAAAGTCCCTTAGAGCAAAATCAATGAACAAATAAAAAAATAAAATAAAATAAAATAAAAAATCTCAGATGAAAATAAGGGTAGACTTTCAAACAACGAAGTATTTGGTTTTAGTATGGTTTTGGGAGAGAAAATGTCCTCCATATGAACAAAGATGGAGGAGTAAATATGGTTGTATAGAGTAGTATTTAGAAGATAAAAAATGAGGTCAATGTTTATTACAATAAAAAAATGTATTCACTCATAAAAAATCAGGATTATAAAAGGTTATTTTCAAAATATTGCCATGATGGTAAGTTACGTGAAATATCAAAATTAAAATGTCAGTAAAATGGATATGGTATATTTCTAATGAGCAATGCGTTTATTTATGTCAGAGAAAGAAGAAAATTAAATTGACTGATATATGGGATCACAAACAAATGACAAGTTCAGTGTTTATTATAACGTAGATACAAATAAGTTAATTCCAGATGAGTTCCCAGTATAGAAGTTGTCCGATTATTAGCTCAGTATCAGAGTTAGCAGAGGGGAACTGTTGAGTATAATAGATATGGCAGTTTGTTGTACTTTAAGAGTTTCAGACCAGCCGTTTGCACCTGATTATCTAATTTTAATAGGCGATACATTTAGCAAAACAAAAGTAAATAAATAAGTAACTAAAATGAGTACCAGATACAGCCATTTTAATCAGACAAAGTATTATATGCAAATGGGCATGAAAACAATGATATTTTTGGAAAATAAATTTTAGATTCCAGCATGATTGCAATGAAAATAAGAATAATATGTTTTGACAATAAGGCTATTTGTATATGGCTATTTGTTTTCATTTGTTGCAGGTATTGGCTCAATCAGAAACATACAACATCATCTGTTTAGACAAAGGGATTTAGAAGGGACTTTCTGAGCAAATCTCAACACATTGTGTCCTGAAGCAAGCGGAAGTACAGATAAGTACACGTATACCACGTGTTTAAGCACTGTCCGCTGGAAGTCACCTGACAGTAAAATAAGTACGTTAAAGATTTTGGAGACAAACTGTTAAAAATGACAGAGGTGATGTCTATGTGAGGCATTGTGATGTGACTTATTAGAATCTATACAAAATTTTGTCGCTCTCTTTCTAACATTTGTATTTTCTAAGCGCGCCAACATGCAAACTGTGTTTGTTTTCTTTGTTAGAGTAAAGAATGGACTTAACATTCTGCTCGTTTCATCGAATAGAGCAGAATATTTGTCTAGTCGGTACTAGCATTAACAAAGGTTGTGCAGTATATTATTACTCAGTCATCATGCACGGACTGAGAATAATGAGGTATTTGTGAACGAAGTGTCGTGAAAAATCAGTTCTAAGGCGGCTTCACAGACGTGAGCAACACACAAAATTTTGTATAGATTCGAGCAAGAGATCTTGCCGTGTTGATTTGCACGTCGTCATTGCTATGTGGTATACTGCACTGTTAAAATCACAGCAAGTTTTCGCCAAACAAAAAAAAGAAAGTTTGGTGTCATGTGGGCTGGACGGCAGGTACTTCGGCAATGAGAAGATCTAAGGGTTAAGTAAGCTGTGTTCCTGGCAGGGCTTTTACAAGCACTTCTTAAATAGATCTCATCAAGGTCTACAACGTCCTTCCATGTCACGCTGCTCATTTGCTCACATTTAAGCGCGCCAACATGCAAACTGTGTTTGTTTTCTTTGTTAGAGTAAAGAATGGACTCGATAATTCGACAACGTTAATAAAATAGTTTCAATTTTTACTGCTAGGAAATGAAACTTTCGCTTTTAATAAATGAATATGCCGTTCCTAAAATTTTAGTGCATTTATCTGAAGAGGGGATAGTTTGTTTGATTTGATTCTTTACGTCCCATCAACAATATCTCAGTGAAACAGGAACGGGCCTTCCTGAGGCCACACCGCAGTGACGCCGGTGAGGCTCGAACCTGCGGCCTCTCGGTCTCGAGTCAAACACTCTACCACTACGCTCCCTAAAAAAGAGGGGATTGTGCATCAGTCAGATTCTCACACAACTCTATTGACTGTAAATGTTCGAAAATAATTACGGACACCTAAAATATTTTTAAAACATCCCCCAAAAACGATTATAAAGTGATTTTCTAAAAAAACGAGCCTAAGTTATTTTCGGTGGGTCTGTTTGTCCCATCAGTAATCGGTGTAATTCTACCTGCGATTGTGTCATACGTAAGCAGGCGACATTTGTAAGGTTCCATTCTACTTAGATAGGTTATCTGGCACATGAAATTCTTTTCCGCAATGGCGAACGCGCGACGCTATCCTTTTTGTCTTAACATGCGCCCGTCATAAAATACACACACAAATCATAAACCCTCCGGCCCGGTACTGGTTACTACCCAGGGAAAGCCACAAAAGGTTGTGTGTGTTTTTTTTTTATATCAGCACGTCTCATTAGAAAAGATGTTCCAAATGCACGCCAAAGCCGTCTCATCGAGGCGATTCAGATGTGTGCTTAAAACATATACTATATGTACAAAACTATAGTTTGTTGTGGGTACTCATCAGAACCATCTTGGTGATGTGATCCTAGTGTGTAGTTAAAACACCGTGCGCAGGTTTGAAATTACTTCTGAATAGAATTGCGAATAATTTCTTACATCGGCATGCACAAATTGTTCGTATTAAATGCTGTTTAAAGGCGCTAATCAGACTGCGCGAATCATTGCGCAGGCTGGTCTGCGCCTTTGTTGTTCACAAACTCACCGAAGACAGGGTTTCTCGTTATCCTGAGTCCGATCTTATAAGAATTAAAAATAACAATGTTGTGAGACTGGACTCTTCCAGGCTTGGCATGGGTCGAATTTCAATCCTTTGTTTACAAGGGGGGAAAGGATAACAATTAGTGTCGACAATTGACAGTGTGTCTTGGTACGCATGAATATTGACTACTTTGAATGTAACTTCCGGCTTTTAATAAATTAAATTCTTCAAATATGCTGAGGGTGAGACAATTTTAGAATTTGAGTCAATAACATTTATTTGCATCAATCAGATTCTTTCACAACTTTATATAAAATAATTACGTTCACCTAAAATTATCGCCGTAAATAGTTTTTAAAACATCTTAAAAAACGAACACTGTCCTTTTTGAAAAAGTGAATTTCTAAAATAACGAACACAAGTTTAATATTTTCAGTGGAAAATCGTCCGTTGATCTGTCTGTCCCATCTTTGATAGGTATAATAATACCGAACAGCACGTGTGCGGTTGTGTCATACGTATTAAAGCAGGCGACATTTGGAAGGTTCCATTCTACTTAGATGGGTAATCTGACACTTGACGCTCTTTTCCGCATTGCCGAACGCCCAACTTTATGTTGTTTGGTCTGAACATGAGTATCAGCGGCTAATTGTGGGATGCATGTATATAAAGCAAGAGCGCATTAAAAACATGGACTTTCGTACATGTACATGACAAAAGGCCATACATGTATTCGTATCGGCTGTCACGAGTTCTTCAGCAATGGTCAACCAACATCGAGAACACGCACATCAAAGCTTGCGTTCACCATGAAGGATGTATGCCATACACTGCCTGGTCAGATAAACATTTGCAAGTACTATTTTAGTAGGAGATGAACCACAGCGTTAAACAACTGGGTCTTGATATGCTTGTCAATTTTCTAAGAAAGTTTGCTTTTATACAAAAGGGCCTTTTCCCCCGCTATGGTTTGAGTCATGAGACATAACCAAATAACATACAACCAGTGATGCCTGGCATCTACTCCCCAACTTTATCCAAAGAGGGCTACCACCAGCCCGCCAGCGAACCGCCATTTGAATGGCATTTCACTGGAGGGCTGATGGTAGCCCGACTTTGTGTGCTGGCTGGGATGTGTGTTACGCTGTATTGAGAATGCACATTTGCGCATGCTCGTCTTAGCCTTTGTCGCATCACGTTGATAAGTATAAGTAACCAATGTCCGTCGATATTTTAAAGATTCATTTCAATTTTGAACGAAACATCGAGCAGGTTGGTATACATGGATTGAAAATCCTCTCTTGAGGTATGTGAATATACCCAGCGTATCAGCAATCTTCTGGGTCTAAACAGTTTGCAAACTTTGAAAGCAAGCCGTTAAAGGAGAGAGAGAGAGAGAGAGAGAGAGAGAGAGAGAGAGAGAGACGCTTGCACACAAATTTTGCGTTTTTGGCTTGGTTTCTCAGAAATCTTGAAACACAATGTTTTGGGTCAGTCCATCAGTCTTGTTACAGTTGCTTCCGATGAGGACCCCTTGTATGTATTATCGTGCGCATTGGCATCGGACATTCGACAGTATTAACGCTTTGCAAGCTTTCTATCGCATGCCAAAACTTTTTACTCGACGAAACATTCTTTTCTGTATTATATTCGGGTCCGATCTGGATCCAAACGGTTTGCCAATGTAAAGAGAGAGAGAGAGAGAGACCGTGTATGCCCCTCCTTTCGGGAAAATCAAAGTAACCAATGCATCGGCGGATCGACAAAAAGAGTTATTTTTTAAATTGAGCCACTCGCTCATTCAAGCACCGCTGGAACTTTTTTCCTCCAAATAAGCATCTGTGGGAATGCGTTGACGGTTTCAGAGTTTCAGTGTAGATCTTTGCAAAAATACTGATCGTACGATATGTCTGGCGGTTTCAATATATTCTTGAGTGACTGACTGGAAGTCGAAGTCAGCAATTGTGCATAGCGAAGCAAAAGTGGTTCGGTTTTCTCAAGAGCAGATTCATCGGCAGTCTGGTACAAGTATAACGCTCTAAATGGACTTGTAAGCAGATTGAGTGACATAACATGCACGTGCCTCGCTCTCGACCCGCGGCCGGACATTTTACTGACTCAGTCAGCAAGAAGTGTTAACTTTTTAAAACGGGGATTTAGGCAACTTATTTCAGCTTTGGCTATAAAAATTAAGAGGAATAAAAATTAAGAGGAACTTTTGTGATCATGTTTCGATTAATAAATTAATAGTAATTAAGTAGTATGCTTACACTTCTTGGGAAGTGTGGCTGATTCAATGCCAGATGGACGATGAAGTAGCAACAAGCATCCCTATGCCTGAGGGTTTTTTTTGCACCCCATTTTAACGAAGGACTTTCATTTGCATAAAAATCCACATAGAAAGGTACTACATTGTATTGCAATGGTATTGGTTTTCAAAATACCTAGGTACACAAGTCGAGAGCTATAAATAAACCTGTCGCTCACTGTAATTCATCAACACAATGGTATTTGAAACCTGTCGCGTACACAGCGGATTAAAACCTATAGGAAGTTTCAATTCGATCAGTCAATCAAATTGGGCTGTACCAGTAAAATGCATTTAAGCCCCCGGTGGCTTAGGCTGCTGTCCTTTCTAAGGCGTTGGTTCTGTTGCTCTTGACTTTTTGTTTATTGCTACTCCCATTGTGGGAGTCTGTAATGCTCTATGTTTTGTTGTGCGTTACTTTGTGTCCATTCTAGCATTGAAATCACCTTGATGGGGAAGAGAGAGCTGGTTACTTTGCTTAATTTGTCTTCCTGGTGTCTCGTGATTGTTGAGCGGCTCTTCCTCACGGTGCAACGGGGTTGTCTGTTCAAAAAGATTATCGAACGTTATATAAAGGTTGGATAAAACTCAGATGTCAGGCGACAGTCTGCATGCCTGGTTCTAAACCTAATTGATGGGGAAGAGAGAGCTGGTTGCTTTGCTTAATTTGTCTTCCTGGTGTCTCGTGATGGTTGAGCGGCTCTTCCTCGCGCTGCCATGGGTTAGTCTGCAGTTTGTAATTGTGGTATTTCCTGATCATATTCACTTACTACTTTTAAAGACTTCTCTATTGATGGGATGGTAGAGGCCTGATGCTGTGGCTGTTGTCAGGCCCACCGGGGCTTATCTGTTAGAATTCTTTTGCTCTGGTATTCAGTTTTCTTTACTGTTGAGTCCTTATCTTTATTTTATCTCCTTTTTATATCTTGATTAATATGTTCTACGAGATGATGCATTGATAAGTTAGGGGTTTTTCATGCAAACCAAACTTCTTTGTTTCTTGATCTACATCTGAACTAAGGGTGAGGTTGGCGCGCCATGAAACCGATTTAAGCCCTCCAGTAAAATATTTTACTCACCGATCCGAGGCGGTGCTTCTTTTGTCGACCATTTATCTTATCTATATCTTATTTTTGTTATGCTTTTGTGCGCGTCTGTCTATTGATGTCTTGTGGTCACCTGCTGGGAAATGGCTGACCTCTTGGCTCTCGTTTGTGGTGTCTAATTGTGAAGTTGTCACTTTCCCATTGGTATCCTAGGTCAGGTCTGGTGCTTTATTGTATCGATTTCTGATCTTTGCCCTCTTTCTTACTTTTATTTGAAGTATACAGCCGCTTAAAATGTACACAAGACTAGCCGCGACATATGTTTTCCAGCATATGGCATTTTGACAAGTGTAGGCTTAGACAAGCATGTGCAGCCTCCTTTAAAGCTTTGAAACGCCAAATGCTGTTCACTTAGTAGCTTAACAGCCATAGAATATTCAAGCGACCAGCAAAGGCTCTGATCAGACTGCTCATATGCACAGGCTAGTCTGAGACTTTGCTGGTCGCACATACCACATTGTTGGCAATCGCATGTCGCGGCCCAAGTCCATCAAATGGGTACGTGAATTAAGGGGCTAATTTGGTCCCCTCTGGAGCCAAAATCGGATAGTTTCTTTTCACCAATTTCTTCTGATTGCAACTCAAATGTAAAATTCTGGCATTATTCTTAATTTAAAGGTTGCTATGGTAACAAAATGGCTGACAAAATAGCCTGAAAAATTGAGAAATTGCCATTTTGGACCAAATTTAAGGCCTTTTGAGACCGATTTTATAAGAATTAGATATCAGCACAGCTAAATACCAAAAAAGTGTTTAATATGCTGTTGTGTGCCGTAATAATACTCACCCTTTTTGGTATTTGTTTGTGCTCTATAGTATGTAAAGTAGCCAACTTCCTGTTTTCAGCTATTTTGACGGCCATTTTGCTACCATAGCAACGGTAAACGTCAAATTTGCTCTTATGCTACTGTTCTAATAAACTTATGAGAAGAAAATGGTGAAAAACAATTTTTATTTTTAAGCCCTTATAGGGGGGGGGGGGGGGCAAAATAGTCTCTTAACGCACGTAGCTCAAATTTTGTATCAGGTTTTTGTACATATGTGAGGTACAATTTACTCAGTATGTGTATCTGAATTTTCATTTTTTATTATTACATGTTCACAACTTTTTTTTATCGCCAACCATATTTTATCGCCTAAGAAAACAACTCGTCTCACCATAAAACACGAAGAGTTAAATTTTATATCAGAACAACAGGTTTAACTGACACTTGGTGTCATACCATAACAGATATTCAGATTACAGCACCTTTTTAAAATGTTTCTAACACCACCCTTTAGATTAACGTAAAGTAAAAAACGAGAGATGTGTGAATTTATATATCGCATACAAATGTAGCAGCGTACCTATCGCATTTGTTTCCATATTAAGACATTTGTGACCCAATGTGGGGAGGTAAAATGGCTATTTTGGGTATTTTCAGACGTCTGTGCAAAAAGTTAATGGAGTGAGAATACTTGCTGAAAGAGGACACAATTTATAGTATTCAAAATTCAACCGTTCAGTATTTCTAATGCTTTATATATCAAGTTATGATTTTCAAACAATTATGATCTTAAATGGAATTAGTCCCCGATTGGGGTCATTTTATTAACTATGAGGATCTTACATGAGTGCTCATGTTTACTGAATTTATTAAACGAGTTGGGGAAAAGAGATAAAACGCGAGGCTTGCCGAGCATTTTATCTCTTTTTGGCAACGAGTTTAATAAATTCAATAATACAAGAGCACGAATGTTAGATTCTATTTATCATATGACCTAAAATATACTTTGAAATCTCATTTCTGGCGTAAAAACGTTTAAATTTTGTCCTTATTTACGCAACGTTGCTATGGACGTCATAACGTTTCCCGAAAATCGATAAACCACTAGTGGTTTACAGATTTTATTGCATGGCGTTATTTCACTCCCAGACGCGACGTCATATGTATATACATGTACTATACCAATCCCATCCTCAGTTTCTGAAGTGGTTCAAACATTTAGTTATAGATAAACAAAGTTAAACAGGCACTCATTAATCTTCGACATCATTCGGTCACGTTCGGTACATCATTCGGCCACGTTCGGTGTGTATTAGCTATTTTGACTGATTAATGCATGGAACAAGTATCTCTTAGCAAGGTGATCTGACAATGCTGAGGCAGTTGTGTAGTGTTAAAACGACTAACTCATATTCCGGATTGCGAGGGTTCGATTCCCACTGAGTATAGTTATTTTAGGCATCATTTTTAAGTTTATATTCTTTTTGAATTATGATCATATTGTTTCTTGTTTATTTTAATTTAATGGATAGTTGACATGATGTCTGTTTTCAAGACTGATAAGAGATTATTTATGGTCGGAAGCTGATGGCGGTGGGTGTAAATCTCCTGCACATTGTTTCTGATAACAGCCTCAGCAAAGTCATCCACAGATTTGTATTGTCCCCGTTTCGAACTTTGCGGCGACGAAAGTGTACCGGTTTCTCAAAGTTCTTTTCGTACTCGAAAAACGGTTCTTCTGCTGACCCCAGTTGCCTGAACAGTAGTGTGGAATATATGATGAGCTGTCCCGCCCTGAGTGTTTCTCAAAATAGGTTGAAACATAAGCTATGAGAAAGTCGTCTTTTGATTTTAAATGTTTTAAAGATTTCTCAGTAGACATCATAGTTCCTAACTAATATAATGGTTTAAAATGAATTCTATTACATTTACTATTACACGTAGTATTTTAAAAATCGTGCAAGTCATGATTTATGATAAAAATGAAAAAAATAAAAAAAATATAATATGTATGTCGTGAGACTCGAACCCACGAACTCAACCTTTACAGCTATGCCCTCTATCCAAATGGCTAAGCGGGACAGTGATAGATACGGGATTAGGAAATACTTCTGTCTGAAATCAATACTTTTCATAATGTTTGCAAATCTAAAATTAGTTTTACGGAGTTATACGAGTTTATACGGCATATTCATGAGTGCCAGTTTAACTTTGTAAAGCTATAGTTGTTTGTTTCGCAAGATAACCTTCGAACTCGTCAATGAATCATCACGGTAAACAAATAAATCACATTTCAACACCATGAAGAAAGACGAGGACTCAACAGATTCAATATGATGCCTGACAGGTGGAGATCATGCCCTGGACTGCCAAACAACACCTCTGGAAATCTAAAGCAAAAGAAGGTCATCCGCTGAGCCCCACAGACAAAAAATGATAAAAAAATTGCGTCACTTGTACGTAGTTCCATGTTCAGTCAACTATAAGATAAAATGGAAGGCTAAGACTACTGGCCCAAAGTATCGTTTGTACTTGCTCTTCAGACAAAAATGTTATCAGACAAAAGGTTGTTTGAAAAGGTCTTGATATGAATAAGAGGGGTATTCAAGGTTCGGCCCGTACACACCGTCTTTAAAAAATGAAGAAGCCCCTGAATAGTGAACATCTGCTGATGGAAACTACTACTAAATTCCGACAAAGTCTTGGAAACTACCACGATAGCATTTAACTACCACGATGCGCTGGAAACTACCACACAGGACGAATGGGACATGATTCGTTTACGAGTAAATGTTCAGATTTTTTCTGTGTAGGAACGTTATTTGAGGGTCTTTTTATCATTTTCATCGTCAAAAGATATCAATTTCCATTTAATTTAACAGATATGGGCTAGACTCTTTCGAACTGGCACTGTACTTTGGGGAAAGATGGTCCGATGCTCAGTGGGGAAACAAAAATCTAAAGAAAGAAAATGACTTTTCACACAAACTTTTGGGCCAGAAAGGACGTTGAAACATATTTACCCGATTTTACCATACTATGTTCTAAATAGTAAAAATAAAACAAATCTGAAAATGACACTAACCTTTGTTTATCCAATTTTCGGCCTGGAAACTACCACGACGTGTCCTGGATGTGGCTTGGGAACAAAATAACGTTAACACAATTTTCGTGGTAGCCACCCGTGTGAGAGACATTTCTTTTACGCAGCAAAACATATGTATGTATTTACAGTTATTAAAATAGCGCACTATTTCTTATTCCAGCGTACCTTAGATTTATTTCGAATATGCGAGTATTTCAAAAAATCAAATTTCGTATTTTCGAGGTTTTGCTGTATATAGTGAAATAAAAAAAAAAACAACTTAGGATAAATCTTTTCTGAAACTCTTAATATTTGGTATGTAGGATCAACAAGTGGTCTTCTTCTAAGTTTGTCCAAATAAGGGCCATGGGCCCCCAAATATCCCCAACCCAGGATCACTAGGACAATTTCAGTTATTGATTGGAAATTTAAAACCATTTAACGAAAAGAACACTCCGGTGAGTGATGAGTAGTGATTTTGATCGAGAACTGAAAAGTCACTTTGAGCATTTTAGAGCTCTTTCTATCCAAAGCACATTCACCAGATTTAGGTTAATATCATTCAAGTGCTTTCTATGTTCCTGAAGAAAAAACTTGTGATGACATCCCTGTTACTGAATGTCATCCCTGTTATCCGTCAATTTTACCTCAATATATTAACTAATCTAATGTTCTGCGGTTGCATTTAATAAACCAATTTGTAAACTTGGGACTGCGGCTACCTAGATACTCATCCTTTTATTTTTCAAAATGGATTCGATGTTATTTGTCTTTAAACATGTTGTTTCAGTAAAATAACTAATAATTGATTATATTATTTGTAACAAACACATTTTAAGCGAATAGGTTTGAAAACTTAAAGGTCTATAAAGGAGATTTAAGTATGTAAAAAGAAAATAACTTCGATAATAATTTAATACGGAAAAGGGTTTCTTGTCGTTGTAACAGGGATGGCATTTTAAAATAAGCCAACACAGGCACTATTATGCAAATTTTACTGCCTAGATGAGTGGTGTATTGCTGTTAGTTGTTCAGAGTTGAAATTAAAATTAAAAAATCAAAATTAGTTGTGTTATTTTTTGCAAAAAAAGAAGAAGCTCAAATACCTTCACTTTTGTAGAACGACTCATATGATCATTGTCTCGAGAAAATCTCTTTGAAGTCAGGATGGTCCAATGTATATAATGAGGGGTCACAGGTTATAATTCTGAATATCGACTTTGTCTTTGTAAGCTGTACAGACCCTGGTGTAATGCCGCTTAATGCCGCTTAATGCAGCATTTCATCTTGGTGTTTACTATTTGTAAAAGTATTAGGCCTTGAGCTGGCTATAGACCCCCCTCCCCCCCGGGGGAATTTTGGTCACCATGATTTTCTGAAACTACATTATATAAGACACAAAATAAAAGATGTAAGCCCTCTGAGAGTGGCAGCGTTAACGTAAAACAGCACGTTATATACGTTACCCCCCCAAAATAGCATTAAACGTCCCTGATAATGTCTCAACCATGACATATTTGTATATATTTTTATGCTGACACAGGTTTATGAACTTCTTATAACACAGTTACAAATTTAAAGCATTAATTTAATACGTTACTTAGTGTTTCGGCCTTATTTCCGAGTATCAGTATGGTATTTATTGACTATACATGTATTACATCTGTCACAGAATATAGTAAATCTATAAGGCTCCTACTAAAATGATTTAAAGTTCTTTATTATGGTCGCTTACACTATTTTTTGGGTCCATGTTATGTATGTTACCTTCAAAATAGCATTAAACATTTTAGTAAATGTCTCTAACAAGCCCTGTTTATACTTATTTGCATGCTTGCACAGGTTTATGTACTTCTTTAAGCAAGGTTTACCTATTTTAAGTATTCATTTAATAAATGCCCTGAGCTTTAACTGTTATGTGTGTTACCAAATGATACATAAGTTATTCTGAGTATCTGTATAGATGTTGTTGACTATTCATGTATAAAGTCTGTCAGAGAATTTAGAAAATTTATAAGGCTGAAATAAATTGAAGTTCCTTATTAATTTATGGTGACTTAGACTAATAATATAATGTGATCTATCAACCTTCGCTGTTTGCTCACATAAACAGTATAGATACCATGCATTCAAATCGGAAGTTCTGAAAGACAGTCACTGTGAAACAGCTCAGTTCTGGGCAAGGTATATGGATATGATTCAGATGGTGTTGACACTGATTAGGGCTACAAAGAAAACAACTTTGAATTGCATGTCATCTCTATCTGTATGCCTTCTTTCCAATGTTCATTGCAAAGGATCACAACAACAACGCACAGTATGTACCTGTGTAACTGATTACACTCATAAATTTGATACACATCGCAGATGCAAAGAACTTCTCGAACAAAATGGGTTTAGCGTGTCACAACCATTGGTTCTTTGCTTGAGAAATGTTTTTGACATAACTATCAGGCAAACAATAAAGAGGTATTATAGGCTTCAGCAACTAGAACTACGCTTCTTACTACAGATGAAATGGTGTATTTCTCATCACATCAGAGCTCAATATATTAAAACAACTCTTCAATGCACTGAAATGAAATATTCAATCTGCTCAGATGCAAAGTCGAATGAGTACTAGAGGCAGTTTCAGGCTTCACCAATCCTTTTAGTTCTAGTTTTGAAGATAATGAACTGTACTTTTTTCTTTTGGTGTGCCTGCTAAGCGTGGCATAGCTAAGGATCTTTTTGAGGCTGATGACATTGGCAGGAAGGCTGTTGCAGACTTCATTGACTCAGTTTTAGTTTAAAAAATCTGTCTTTCACATCCCCCATAAAATGCTACAAGCTAATAAAAGTTTGATGCTTGCGAGGTCAAGCAAGAAGAAATTGCCCAATTTACAAAACGTAAACAGCCAGATGAGAGCTTAAAGAAGCGTCTTTGATAAGCATGACCTTCTTTCTATTGGACATAATGTTGACCTTGAGTTGACACTACCATTCCTTCTGGGACCTGTACCATGGTCACTGTCAACTGCTGATAGAATTTCCACCAAAACTGACAAGTCCAAACTTCAGCATGGCTTGCAATCACACATTGAACACACATTAGATTGGCCATGTAGTGCTGCAAGTTAATGTTTATTGCCCTAACTACAGAGCATAATAGCTTTTTCTGTCACCTTCATGGATCTGATGACACCAGTATTCAACCAGGCACTAAAGGCAGGGCATGTTGGTTTTGTCACTGATACATATATACAATGTATAAGCAGCAGCAGATAACCTGGGTGTTTTGTTCAACAATGGTGTATGCAACAAAAGGTGCACCTTCTAAATGTCAACAGCTTTGGCCAGAATATGGGGGAAGAGATCTACAGTAATACACTGTTTAACAGATTGTGACACTACCAATGTGCCAATGTGTTTGTACCACGGAAAGGTTGTTCCTATCAAACTGATAGAGAATCCCTCCCTCTTGTTCATCTACATTCTAAGCAGGGTAGGAAAACAAATAAAGAATTGCTCTAGTCACTCATCAGTGATATCAAGCCCTAACATGTGCTATTTATGTAATTGTGAATAAGCTGCAGTACGACATGTTTCTAGAAAAGTACCAAAGCCATACACATATACTGACTATTTCAAATGGCATGAACATGAGCTTACCTCCACCCTGCTTTTCTGTCCTTAAGATGTACATACAAAGATTGAACTATCAAGTCTTTCCCATGAAAACAAGTGAGGCTTTCCAGATATGGACAAAATGTGTGGAAAATAAATGGGAAGGAAATCGAGTACCTCTGGGTAAAAGAGAACTTGATTGTAATCTAACAAAAGAGCCACAGACTTATATTTCACATTTTGTGTGATATGGGGTTACCATGTTCAAAACTCAACAACTCAAACCTTTTAAAAGATAGAAACATAATATTTGCAGTTTCCAAAAGGTTCATAAACATTCTTTAATGCAAACTGAGTATGTAAGCACATTCACAATATAAAAAATATCAAACTATATTAGTTTCATAAATCATTTATATAGGAATAATGAAAAAAGTAACATACGTAACACTTTGGGGTGCATATTTGTTTTCAAGGGTCCATATCTATGATGTAAAAATAGCTTACTTGGATGATATAGCCAATTTGGAAATCTTACCCCATGGTTTGCACTTTTCAGAAGTCATGTCATTTACTAAAATTATCAAGGATGTTGATGGGTAATATTTATAATTGATTGTTACAGGGTAATTGTGCAATTACCAGAGTGCTAGCATATTGCTAAGTCCTTGCAAGATAAATCTGATAGAGGACTAATAAGTTGTATAGGTAAATTCTTTAGAACCCTTGGATAATATATGAAGATTTGCTCTAGAACTTCTACCTGATGGGTTTTCTTTGATCTTTTAAGTTGTTACTCGCACATTGCACAGAATGTTACAAACTTTCCATGAGTATTATGTCAACTATATTTGATGTCTCTATAAAAGAAAAAATGGTTTATGGTAGTTTTTATTTTGAGTTACTTCCTCAGCAAATGAGCCAGAGTAAAAAGAAGTACATGGACCTGTGCCAGCATGCAAATAAGTACAAGCAGGTCGTGTTGGAGACCATATCTTGAATGTTTAATGGTATTCAGAGAGTAATATATGTAACCTGGGCTGTAAAAAAGTGTAAGACACCATAATTAGGAACTTTAATTCATTTAAATTGCAGCCTTATAGATTTACTTTATTCACTGATGGATGTAATTCATGTATAGTCAAAAACTGCCATACTGATACTTGGAAATAACATATGAAACACTTAGTAACATATACAACGGCAAAAACTCAAGACATTATTAAAATAAATGCTAAAAATTATGTAACTGTGCTATAAGAAGCTCTTAAACCTGTGCCAGACTTTAAAAAAAGTGTGAATATATCATGTTGGAGACATTATCAGGAAAATTTAATGTTATTTTGCGGGTAACGTAGGTAACATGATGTTACCCGCTAACGCTGCCACTCTCCGAGAACTAACATATTTCATTTTGTGGCTAATATAATGTAGTATCTGGAAATCATAGTGTACGAAATTCCCCCTGGGGGAAGTGGGGTCTATAGCCAGCGCGAGGCCTGGAGAATTACATTTTACATTTTTCGGTGATATGGGGGTACCATGTTCATCATCTGATAACTCAAAAAGTATATAAGATAGAAACGTAATGCTTGCAGTTTTGAAAAAGGTAAATTAAAAATCTTTAATGTTATGCCAAATTAATGAACATTAACTGATTAAATAAAATTTAAGACGAACTATATTACATGCATTTATCATTTAAAACGGGGTTCAATGAAAAAATGTAACATACACTACATCGGGGGTGACTATATTTGTTTCCAAATGTCTTTTATGTGGCCCAGTAATAGCTTATTTAGAAAATATAACCATTTTGGAAATCTTACCTTATCTTTTGCACTTTTCTGAAGTCTTAAAAAGAATTTTAATTATCAAATATTTTGTATGGTAACGTATGTAACAGGCTGTTACAGCTTAACGCTGCCATTGTCAGAAGGCTGACATGTTGCAAAATCCTTGCAAGACATTGGGCTTCAAGAAAAATATGGTCTACAAAATTCCCCCTGGGGGGAAGGTAAACCATATCCAGCCAGTGGCCTATACGCATATAAAGGAGTTGGTTAAAAGTGTCCTCATCCCACTATTTAGATTGGCGCAAAAAGAAAAGCTTAGATGTGAATTTGAAAACGCAGACATGTACAGCACAGATATGAATGAGATAGCTTATATGGTTCTTGCCTCGGGAAAATATGTCTGACGTTTAGCTAGTTTTAAATTGTAGACCAATATGGAAATCTCCATAATGCAGACAGGATGGTACATTGTATTTATTGAGGGGTCACATACAGATTATAATTTTCAAAAATATTTCATTTCTGTCCCTGGAAATCAATTTTGTCTAAGCAAACAGCGCCGGCCCTAATGAAATGCCTTATGAAATGGGTCTTCACTGTTTGCCATAGTACCCTTTAAGCGTTTCCAGTACTCAAGGAGTTTATAAGAATCTATCCTAGTCTGAGGAAAGGATAGAAATAACCGCCCCGTGGATCGCCGTTTAGCATCACGAGGCTTGCCGAGTGATGACAAACGGTGATCCCGAGGGACGGATTTTTTTATCCTACCCTCACACGAATAATGGATTATTTTTCTTGCTCACCACTGTTTTAATTTATTTATTTATGTATTAATTTCAAAATAAGCTTCCACAAGTCCCTGAATACGCTAAGATGCAATTTAACATGATGACGTCATTGGCGTCCTTGGTAAGATCTTCTGAGATATTCTTATCCGGTGTGCAAGAAAGTATCCTAAAATTACCATTTAGATTGACGCAAATTGAAAAACGAGAGATGTGTGATTTTGAAAGCACACGTACCGCAAAACATGAAGCAGCTTATATGATCCTTGTCTCGAAAAAATCTATTTTTGGAGTTTAAGACAAGTGCTGCAGGTTATAAAACATTTTTTTTTATCATGCTCAACTCACAAAAGTCTGAATATTTTTCCTCGCCATAGTTTTTAAATTGTCAACAATGCTCACTATATATGCTCTTTAAACCTTTATATACTAGTGACTCCTAATGTGTTCTTTGGCGAAAAATGAAGACACAGTTGAAATGGTGCGGCATTTCAACAGAGTCTACACTGTTTGGTAAGGCATCAACGATCCTATTGTTGTGTGGGGGTTCTGTGTTAAGACATTGTTTTGTTATGTAGTACATGCACTTAGTGTCCTTAATAATTTTGCAATCATGTTGATATACCCCATTCCACTAGATGGTGATTCCACTACACTCATGGCGAAAACGAATTTTCTCTAAAAATTATTCCAAATCGCCGCAGAAGCGTAGACATCCATAAGATTTGGGGAGTTGACGCCTTTAGTACGTTTCTACTACGCTTCAGTTACGCTGCTGCCGCACTGGCCAAGATTCTGTTGCGATGTCGTTGCGCTTCTGCGGCGCTTGTGGTTTTCCAAAGCGCTTCTGATACGATCCCACTACGACAATGAAGATCCGGCTACGCTTAGTCTACGCTGATGGCGATGCAGCTGCGACCTTGCTACTTTTTGTATCCTTTCTATATAAATCTGAAATTCAAGTGATTTATGTTCAGTTGAATATCAACGACAGACGCATTCAAGTCGCTATGCTTCAGCATATCATTAACCACCACAGCTTAAATGTTGGATGATGAAGTCCAGGCAAGACGGAGGCGGAGGGCCAACTGGTTCTGTGCCCGCCCATGTTTATCCGCAGATAGACGGCTACAATTTGGGCACTATGACCAACTAATAAGAGCACTAAGAATGGAAGATATAGAGGATCTTACATGAGTGCTCATGTTTTATTGAATGTATTAAACAAGTTGGGGAAAAGAGATAAAATGCGAGGCTTGCCGAGCATTTTATCTCTTTGGCGCAACGAGTTTAATAAATTCAATAATACAGGAGCACGAATGTTAGATTCTATTTATCATATGACAATAAGATTACTTTGAAATCTCATTTCTGCCATAAAAAGTTATAATTGCGTTGTTATTTACGCAACGTTGATATGGACGTCATAACGTTTCCCGTAAATCTATAAACCACTAGTGGTTTATCGATTTATTGCATGGCGTTATTTCACTCCGAGACGCGACGTCATATGATAAAGCTTACATGATAATGGAACCGCTCATGTTTGAAGAGATCCTAAACAGAGTTGGTCCTAGAATCTAAAAGAGCGACACCAGTTTTAGGAGAGCTCATGAACCAGGCCGGAAGTTGGTCGTAGCGGAAGCGTGGCAGAAGCGCAAGCTTCACTATGCCTAAATAGCACAGTCGCCGCGGAAGCGCGTTGATCGTAGCGAGGTGGTAGCGAGAGCGTGCAGGGCGTAACAAGGTCGCACAGAGCGGGGCTGCATTTATTTCTTTATTTTATTTACACAATATTTTCAGAGGGTTGCACTTTTAGCTAGTATAATCAGCTTCCCAAGTGGCCCTCTATAAAACATACAAACACACAAAACAATGATACATATAAAAAACTATATACATTATGTACATGTGCAAATTCGCGGAGGAATAACTCTACGATTTCGCCACGATCTGATAGCGATTGTGCTACATGTAAGATGCTCACGATGCCGCCGCGATACGGCTACGCTCATGGCGATCTTACTACGATGTGATTAATCTTCCGGCGATGTCAGTACGTATATTTTGAGCAGGTCAAAACAATCGCCGTGAGGTGGCGATCATGACGATCTAGGCGCCTCTACTGCGCTTCTACTGTGCTTATACTGCGCTCTTGTCGTTTCTGCTACGATCCGTGTCATGTTGACCAAACATTATAATCTTGGCGGAATCGACGTATAGTGGAATAGGGGTTTAAGGAAGAGGGAACAGGTTGCTTTACTTTATTTGTCTTCCTGATGTCTTGTGACTCCCAATGTCTCAAAGAGACGGTGAAATTTTCGGACAGAATGTTTATCCTTTTATTATAGTCTGTATGTACAAGCATAAATCTCATATGCAGTTACTGCTTGCTATTCCTCTCTGTGAGTGTCAGGTTCATCTATAAAGCGAGCGTTTGTGCGCGAACTGTCACTTATCTTTAGTAGCCATCGGCAGAATGAGGTAAGATTTTATTTTTTCAGAGAGAGAGAGAGAGAGAGAGAGAGAGAGAGAGAGAGAGAGAGAGAGAGAGAGAGCGAGTAAGAGAGAGAATTTATTCATGCATAATAAAGTATGCATTTTCAGTAATGTTAAGCATACAGTCGTATCGCATTAATTCGAAGTCATCGGGCCAAGCTCTGACAACGTTTTTTTTTGTTTGTTTGTCTATTTTGTAGTTGATGAGGGGAGAGGGGATCCAAATACAGCTAAAAGCGTGCCATCATCGGTCGACAAGCGAAACGCCATTGTACGTCCTCCTCGGAGATTTTGGTGTAAAAAAGATAGATAAATAGACGGAGGGGCGGGCGGACGAACAGACACCCGATGGCTTCTATAGCTCCCGTTGAGTTTTATTCATTTTATATCAGATGTCGCTAATGGCATAATAATATTTGCATAAGAGCTCTGGTTTAGTAGCCATTAGTCAAAACCTGGCTACATTTACGGCCTAATAACCACCATATGTGCTTTACCCTCTTTTGAAAACATTGTAGATTTGAGATCAGCTAGCTGCTGATGAAGTTGATGAGGATCCACACTATTTTTCATCCGCATGTTGTCAGTGATAATACTGGATTGACTTGGAATCACCGATAGCAGCCAATATTGAATCAAAGCACTGAGAGTACTGATGGAAACGATGTCTTGTGATTTTAGTTCTTGTAGGCTAAGCAGAGTGCATTTTTGTAGATGATATTTTAGGAATATTTGAATTTGTATATTGTATATTTTTCTGACCAATGATGAAGGAAAAGTTTGATATGATTTCTATTTTTAGTTTTAAGTTTTAGCATAACAGAATTTTGAAGGGGCATGCGACAAAATATCAATCTTATCATTTCAAACATGGGCCGGTATGTCTTTAAACCATATTTCACTTTTAAGCTCTGGTGGCCATTTTGTTATGTGGGATCAAAAATAGTAAGTGAGTATGATCAGGAAATACCACAATCACAAACCGCAGACAACCCCGTGGTACCGGGAGGAAGAGCTGCTCAACCATCACAAGACACCAGGAAGACAAATTAAGCAAAGCAACCAGCTCTCTCTCTCTTCCCCATCAAGATGATTATAATACTAGAATGGACATAAAGTAACGTACAACAAAACATAGAACAATTACAGACTCCCACAATGGGAGTAACAATAAACAAAAAGTCAACAACAACAGAACCACCGCCTTAGAACGGACATCAGCCTAAGCCACCGGGGGGCTTAAATGCATTTTACTGGTACCAAACCTTTTGCCCATATTTAGCAGAGGGCATTATGCCGAATACATCACTGAAATTATTTTAAGAGTTTGGATTACTGGTTATGAAGTTTAGATTTCTTTTTAGATTTTCCAATCGGTTCATTGTTGCCCTATTTTGAGGGTAATGTGATGAATTATTGCAAACAGGAAACAATGGTTAAGGAAAGGTGGTTTATAGCCATTTCCTTTTGCCTAGCTCTTGATAACATTTTGTTCAGTGGAGCAACCCGTTAACATTTTGCTAAAATAGACTTGCATTATAATTGCCTAAAAATTCCAACAAGGGCAATAACTAAAGTTTTAAGGGTCGATTTTAACGAAACTTATAGGATATCAGAGAACTTGATACTTATTGTGTACCAAATATGTATCAAATCTGACCAGTAGTTCTGAGATGTGGATGGACAAAAATGCGACGGACGGACGACGCCAAAACTATATCCCTCCAACTTTGTCAGGGATTATTAGATATCAGCATAGCTACATACCTAAAAAGCTTTTAATATGTTATGTGTTCTGATAATTTTTATCACCTGGTAAAATATCTTGTTTGAGTTTACGTTAATTTCTCTGTCAAATGTCTCAAATTTTTCCAAAATGTTCGCTTTTCCATTTTTTAGCCCATTTTGATGTCCGTTTTTGGTAACCATAGCAAAGATAAACGTCAATTTAAAAGTTTTACTTTTAATTTGGTATATTGTTCAAATAAACAAATAAGAACAAAATGGTGAAAAGCATTTTTAGCCCATATGTGGGCCAAAATAGCACCCCCCTGATGCATGTAGCTCTTTGGCAATATTAACTGTGTATATCTGGCATATAGTATAGATATAAAAAGAAGATTAATATATGGTAAACTTAGGTTTTATTAAGAACATTGACAATAAAAAGTAAAAAAAAAGCACTTAAAAATAAAGAAGAGCAAAAAAAGAGCCATGACATGTGATTTCCAAAAATGTGGCATTTTGACAAGTGTAAACTTAAGCATAGCATCGATGATCAATTATAATCACCAATTATAATCGATGATCAATCAAAAACTTCGTTTGATTGTGTTTTTGGTAATAATCGATGATAATTGAAAAACATCACACTTGATCCAATTTTAAGCTCCTATTCTAAATATGCAAGTTTGCTACAAGGAATAGCAGTTAAATGGAGAGTTAAATGGAGTTTGCTGTCAGGACCAGTTGTGGTATTGGCTACTAGCACAAAGGCTCTGATCAGACTTGACCCGAACCTTTGCCGGTCACAGGAAATCTCATGTCACCTAATTCCTTGAATTATACCCAAATCAGCATTTGTAATTTGTAATATTCTTACAACCACCAGGTTGAGTTTTGTTTATAATGGCACAGAGTATGCTCAAATAGCACAGGTACAAGCAACAGCAAATTGTAAATTTGCAAGCAATTTGTTGACAAAATTTTTAAACAATATAATATCTGGTTTCAGCGACTATTTAGACTTCTTACAGATCAAACATAATATGGAGTTTGTCAAAAAGCAAATAAAGCATTTTCACATGCTTCTGCAAAATATACTGTTTGTTTTTTTGTTTGATTTGATTCTTTACGTCCCATCAACAATCTTTCAGTTATAAAGGGTTAGTAAGGGTTGAAACCAGTACTAAGCTAGGATATTTGTGTCTTGCGCAAGGACACAGTGCAGTGACGCTGTTGAGGCTCGAGTCTGGGCCCCTTCATCTCGAGTCAAGCACTCTACCACTGAGCCACTGCATATACATATCTTTAACAAACATGCACTTTGTTTGTAAAAAAAAATTAACTCATTGTGCTACCAATGTTTATTTTAGGAAACAAGGCTGTGACTCTCGGTGGGTGAAATTATTCTGGACTTCAAAACTATATGCAATGACACAATGACAATACATGCGTTACCTCAGACCTACATACAATGACTAGTAACGTGCATACAATCTATACATAAACTCAACTATCGTATGGCAGTACTGTTATTCAGTAGATAACATCATGTTATACAAAGTAGATCTTGCACAAAAGATTATTGCATAGAGTTTAATATCAAGTTTGTGCAAATGTGAATAAAGCATTTTCACACATTTCCTTTACTTGGCATATGCAAAATATACTTATCTATAATGAACATACACTTTGCTGAGAAAAATTCTAATCAATGTGCTACCAATGGTTATCTTAGGACACAATGATGTGACGCTTGATGGGTGCAATTATCTACTTCAGAACTATATGCAAAGACATATTGACTATACATTATTTCAGACCTATATGAAATGACTAGAAACATTCATACAATCTATACATAAATTTAACTATCATATGACATTACTGTTATTCAGTAGATAACATCATGTCATACATGTACATAGTGGCTCTTACAGAAGTGGTCATTTCATGAGAAATTTTAAAAAAAAGTTATTGCTTTACTTCAAAGAGTGTTTAAGAGTGTTTAGAGTCAAAGAGACTCTATGATGGTTCCGACTTTAAGACTTATCTATTGAAAAGATGATAGGGGCCTGATACTTTGGCTGTTTGTCGGGCCCACTGGGGTTTTCCTGTTGGATTTCTTTTGCTCCAGTATTCAGATTTATTTACTTTTGAGTCCTTATCTTTGCTTTATCTCCTTGTTATATCTTGATTTATATGTTTTAGGAGATGATGTATTGATAAGTTAGGGGTCTTTCATGCAAACCAAATATCTATGTGTCTTGATCCACATCTGAATTAAGGGTGAGGTTGGCGCCGTTAAACCGGTTTAAGCCCTCCAGTAAAATATTTTACTGACCGTTCCAAGGCGGTACTTCTTTTGTGGATCTTTTGTTTTTTGTTCTGTCTTGTGTTTACTATGTCTTTGTGCGCATCTGTTTATATGTGCTTTGCGGTCACCTGCTGGGAAAGGACTGACCTCTTGGCTCTCGTTTGTGGTGTCTTACTGTGAGTTTGTCACTCTCCCATTGGTATCCTGGGTCAGGTGTGGTACTTGATTGTATTGATTCCTGATCTTTGCACCCTTACTTACTTTTATTCCAATTGTGTTTCTTGTCACCAAAGAGTTATTTAACTTCTGGCTATGACATTATTTTTTGACATGATTTGTTTGTTTGATTTGATTCTTTACATCCCATCAACAATATTTCAGTTAAACAGGGACGGGTCTTCCTTGGTTGAACCAGCACTAAGCTAGGATAAATGCGTCTTCCTCATACACCACGACGCAGTGACGCCGGTGAATCTTGAACCCTCAGTCTTGAGTCAAGCACTCTACCACTGAGCCTCTGCGCTCCCTTTTTGACATGATATATTCCACTGAATAACAGTAACCTCAAATGAAAAAATAATGTTATGGCCACAGGTTGCATAATTTTGATACAAAGAAGTTATGCTAATAACAAAGTAAATTTTCTTTGGAATAAACCAGCTTTGGAGGTGTTAATTTCGCAATAGTTCATATGATGAGAGAATCTTCCATTTGTGCCCATTTCAAATCATTTTTTAAACTAACCTAAGGCTGTCTAAACTGATTGACTTAAGCTTTAAGTATTTGGTCAACATTATTCAGTCTAGTCAGACTCCTCCCACAGAGGAACGCAAAGAAAAGAATATACTTCCTGGCCCCCATCCCTCAACAAAGTTTGACAAGTAAATTTAATCCTGCCAACAATAAAGGAACCATCTCTCAGAAACCTTCAGCAGAAAATAAAATGCCCCACTCTACCACCATGTTATGAAATGATAACTTGTGTAAGACCCTCTATAAAATACATAGAACAAATCAGAACGAATCAGAACGAATGGAATAAGAGACCCTATTTCTGCTTGTTAAAGTACCATCAGCAAATCAAAGAACAAACATAAGAGTCCCTGTTAAGGCTAGTCACCTAGTCATTTTCTATTTTATCCTTGCTGGGAATCTATCTTAATATATTATCCCAAGGAATTCTAGTTAGTTGGATTTTATAATACGGTAAATCTTGTATTAGTTCGTACACTCGAATAGTTTGTTAAATGTCATGTATTAGTTCGTACACTAGTCATTTTTATATGCAATTCTATTAGTTCGTACACAACGATTTTTTCCTTCATTGGTGCTTGTTTTTAATCAGCGTGGCTGTCAACGATATGTTCCTGTTAACTTTCGCGTGCTTACACCAAACAGACCTTTTCGTCTGTCAATCTAACGACTTCGGTCGCTAACGTAAATCCAGCATTGACGTCGCATGTTAATAACATTAAAATTTGTTTTCTGAAAATCGAGCGAATGCTAATTTACACGACCTATGTCGCCGATGCGTCGGAGATATATTCTGTACGGTCATTACAATAGTGTCCTTAGAATAATGGATAGTTACATTTTACTTCTGTGTCATATATCTTTTATAATCGGACACCCAAGCCGCGTGCGACCCGGAAAGCATTTTTATACTTGTGCAGCTCGGGCCCGACACGAAATCAACTTGCGCGGTGCCTCATATAAACTGGTACCAGAATATTTCGTAAATAGCCTGCTGGTACTTATGACAAGGCCCAGGAGAGCATGTGCGTTTGCGCAATCTCATCAGGGTCCCGCTGCTCACTAACATAAAGTTTGAAGTGGATGAAGACTCAGCATGCTCAGACCAAATCAAATTCTAGATATTTACGTACGTTTTGTTTTATATAGTTGAATATCAATTTCGGTTTTCTGAGCGTAAATAACTCAATAAATGTAGTAATAACGGCTTTTCCTAGGTTCAAACAAATGGAACATTTTAACAAATTGGCGTGTCTTGCTGTCCTCATGAAACTACATACGGAAGGTCCTGAGAGTTCATGATTACCGAGATAGTGTACGCACAGACGCACAAACCGAGTATAATTTGATTGTATCATGATTCTAGGTCTTGATGAATGGCATTTCCATGAAATAAGCCAGTTCATGAGATTATGGTACCTATCGCATATGCGAGCAGCGAAGGCTCAGACGAGCCTGTACATCTGCGGAAAATCGTCAGCGCCTTCAGGCTTAACTGCGAGCATAGAAGGAATGTAGATGAAGGTACGTTCATTAATTTAGGATAATAGCCCCACTAGGTGGCTGTGAATTTGAAAACAGGAAGAATTCGCTTTATTTTAACCACCACATCTATTGATGTATGTATCCCGACTTTCAATATATTAGTTTTCATGAACAGTCAGACCGTGTGTCTTTTTTGGAAGGAAAAGTCTTCCAATATGGATGGATTTTCCTTCCATTTAGTTTTTTTACAGAAAATTGGAAGGTCTTTATAACATCCATCTTAATGAAAACAGCAAAAGACCTTGAGATCATCCGCGGTGACATACATATCAGAATTTGCAAACATCCTTACCACACGTCTGTAGATAATTTACCCCGACTTTGTTGTATGAGACCAACAAAGTCGCAGATCAGCCTGGGTACCGCACATTCTTATCAGCGCCTTTGTTATGAATACAAACATTAAACATTTTGTCGGGCCTGGTCTGGGTCAAACCTGTCTGCTAATAATATCATCCGCAGACATGAAGATCAAATCCGCCGCTTTCATGCCACGTAATGTTTTAAGAGTTGGGTAGCACGTGGTGCATTGGCACATAAAAGCGGACTTCGCACATAAAACATAATTGCTCAGCTGCATGCGCGGATCCAGAAAGGGGTCCAACTTTGTCAACTTTTTTTTAATTGATGATGGGAGAGAGGATCCAAACACCACTATATGCGGGTCATCATTGGCCCGCCAGCGAAACACCATTTAAATGGCGTTTCGCTGGTGTGCCGCTGATGGCCCAACATCGAATGCTGGCTTGGTAGCTTTGTGATTTTAATGGGAACCGGACCAGTATGCTAAGAAAACCCATTTTTCAGGGGTGGGGTCTGTCCCCCTCTGGATCCGCCCATGAGCTATCCGGCATGAAAAGACAATTTCTGTAAACTCATCACTTTCGCTCATTGCGATCGCGTACACGTTCGCAAACATGTAATATAAATTGTTTTGGATCTCGGAAATTTACTTTACAAATTCAAACTATCAATGCCCCACAATTTTATCAAATGGCGGGCGACAGCCAGAACTCCTTTTTTTTAAATTTCCAGTGGGTGCATAAAAGGCCTCGATACACCGTCACAAAACCGAAAAATCGCACCGGAAATTCACTTTTTTTCTTAACGACGTGAAGAGCATTAGACGCTAGTAGGCAAAGATGAGCCTGTGCATCCAACACTGTTGACTTAACGGTAGTATCTTGCGCTGATCCAGGAATTTTTGTCATGGGGGGGGGGGGGGGGGGGGGGGTAGGGGGCTCCAGGCTCAACTGACAGAGAAAAAACACTCTGATAACATTTTCTTAGGCATCAGCCTTTTACAATTTTACAGAGGGGTCCAATAATTTATTTTAAGGAAAACTATAATTTTTTAAGGTTCCAGTGGGGGTCTATCATTTTTCAGGGGAGGGGGGTCCAAATTTTTCCAGGGGGTGTGAGGTCCAAATGCTAATTTCAATTGAAACCTATAGAATTTGTGATTTTCCAGGTGGTCCGGGCCCCCCATACCCCTCTGGATCCGCACATGTGTATGATAGATCCCCTTGCGATATCCAAATTTTCAAGTCAACAGTAAAGCCAATCCCGAAGGACAGGTTTTTTTCATGCAATTGTTCATTTTCCATTCCCGGAGCATCAAGTGACACCTCAAATCATGATGAGGTATACGATTCTGCAATATGTTAGTGGAAAACACATGTTGAGACCTCGGACCCTGGTCCGAGTTGAGACACAGTGATTATCGCGACTTTTAGTCAACTATTGATGGTTTCAGTCTTTCATTATGTATATAAGACTAGGCCTTGATTTCTGGCATCAGTTTTAGAAAAACGGGCTGTCCAATGTTGTCAAATAACGTTCATGCTAGATACATTACCGTAACATACCATGCATAAGCTGGGTGCTTATGATCAAGCAACATACTCGCTGGAAGAATGTGTTTAATGGTAAAAAAAATTACAGTTCAAACGTTAATAATCAGATCTTAGAACAAATCTACATGGATATGCTCGAGAAGCTCAAAATGGAAGCATGCAGTGTGCAAGAACACATACAATAATATGGCTAAACAACCGCCAGCTTTTTTGAAAAGCTAATACTTGTGTAAATCCACTCGATGATGATATTGTTGCGCGAAACGAAACGAAAGTTAAGGTGTATTTATTTTATTATTATTATTCGTTTCTGTCTATCGACAGTGTCTTTTCATGCAATTGACTTTATTTCAAACGCCACTGCTATCATTCTGTCCATAAAAACTTATATCTAGCGCACTATATTTTTAGAACTATTTTAGTGGCGGTCAGGTTCATAAAGGGCGGGAAAACATTAGCAATCCACAAGAAAACGTATTTTCTTCACGTTTATGACAAAAGGACAGGGCTGCGTTTATTGTCCGTCTCGTAATGTTTAAAAGCAAAGAAAAGTATAATGATAAAAAAACGATTGCAAGATATTGTGCTTTTAACTGCAATATCTGGCTGCATCATAGATATTGCAAACGGTTCTTCGTCGTACAAGAGCAGGTTTTCTCATGCTAAGGCATTGTTTTTCTGACGCTCGTTTGAGGCATCCAATGGGGTTTACTGATTTGCGAATTTGTCCCAAATTTTTACCAATTAGCGTCTTCATAAAACTCATTTTTACCAGTAAGCACATTCAGCATTACAAAATATTTTTTTTATCACTGATTTCTCTTAAAAACTGATTAAAGCGTAATTTTAACTAACGAAACACTGATTTTTAAGGTACCCCGTTGAGACCCTCTCCGTTTGATGTACAAATAAACTTATAATTCTGTTTCAATCATATGTAAGCTTTCAATAATCAAGTTTTCAAGCACAACAACGTTTTTCTGACCATTGGGTTTACATTTCAGATCTGAAAACCGCAACAAACTAATAAAATACCAATATTGTTTTTGTCTAGCAGCAGGACAAGGGTTGTTTGCATTAAGGCCATTTGGTTCCCAGCGACTTACACAAGCTGTAACGGTCTAGGTGGCGGACTGGGTAGCAATGTTGAACGGGGGTTCGATGGTATGAGGATTTTGTGTGTATTTTGTGTATATGATACCATTGGAAACAGATGTTTTGAGAAAACATCGTTTCCAATAATTTACTCAATGCGGGTTTATATAAGAGGGGTGATCTAAAAGTTCTGATCTTAACCTTGTAGCTTTGTCCAGAGGCATTTTTGAGAGGAATACCATGCACAATTCAAAAGAACTAGCGTTTACCTTTATAATGATGCTAGTATTTTCGCTGTTTTGTTTAATAGTTACAGCACATTATATATGGCCCACTGCATACCACTGGCCCAGGGAGGGAGGGAGGGGGGGGGGGTTACTCTCAATTGTTCCAGCATCTACCCTTCACCAAAAAAATATCAGGAATTTCAAGCACCCCAAAAAATATTTGAAATTTTAGCAACCCAAAAAAATATCCACATTCTGTACAATGACCTTAAGAAAATACCTTAAAGTGCATAGAAATAACCCCTAAATATAGTCCAATTGTGTGATGACCCAAAAAAATATCCATAAAATCTTCATACCCAAAAAATATTTATTTTTCTGAAAACCCCCAAAAATATTGAAATTCAAAATTTTGAACCCAAAGAAATGACCCGAGCCTACGTATGTATGAAATTATCAGAGTACCCCCCTGGGACCACTGGCCTGTTTTCTTGTTATACATTATAATTATAATACTATTTGAATTTGAATCTTTCAAGCCAAGCATCTTTAAAACCACAAAATAAAACTGCATTGTATTTTTACTTTTTGTTACTTATAATGTCCATTCAAATGTAAGAATGGCGACAGGTTGTAGTTGATTCAATATTAAAAGCATAATGCGCAATTCTTATGACGTCATTGAAATTGGCTACTACGTCTTTTGAGTACATTGCAGAATTAAATTTTTGTCTATCGATTTGGACTAAAAACATGCAGAACCTAATATCGGCAAAATATTTAAGACCAATATTATTTTGATTACGAAATATCTTAATCTTAATAAGCTTAATTTTTATTTAAAAAATGGTTGAATTTAAATAGGAATTTTCAAAATTGTTAATGGTTTCAGATGGATGCTTTGTACTCAATTTAATCCAATATTGCATCATTTTACGATATAGTACACATTTGCACAATTGGTTAATGACACATGCACATTTGTGAACCTTCAAAAATTGACCTGATCTGTGGACTCGTTTTAATTTTCTTATGCAGGGTTACTATCAGTCTCTGACGATACCAGCTATTCAGAATTGCTTCAGACAAAAGTCAGTTCATCTCAGATTGACTAAAATCTTTTTTTACTTTTAATACCGCTGTTGTTACGGCAGTATGGGCGCTCAAAACTTCAAGCGGTCCAAAATTTGTTTATAGCTGACAGGTGTAGAGCCATGCATTTAAGGGGCTAGGAAACCGAGACCATCTATCTATCTATCTTCCTGTACACCTAAACCTCCAAGGAGGACGTAAGGTGGTGTTCCGGTATATACCAGGAGCTAAAGGATGTTAAATGGAATAAAAGAATAGAAAAAAGTAGGTAAAATGAGTTTGTACAGTGCGATGGAGAATGTTAGTATAGTTAAAAGATAAAACAGATGCTGGTATCTAGGGAGTGGAGTGGGCTACCTGGCAACCAGCGTACTGAACTGTGCCAAGGTAGGCAGGGTGGGGATGTGGTGTGGTAGGGCGTTCCAATGTATAATTGTCCGAGGAATGAAGGTGTATTTTTAGAAGTCTTTTAGAGTTGTGATCTGTTGGTATGCCATTGGGTGATTTCTTGAAGAGGGGGGTGTTCCAGATCAGGTAGTCAGAGGCAGGAATGGCCATAAGGTCATATTTGACCTTGTATAGGAGGAACAGTCGACTATCTATGCGTCGTTGGTCGATGATGCGCCAGTTGAGATCCTGAAGCATTGTTGACACGCTAGATGTGTATTTGTAATCAGGGGTTACCCATCTAGCGGCCCTACGTTGTACTGACTCAAGTTTATTTATGTCTAGATCTGTGTGGGGGGCCACACAGTAGAGGCATACTCTAGCTGAGGGCGGACTAGGGTTTTGTATGCTGTTGATTTCAGGTCCTTGTTATGGACCCGAATGTTGCGTTTGAGAAAACCTAGTGTTTGATTTGCCTTTTTGGTGATGTTGTTGATGTGCTCGGACCATTTGAGGTCTTCTGATATAGTGACCCCTAGGTATTTTGCAGATGGGACACTTTCAAGTACACAGCCATGGAGATGAAATTTTGTTTGTAGGGGTGTTTTGCGCCGGGTCACATGAATGACCTGGCATTTGGAGGGATTGAAGCTCATGTCCCAGAGCTTTTCCCAGTTTTCTAGGGTTTCTACCTCTAGAGAGCTGGTTGCTTTGCATAATTTGTCTTCCTGGTGTCTGGTGATGGTTGAGCGGCTCTTCCTCGCAGTGCCATGGGGTTGTCTGCGGTTTGTGATTGTGGTATTTCCTGATCATACTCACTTACTTTTTCTATGTCTTTCTGTAGCATCTCTGAGTCAGCTTGCTTATCAAGAGCAAGATACATGGCTGTGTCGTCTGCAAATAAACAGACTCTGGATCTAACCTGTTCTGGGAGTTCATTTATGTAGGCCAGAAACAATATGTGTCCGAGAACCGAGCCCTGCAGGACACCTGAGGACACTGCAATATTATCGGAGTTAGTGCCATTTAGTATAACTGATTGTGTTCTGTTGTCAAGAAAGTCTTTAATCCAATTTAGAATGTTCCCCCTTATGCTGTAAAAGTGGAGTTTTAATAATAATTTTTCGCTAGCAACTTTGTCGAAAGCCTTACTAAAATCAAGGAGGATAAGGTCTGTTTGTTTTCCGGATTACTTTTGGAAAGTTCATCAACGAGCACTATAATGAGTTGTGTCTCGCAGGACCTCTTTTCCCGGAACCCATGTTGCAGTTCTGAAAGATTCTTTTGTTCTGTGAAATGTTTAGAAATATCAGAAGCCACGACATGCTAATCATATAGAAACCTCACCATATTGTACAGGACATATTGGCTTACGGGTAAACATTGAGCAGCCATAAAAACGAATTTCCAAGACTTCTCTTGTCTAAATTGTGAGTCTCTTATATGCAGAGTCTGCTTGACAGATCAGTGCATTGAGGGTATGGCTGTTTCGTGGTAGATTTTCGGTCGCACCTCCAAGCTACATACAACTTGTCACAGCGGTGTAAAGACAAACAATATATCATTATTATTTGGTACACTTTCCAGGCATGTTGTATTACTGGTTTCAGAGATATCACGCCAGGATCTGAACTTTCGGATCATCCCTTCGTTGCATGTCATCAGACCACTATCGATACGAATGCTTAGCTTATTTTGGTGTAAACATACACTCAATTTCCTTCTACAACTATTTGAAACTAAAATTTCTCCAGCGGGGTGAACTTATTGATAAATACATAACTATACATACGAATTCAAAGCCAGTATTCACAGACTACGCAATGCTCAAATACGTATTATATAGTCCCCATATGTTTTCACCATTCTGTCAATCATGGTGTGATGTCATTTATTCTTTATTTAGCTGTGGGCGAGGTTACCTATTTCGTGCCACCATGAAACAGAATATCGAACTTTTAATTTTATCATTTTATTAGAAAATAAGAGCAAGAAAATGTAAAAACACATTAACAAACAAAGGAACAAAACAGATAGTAGGCCTACAGACAAAGCAGAGAAGATTACATAAGAAAGATTACTAGCCTAATCATTTGTAGGTTTTGGCGAATCGCGGAAAATAGGCTATAGGAGGTTTTAGGAATTCCCAAAGTGACGCCATTTTTGCGCATGTGCATGTCCGTGGCCGTCAACGGTACGGCCAGCTCTATGGATGTGTGTTAAATGTGGGTTTATATTTTGAGAAAAATGGGCATTGATAGCCAATGTCATATCAAAACTTGTTTGTTTTCTTTGATACACATTAAAAAACATCTTAACGGTAAATAAAGGTTCCGAAAAGCAAACTTTTATTGATTTAAGATGCAAATTATGAGGCCACAGGAAGTCCAGAAATGTCAAGCAGAACGCTGATATTTTCTTCCGATAAAATCCATAAAATACTTTTAATGTGTAAAAATTTGGTTAATTAATGCATTTTATGATAAGTAGAGTGAATCCATCTGCTTGTCTAACAGTTTTTATTCCTCTCTCTATCTCTCTCTCAGAGTCTCTCCCTCTTTCCGAATCTCTCTCTCAGCCGTATCATCTTGGAACCGGTACAAGTCATTGACAGTCCAAAATATAACATAAATAGATGACTTATAATATTTTGTCCGAAAGAAATAACTTTAATCTAATGTTCAATGTTTGATTTTCACAGATTTCTAACAGATCTGTCTTCATCACTGTCTGTTAAATAAATGAAGTTCAACCCATACGGGCACTGACAGTCACACGTGCGAGCAATCAGTGATTACTTATCTTGGTCATGTTTTCACAAGCGAGTCTTAGCAATGTGTCATGATAGAAGCTATCTAAAGATGCCGGTTTCAGTATACTGAGTTAGAACGTCACTGTATATTTGTACTTGATCAGTTAAATGTTTTTTGTCTTTTCGGTAATTCAATGAAACCAATGCCAATAAATTGAAAAATCTTCTAGCTCAGTACAATTTGATACCAAACATGATTATAATTCCGAAAAAGAAAAAAAGCATAAGACTTTTTTAAGTACTTTTGATAAGATTAGATCCTACACGGCGCCTACATGGTGAAATTTCATACATACAACACATTGCTTACCCTTTATAAATGGATTTTTCCTTCTGATTTCATACAGTAAACCTGGGATGGTTCATGGTTTAATTCGAGGGGTCATGAGTTTTTATGTCGGGAAACTATTGTATTTCTTCTTAAGATCGTTTTTTGTCTGAGCAAACAGCGCCGACCTTGATGAAATGCCGCATTTTACGACATTTCATCTGGGTCTTCATTGTTTGCTAAAGACAGGGAGGAAAATGTTATTACATTTTAGCGCCCAGATCTGTCCAATCGTGTACTCGCTTTTATTGGCTATTGTCTTTGCAAGACTGCACTCATGAGCCGTTAGAACGCTACTGGAGAAGAAAGTGAACATTATAATTTCCTTTTTGCAGCGCCAAGTTTATGTCCAAGTGTCGTCTGCTGATAACCTTTGAAAACAGTTCAGACCCGACAAATGTTCTTGTGATAATGCGTGCATGTGCAGTCTTGTATCAGCGGGCCTAATTCTTGTTGTGTTAAATTGAATTTAAATGTCTAGAAATATGTTTTTAATGGCACCCGTTTTATTCACTTCCAACAATAACGACATACAAATAATCTCCATAAATGTTAATATTATCTGACGAAGTATTTTAGATACTTTTCAAATCGCTTTAATATAAAAAATAGAGCAAGGGAACTTAAAATCGGTGGAAAATATTGAAACCCTATCTAGACAATACAAGGTTGACGGCCAGTATATCCCAAATCTATTTATAGCACCGGAAGTATGTCACGATAGAATCTCTTATTCGATGGTTTGTTCTGAAGATACAAATCGAAGCAAGTTAATGTCCAATGCGAAAACATCGCCGTCATGCAAATAGATTTTTCCTGTAACTGACAAAAGCATGAATGGGGTTGGATTTCTGCGTATTTAAATAAAGGGATAATAATTTTTGGAAGTCACAAACTTTCGACTTGAGAAGTTGAGTTTTTCTTTCCCTGCGGACAAGTATTGATTTTCATAAAAGACTGTAAATAACAAGTAGTGATTTTCATAAAAAGGTACTTTTAAAATGAATTTTACCCCATTGAAAGTCTAGGCAAACAAATGCGACGCACTCCTGATTGTAATTAAAAGAAGTGGGTGTCTACTTGTCATGAATTTGTATGCATTTTGTAAAACATGGGGTGTAGTAGAGCATGGAGTGGAGAGCTATTTTTGGAGTATTGTCTTTTAGTTTCTCTAAGATCACTACCTAGTCACATAGAGGTCAACTTCTGACCTCTTAGAGAAGTGACTATGAATTTTACTTATAAAAATGATAAATAAACAACAAACAAATAAATAAATGAATATGCCAAACACAACTCTCAATACCGTATGACTCTATGGCTCCACGCCATCCAATGTTTAAATATAAGCCTTCTGTAGCTATGTATGAATCAAATGGAGTGTTTTCGAAGCTGTTTTTGGTGACACACAACCGATTTCGAGATATATACAACTGTTTGTTTAATGATGAATACCCAAATATCTGTCTTGTTGGTAGTACCCACAAACATAAACAAATCTATAACATAGATACTTTGCTGTTTATATTAAGCACTTGTATAGTCTTATTTTGTTATTTAATGCATCAAAAGTCAGACAAGTCCATATCGATAAGGCAAAATAGGGGGAGGCAGTTTTAACTATACTGATTATTATTTATGTTTCAAACTCTTCAATTAAATATGTTCTAGACCAAAACTTAATGTCATTTGCAAATGCTTGATAATTCGATGGCATTGTCACTAATGTTCATTTTATTTTACTCAAACCATTCTGTTTTAATACCTTCTCTCAAGCATAAACTTCTACGAACCACCCCTTATAACATGATTTATAACATGTTTTATCATATGATGCGCAACGCACGATTTGGGCCCTTAACGTTATTAATGACGTTACGAGTTATTCTAACACACCTCGCCTATAGAGCCAACGGTAACAAACTGTGATATATCGCACAATAATTCACTGCTAAAGTGTGTGATAGCTGACGTCACTAGAAAATGACGTCACTCATGGCGTTAGACGGTGTAACGTCGTTTTTACGCCTGAAAGACGTTACAGTTACATGTAAAGGTATGCGACGTAGTCTAATAATTGGCGGGAGTTCTCCAGTGCAATGGCGGAAAGTTGGAAGAAGCTGAAGGCTTCGAATGTTTTTTCGTCGTTTACTGTGTGTTAGAATCGAAATAGATCAGCTCCAGTGCGTGAATTGTTGAGTAATAATTCACTGTTTGTCGGTCAGTTGTACGACGATAAATCACTCGCGCTGCGCGCTCGTGATTTGATCTTCTTTACAACTGACCTCCAAACAGTGAATTATTACTCAACAATTCACTGCTGGAGCTGATCTATTTCTTAATTGACATCAAAAGCGATGACAAATTTACGCGATTATTTAACGTTTCAATCCATGACGCTAACACCAAATTCTAGGCTGAGGCTGTTTCTATCGGAACAGATATATCCTTTATACTCTCTTACAAACTACCTACAATGAATCAGCGTTTTCCAAGAAATCCTTGATATTTAATAATAATTCAGGCAAAAGTTAAATAAAATAAAAATACTTATTACCGGAGACGTAATTCTATTGTTTGTGGCCGTGTTCTTTGGCTATAACCAGTTCTGGCCAGATATGTTTATTGTTTTTATGTCAGGGTGTACCCGCCCAGTAAGCACAATGAATCGGGCCACTATCGGCCCGCTAGCAAAACGCCATCCGAATGTCGTTTCGCTACTGCGGCGGGCCGATAGTTGCCCGAGATTGGATGATGGCTGGGCGAAGGCTCAACCGGCAGTGGTTCTGATTTTAAAGCGTCTCCGAAAACGGGGCCACGGCTTTAAATCTCATACGACAGACTGGGAGAAGCCAGGAATCAAACCCGGGCCCCCTGGTTTACAAGGCATATGCTATCGGAGACGAAATTCTCTCGTTTGTGGCCGTGTTCCTTGGCTATAACCAGTCAGTGACTGGCCTGATGGGTTTATGTTTTTGTGGTTTTATGTCCAGGAGCTCCCGAAGGCTCAACCGGCAGTGGTTCTGGTTTTGAAGCGCCTCAGAAGACGGGCCATAGCTTTAAGTCTCATCCGACAGACTGGGAGAAGCCGAGAATCGAACCTGCAACCCCTGGTTTACAAGGCATATGCTAAAAAACGTTTTGTTAAATAGTAACCGACCGGAGGGTTTATGATTTGTGTGTGTGTTATATGACCGGAGCACCCGAAGGCTCAATCGAAATTATTTCTGGAGTCGGGAATCGAACCTGCCGCCCCTGGTTTACAAGGCATAGCTCTTATCCACTATAACATGGCGGATTCAAGGCATATGCTACCGGAGACGTAATTATTGTTTGTGGCCGTGTTCCTTGACTGTACCAGTACTGGCCGGGTGGGTTTATGGTTTTGTGTAGTCCGAGTTTTCTCTGACGATTTAGTGGCTTTTCTTTATTTTGATATTTGCCACTAGTGACTAGTGGCAAATATCAAAATATGGAAAAGCCACTTAAACATCAGAGAAGGCTCGGATTAGGTTTTGTGGTTCTATGTCCAGCACAACCGGCAGTGGTTCTGGTTTTAAAGCGTCTCAGAAGACGGGGCAACGGTTTAAAGTCTCATCCGACAAACTGGGAGAAGCCGGGAATCGAACCTGCGACCCCTGGTTTACAAGACATAGGTTTACCCCTTAACCCACGGTGGAGATTTTGAGACAGATCAAGTATAATGAAGTCACGAAATACAATTTATAAATATAAAACAAACATTGAAACATTGGAGGATTAGAAAATAACTAATAATTTTCAATTTTAATTTTATCTTACCAAAAATAAATACTTTAACATATTTAGTTACTGCTAACTTAGCTTCTGTATTCAAAATAATTTTGCTTGAAAAAAATCTCCTAGATACGGGAATTGATCGAACAACGGGGAAATAACCCAGCTAAAAGAGTGAAGCAGATTTCGACGATTTATTTGGGGGCATACCCCGAGAATTTAGGTGTAGTGTTTTTCTCAGTGTTGTTTAATATGCTTTTGTAAGTTTTACACTGCCTAACTGTCGAGTCCGGGAAACCAAACCTAACTGGATGCTCTAAAATATATTGAATATATCTAGATCTATGTAGCCTCATATATATATTCCATAGAAAATTCACATAGACCTACTGTTTCACGTTTTTAATATACGTTTTAAACTATTTTAGAAAATATTACGGCGTTTGTGTATTTAAAGAAAAAAAGTTGTTCTTTTTTAAGAACCGCGATTAAATAAACGATAGGAGAAAGAACGGACGCCAATTCATTTTAATTCAACTTCTTTCCCCTGCGTTTAAGCATGTTTAAAGTGAACATATTTTTTTTAAAAAAATATCATTGACGCTACCCTAACGTGAACGTTACCGAAAAAGTGTGATTTTAATTTTTCATTATGTTTAAATGACTATCATACGAAAACACCAGAAACCAAGAAAGCTACAATAAAAATGTTTATTGCGTAAATCAGTTTGCTGTCTTTTGGTACCATTTTCATAATTTTAGCCTCTATAGTTTGGGACAATAATCTTTGCAAAAAAGAAGAAAGAAAAGAAACGGTAATACATTAATTTAGACGACGTCACAGGGTGGTGAATAAGTATGTCCCATGACTGTATTTCAAGCTTGTTATAGTTGTTTTTTCAAAAATAATATTGCCGGTAACTTTGGCTTCTGTATTCTGGAACTAGTAACAAATTAAAGCAAACTGATTTGTACAATAAATCGATTTAGCGATTTGTTAGTTATATCTCGGCCTTAACAATGTACGTGAGAAAACCTGTATTCGGGAGTTTGCGAACAAAGCCGAAGGTGCAGACCAGTCTGCACATCCGCGAAGTCTGATCAGCATCTTTGTTATTCGCTTTACCTAGACTAGCTACGAGCAAAATTGCATTTCTCTAGCTAGTCTCTGTAGCCGAGAAGACTGATTTAAGTCTCGCTGTGTCGGAAACCCCACTATATAGGTTATGTCGCGCGTCGGGGCCCATCTTATCCCATGGGCCACAATCGGCCCACCAGCTCAGTAGGGGCCGATAGTTGACAAAAACTCTATGCTGGCTGGGATAGTTATAAGTTTATTTCGTAAATGTGTATGCTCGCATGAGCTTGAATCGCTTATTTTCTGACACCATTTACCCGCTCATGTGGGACACAAAAAAAGCGAAAATATAATGATGTTTGTCCGTTGACCCTCGGCCCCGCCGTGGACCCGCCGTGGACCCGCCCACGATACCAATATGTACTTAAGGACGCAGAAGGTACGACCTTTCGTTTCAAAAATGAGCACACAAAAATGCAATAACAAAACAAAATGCAATAACTATGAATAACAACAATGAATCTAAGACCCCTTTGATGTTGTTGTTGTGTTTGTGTTAGAACGTCCCGCCAAGCTAAGGTCATATTGATACGGGGCCACGGCTGGGCCGACAGACTGGAGCCCTTTTGATGTAAAGAATCTAAAGTGTCTTGTATGTCTTAAACGGCATATGGCTAAAACTAAAGAGCGCTTATTCCCTTTTGTTTGATTTGATTATTTACATCCAATCAACAATCTTTCAGTTATGTAGGGACGGGTCGTCCTGGTTGAACCAGTACTAAGCTAGGATTAATGTGTCTTGCTCAAGGACACAACGCAGTGACGCCGGTGAGGCTGGAACCCACGGCCCCGAGTCAAGCACTCTGCCACTGAGCCGCTGCGCTCCCAACGTCACAAGTGTGTACCAATATCTGTTGATGTATACCACTTTAAACAGCTCTAGAATTGTTAATTTCGGAGGTACAACCGCCATATTTTTGCAAATTGTTGGGGATAAGTAGTTAAGGACCCTTTCTTCCTAATTGAATGTTTGCTCTTTTTATCTAACGTTTGCCGATTAGTTGATGATGCGAAAAGATCTTTCCATTATTTTGACGTAACGTCGCTAAAATTGTGACGTCAGATCAAAGGGTACTGCTATACAAAACCGTTTTTTAGCACTGACGTGTATAATTTCAGAACGAAAAGTACACAAATCAATAACTTGAACATATACCTTTTGAAAAATGTCAAAAACTGAAAATATGACAATCTACCCATAAGGGCCCTTTTCCTGCGTTGCGCATCATATGACGTCGCGTCTGGGAGTGAAATAACGCCATACAATAAAATCTGTAAACCACTAGTGGTTTATCGATATTCAGGAAACGTTATGACGTCCATCACAACGTTGCGTACATAATAACAAAAGTATAACGTTTTTACGGCAGAAATGAGATTTCAAAGAAATCTCAATGTCATATGATAAATAGAATCTAACATTCGTGCTCTTGTATTATTGAATTTATCAAACTCGTTGCGAAAAAGAGATAAATTGCTCGGCAAGCCTCGCATTTTATCTCTTATCCCCAACTCGTTTACTAAATTCAATAAAACATGAGCACTCATGTAAGATCCTCCATATATTTTTCATGTTTTTGATTTTTGGTTTCTCCAGATCAATACCATCAAACAAAACATAACTTTTAAAGCTGTTGAAAGGTTAAACCAATATAAGTGGCAGTTCAGCTGCTACCAAATATGGTGTTAATTTAAGGCCAGAATATTTTTATTAGTTGATTTACAAACCCTACTACTGCAATTTTCCGGAAAGTAGGAAAAAAATAAAATTCAATTTCTATTTTTTTTTTATTTTATCCGCCGACTCTAAATATTAATTGTTTGGTTGATTTTTTTTTTTGAGGTTTTGTCTGTGCATTTTTGAGAGTGACACTGTTTAAAGTGATGAGCCTGGCCAGATTTTTAGGAAAATGATGAAATATTTAAAGAATACCTTACTAGTTTTACTGTTTTCTGGAGATATTAAAGAAAAAAAGAATAAAAAACTCTGAAAAAAAAAGCTCTGAAAATGACCAGTCAACTGGTCATTTTCAGAGCTTTTTTATTTTTTTTTTTCGTCCCACCGACCCTAGATCTGAAAAAAAAATCCCGTAAATCAACTAATAAAAAAATCTGGTCTAAAAAAAATATTACAGTGTATGTGCAGTGGCAGATCCAGGGGCGGGGGGGGGGGGGTTCCGGCGGTTCTCTTGAACCCCCTCCCTTTCCCCTGTTTTTAAATATCTTATGCAAATGACATGATTTGGTCTCAGTGAGACCAAATCATTTCATTTTCATTGGATATTTTATAAATTTTAGAATAAATATTAGATATTAGATAAAATTATCAAAGCGAACCCCCACACCTTTATAAATATGAATCCCCTTTCCAGAAATTTTGGATCCACCCCTGAGGGGATGTTAATCATAGTTCTGCTTCCGTTTCAGAATGTTACTACAGATTTTCATACAAATTATAATGGTGCCTGCTGCTGTGTGTGGGGGTGTCGGTAAACAAAGTAAAATGGACTTTGAAATGCTGTACAAGGCATGCCCATACACAAGATTTGCCAAGCTAATGCTTCTATGACTTTCGAAGAAAATACACGTAAATACATGCCGTGTTGCCCACCTTGCTCGTGTGATGAGAACTGTCTTCAATCACAAAACTGTTGTCCGGATAAAGTTGTTGATGATCAGAGGGACCGGATCGTTTCCGAACGGTATAGTACAAGGGCGTAGCCAGAAGGCTAAAAAGTTACGCACATCAAAGGGAGACCACGTGATCAAACAATATTTTCAAAATGGGAACTTGTCTTAAAGGAAAGAATTTGCTCCCAGATGGAGCGAATTATTTCCTTTATGAGCAGTTCCTTATAGTATGGAAAATCACTTTTATCACATTAAGTGACCTCCCTTGAATGTTACTACATGTATTTTTTATAACGCACGTGCGCAGCCTGCGTAATGGGTGGTGCGCCAATGTAGTAGTCAAAAAACTTTAAGGGAAAAACTAAACTCAAAATTTTCAGTTTGGGAATTATCGTCGGATAAACTGTACGGTCGAAAATTTAGTTTAATGGCTCTGTTTTTATGTCGCCGTAAAGCTTGATATCCGACCGTATATCCGACGATATAACATTCCAAATGAAAACTTTGAATATGCTATCCAAATTCTAATGTACTTTTTGCAGTTTTGTCTCAGTAGCAACGAAATTTGAAATAATTAATGACGTCAAACTATTATCTACAGTACACAGTCGCTGGATTTACGGTCGCAAACTTCTGACTTTTTCCAATCAGATGTCGCGTAACATAAGCAAGTGCATTCAAATTGGAACTTAATTTTACATAGTACCAAAATATTTAAAAGAAAACAATATTATGATAAAAAGAAATGGAATGTGCATACTTGCGAGTTTGTAATAATTAACCTTGTCAATTGAAACCCACAAAGAAATCAACATATTGTAGTATGCATAACTTTTTACTAAAAAAAATAAAAATAGTCAGTTAAAACCTTGCTTGCGATGTAGTAAAGGCACATGGTCCAAGTTACAGATTTGTAATAAATGTGGTGCTGGTACCATAAGACAGAAACAAAGATATCATAATGTGGTCACACAATTTAACAATGAATGCTGAATGCTGAGGAATATTGAATATTAACTGATATACAAATATATGTCCAGGAGTTATATTTATACAAAAGGTTTTGACATATCTGTATACTTGTTTTATACAGAAGATATTGATTAAACGCTGTCAGAGGACCTAATATCCTCATGAACATAGTTTTCTGGACTAAAACCCTGTCAGAGTGCCTGAGAATTCTAAAACACGCTTTGGGTTTGGATCAAAAATATCCCTGCCAGATGACCTGGGGACTTCATGAGAAGGGTTTTTTGATATCAAAAATGATCCCAAACCCCAAGTTTTCATACACATATATTTATACCACCTTTACCAACTTTAGCATAAAATACTACTTGATGTGCAAGGTCTACATTTATGTAGGTGGTATAAAATAGTTATACCATGTTTGTCCACCTGTACGTAAGATAATCAACTCGCTAAAGCTCGTGGATTATCTGCACGTACTGCACGTACAGGCGGACAACCCATGGTATAACTATTACATACATATATATATGTATGTAATAGTTATATATATATATATATATATATATATATATATATATATATATATATATATATATATATATATATATATATATATATATATATATATATATATAGGGAACTAATTCACTTACATGTACGTTGCAAGGGAGCTCAATCACTACAACTTACGCAAAGGAGCTCAATCACTAGCAGGAAAAGTTTTTAAGCCAAAATCTGTTTTGTAAGCGTTTCGATGATTGGGCGTCCGAAAGGGCAATTACATATTTGCTCATAACTCGGGCCAATTCTGCTGACCAATAAAAAGGTTAATATTATTTTGGAGGGGTTCTAAATTTACATTGGGATTTAGGAAAAAAAATGTTCAGAGCGACATTTTTCTTAGCGAAGCCTTGTCACTGTTTTGCATACCAGTGACTCTATACTGTTAAAATGTATTTGTATGCGAAATTCGATTAAAATGTACCCTGCGGTTCAAGAGTTGTGGAAACTTTCACTAAAAGACCTGGACCAGCCAAAATGATGCTCAGCTAACCCTCGTCACCATTTTGCACACCATTGGCTGGACAATATTGAAAGTAATATATAAGCAATATTTGATTCAAATATCCCATGTAGTTCAAGAGTCATGAGCATTTTCACTAACTAACAGAACGGGCGTGACTGATGCCTACAAACACTCTTCCATCAGAAAAAGTGGTTACGTATACCAATGGTTAGGGAATGTAGACATGCATATTCTGCTAAATTGGATCAAAATATACCGTGTGGATCAAGAGTTGTGAGCGTTTCCATTAAGTGTCCAGATCCAGGGGTCGCGAGTTCGATCCCGGCAAGGTCCCATACTTTCGTGCAAATTGATTATGAAATTAATTTCTATGGCCATTCTCCTCCCTTCCGCTGAATCATCCAAGAATTCCGCTGAATCATCCAAGAAGGATTGTTGTCAGTTACAAGCGAAAGTATGTGCACGAAGTACTGGTTAACTGCTTGTTCACGCTTGCCCAGGAAAAAAGTGTGGTTAGGTGAACTGACCGTCCCGTCATGACCATAGCTGTTGACTTGGTATCCTGGGTCAGGTGTGGTACTTGATTGTATCGATTCCTGATTTTTGCAACCTTATTACTTTGGGACGTAAAACAACAAAACAAACAAAAGGACCACGGACGGAGGGACGCATATAGTGATAAAATGCACATTGAAGGTTAGTTCAATATCTTATTGCTACTTAAATGGATGAAATGCAATGTTCTGTACCAAGTGCTCATGACACTTCATCATCAGCAACCTGTCTTTCCTGATTTCTAATGATGAGAATAAAATGCATTTTGTAAAGTCAAATCATCACAGGCTTAGATCAACACCAATTCTCTGCGTAAAATTATTAATATTTTCTTACCCATAAATTTTAGCAAACGTTTTTGGTGCTCAAAAGAACCGTCTCATCCCGACGGTTCTTTTGAGTACCCACAACATATGTTTTGGTTGAGAAATAAGAAACTTATCTTTTTTTCTGTTACGCACTCTTATCTAAAGGCCTGTTATAGTTTGCGTTACTGTATATTTATCACATGACGATATGGGAGTGGGAGTGAACCACAAGTGGTTTACAGATTTTTGGGAAATGTTATCACGTTATTATCCATTATAACGTTGCATAAGTGATGGCAAAATCTTGACATTTTCTCGCAAAAAATGCGATTGTTAATTGATTTTAATGTCATGTGATAAATAGAATCTAACATCCATGCTCTTGTATTATTGAATTTATTAAACTCGTTGAGAAAAAGAGATAAAATGCTTTATTATCTACTATGTAATGAAATACGGGAACATATTGATTAAATATAATGCATATATTTCACAGCCGTGAAAATATAAAAAAACTTGTATTTTCACAGCAGTGAAGATACAAGATTTGATATTTTCACGGAAGAGAAACTGTAAGATTGGAACTACTTTTTTCTATTTTCTCAATATTGTCTAAGGGAACCAACTCTTTAAGGCATAACTGTTTCTTTTATAAGGGGATCATCTATTGGTGTTTCCTATTTCTATGGAAATGTAAACAAAAAGTCAGAGTCGCTTAGAAGCTTAATAAAAGAAAGAGCTTAAATTCGTCTGCTACAACTAGAAAATCAAACAAAAGCTAATGTAAAGTAAGATTCGCTTGTCTTCACCTTAAAAGATTATGGGAAAGTAGATAATAAAAAGAAAATTCAAATGAATTTTGTTTAGTATGTCTTTTATTTCACTCGTGAAGTGGACAATAATTCTATTTCATTTGTGGCTTCGCCACTCATGAAATATAAATATTGTCCACTTCACTCGTGAAATACAGGACATATTTAACAAAAACATTTGGATATCCTCTATGTACTGGGCAAGCCTCGCATTTTATCTCTTTTCCCCAACACGTTTAAAGGGAGCGCAGTGGCTCAGTCACGTTAGAGTGCTTGACTCAAGACTGCTGCGTTGTGGTCCTTGAGCAAGACATATTTATCCTAGCTTAGTACTTAGACCAGGAAGACCAGGAAGACCCGTCCCTGTTTAACTGAAAGATTGTTGATGGGACGTAAAGAATCAAATCAAACAAACAAATCAAACCAACATGTTTAATAAATTTAATTAAACACGAGCACTCATGTAAGATCCTCTATAACTTCAGCGATGGTGATGTTAGCATGGTGTGTAAAGCGACGGTGGTGAAAGATCGACCTGGAGACCACGTGTACAACGGCTACATGGATGGTATAGCTAGATACAGAATATATGACCATTGTCCCACAACTGAGCTCAATCAAACACTATCAGCTAAATGTAACGGTGGTGAGAAAGCAGCTTTCATGGACTATGTATGGGTTTCCGATAAAGTATCCGGCAAGATATACCAGAACCGCTACTGCGCTCACTGCCATGGAGTAACGAATTTTGTAGAATGGAAACTTAGAGCAAAATGCGCTTTGTGGTTGCTGACTGGATACATCTCTGACTATCGTGACACTGTTTTGTCTACAGATCTCTGCCGTTTATCAAACGAAGCCCCAGCTACAGAATATGCCGTCATTGACAAATACCGATGCTTTGAAACAACCGTGGTATCCTGCCCTAAAACACACACTATGAATGAAAACCGCAAGATGTGCGAAAACGGATTCACCTACGAATTCATCCAGCCCGCTTTTGCCGACGTATACAATAATATGTTTTGTTATATGTGTTTTGAAGAGAAAGAGGCAGGGGAGATCTTAAGTGTGTGTCCCCGCACACGTGATGTCTCGAGAAGTAATTTCAAACAATTCAGTGTATTGGTAAACTGGAACCATAATGAAGACCAAAAGCAGATGATTGATAGCCAGTGTGATATCGATGAGGTCTTTGACAAATATAAGGTATAGTACACTTTAAAACGGGCCGCGACACGACAAAACCTGTCTTCCGGGTTTCCGACAAAGCGAGACTCAAACCAGTCACCTCAGCTTCAGAGACTAGATAGAAAATTTAAAGGAGGTGTAACGGTTTTGTATTACAAATTGTCCACTTTTACAGTAAAAAATCGATTGCAAAGAAATCCCTTCAAAATATTATATTACCAAATGATACCTAAGAGTCTCTAGTTTAATGTCTTAGTTTCAAAAAAATTTAGCACTGGTTTTTGATTTATATCCTTTTACATTTATGTCTCAAATAAATTTAGCATCCTTTACTGGATCCAGTGCCACAGGAAAGATATCTCGTTTGGTGCATCAGCCTATTTCTCACTATATATATAGTTCAGACAAGAATCTGTCCTTTATGCGTATTCAGCCAAGCCTTCGTGACAGATTTTTATATCACTATTTCCCTCTATATATGAGCCGTGACATGTGATTTCCAACAATGTGATATTTTGACTTGTGTAGACTCAGACGAGTCTAAGCAACTTCTTGTTAAGCTTAGAAAGTCCAAATGCTGTTTGATCAGTAGCTTAATAGTCATAGAATATTCAAGCGACTAGTAAAGGCTCTGATCAGACTGCGCTTATGCGCAGTCTGATCTGAGGCTTTGCTTGTCGCACATATCACATTGTTGGAAAGCTCATGTCGCGGCTCAAGTATTAATATGCTAAAGTGTTATTATAACTTATATTGAGAATGTGTTATTATTATTCTATTGCAGGCAATCTGTAGACCACTGAAATGTCCTTTTGGAACAGAACCCTACTTTGGACAATGCAAGGAATTCCTTACACAGTCAGATGGAATTGCCATCCAAGTTCACTACAACCTAGAAATTTTATGGAACAGTTCTAATCTCACTGTAGAAGATATTAATGCTTATAATGAAACATCTCTTGGGCTTAAAGTATTTGCTAAAGTTCAACAGCTTATTGGCTCTTCAAAGAGGGTATGTTATCCCTGTTCAGTTAACGTCCTAAAGGACAGTGATGATATAGCCGAAACATCAAAGATCCAGTATCACTTCCTTGCATCCACCAATGCAACCTGTCAACTCGGTGATTTATACGAAAGGCTCATAAATGTACTAAACAAAGAGTTCACTATCAATACTGAGAGATCGCAATTTCTTACGCTTAGAGTTACCTTAGATAAACGAGCAAATGATGAAGTAGCTTCGACTATGCATAAGGTGATCTACTACGAAAAAAAGCAAACCTGCTTGCCAGCGTATATTGTGAAAGATGAAAACTATTGCCCAGAAATAGAGCTTCAGTATATTGAAATGGAATCTCTTGTGAAGAACGGAAGAATGGCGAAGACCTTGGAATACGATGATGAAGCGATTCATGAAAACAAAACTATAGACGTCTGTCTTGATGACATTAATTTTGATATGTCACCTGATCATTCAGCTGCAGAGCGTATGAATATACGGCTTTCTGTCACTTTGGCGATATTATCTATAATGCGATTCTGAAAGATGTAGTCAATACATTCCTAAGAATTGCGATACAGATATTATCATTTGGCATTGCGATACAGATGCATTTGAGCCATGACACGTGATTTCCAACAATGTGGCATTTTGACAAGTGTAGATTCGGACAAGCATGTGCAGCGTCCTTTTAGGCTTTCAGATGTGGTACTTGATTGTATCGATTCCTGATCTATGCACCATTACTTACTTTTAGAATATCCAAATGATGTTGAGTCAGTAGCTTAACACTCATAGAAAATTCAAGCGACTAGCAAAGGCGCGTACGCGCAGGCTGGTCTGAGCCTCTGCTGGTCGCACATACCAAATTGTTGGAAATCTCACGCAACGGCTCATTTGTACTAGCCTAAAGCATGGCGATACAAAAAGCTACGTTCACTGTCACTTGTTCATGCACTATCACTTTTGCTGTTGAAAAAGTATTAGCGTTTTGTCGAACTTATTAATTTGCTCACGTTTTTAAGCTGACAAGAAACACTGGCAACTTAATGAATGTGCAGGCATAACTATGGCCAGACTGGCAAAGGATCTGACCAATCCAAGTGTTTGCTGGGCGCACGCGTTATTATGCTATTTTATTATTCCTATCATGAAGTGACTTTCTATCCACTCTTCATTATTTATCATATGACGTCGCGTCTGGGAGTGAAATAAGGCCATGCAATAAAATCTGTAAACCACTAGTGGTTTATCGATTTACGGGAAACGTAATATATGATGTTCATAACAACGTTGCGTACATAATGACAATATTATTATGGAGTTTATTAATCGTTCCATTTAAAATATGGGATTTATAAACCGATGGAGGTGGTAAATCCGATAAAGAAACGAGTGCGCTTGCGCACGAGTTTCTTTATCGGATTTAACACCTCCCTGGGAGTCCACCATTTTGGAAATCTCCTTCATCGAGTCCACCTCAGAATTTCCAACGTCTGTAATTTTTTTTTATTAGTGAACGAAAACATAAAGTATGGGTAGTCATTTTCTTAGCTAGATCGTAACAAACTTTTTGGTACCAAATTCACTGTGATTTTCTAGAATTTTTCGGTTTGTTCCTCGATCCTCCAGCATCAGTGTTGGAAGACAGAAACGATATGCAAGGTTATCGCATGTGCAAATGACGTCATGTGTTAATGTTTGTAACGTCAAAAGTGCAGAGAAGCATTATGCTTGTTTGTAAATTGTAAATAATAAAACGAAATTGAATATGACATGCGTTTCATCTCATCGATGACTTTGGTCACCTGTGGTGAGGAAAAAGGAGTTCCGACTAAAGGGATTGATTTCCCTAGAGGAAATAAATCTTTCTAGGCAAAAACAAAATTATCGATTTTATTTGTTTGACAAATCATCGTATTTTCCCATCAAACATGTAATATTATACAATTATTGACTAATGAGGCATTGGATATGATGTGATATCGACCAGATAATACCAATATTGACCGAGGCGAAGCCGAGGTCAATATTGGTATTCTCTGGTCGATATCACATCATATCCAATGCCTCATTAGTCAATAACTGTTTTATTATATAACATTTAGAGAAAGATGTACAGGTATTATTGCATCTGGAAAAAAATACTGAACTTATATACAAGTTTTGGGACAGACAAACAGTGCAACCCTAAATAAGACCACCCTTTTACTATTGCATATATGTTGTGCATGAGTGTCATCATACAACATTTACAAACAAGAATTCTAACACACTTCGCATGTAGAGCCAATGATAAAATAAGTGTGATATGCCAAACAATAATTCACAGCTTTGAAAGCGCAGGGAAAATGTGCGATAGCTGACGTCATTTGTTACTGGTAAATGACGTCATTCATGGCGTTAGACGGTGTAACGTCATTTTTACGCTTGAAAGACGTTACAAATACATGTTAACGTATGCGACGTGGTCTAAGTATTGGCGCGAGTTCTTCAGTGCAAAGGCGAAAAGTTGGAAGAAGCTGAAGACTTCAAATTTGTTTTCGCCGTTTATTGTGCATTAAAATCGAAATAGATCAGCTCCAGTGCGTGATTTGTTGCGTTCTCAGCATCTACGATATGATTATTAGCCACGCTTTAGAAAAGCAGAACCAGAATGGAAAAAAACAGCAAGGAGTCTAATTTTAGTAACTAATATACACTGGCAAGCGCGCGCAAGCCAGTGAATATGACAATATATTGACTGGCCACGTGAGCGCTCTAAGCCAATGAAATTCAGTCTTTTTTCTTAGTTATATAATAAAACGTTTTACCGTCAACAATGAAACTTCAAAGATATCTTAATGTCATATGATAGATAGAACCTAACATTCATGCTCTTGTATTATTGAATTTATTATACTCGTTGCAAAAAAGAGATAAAATGCTCGGCAAGCCTCGCATTTTATCTCTTTTCCCCAACTCGTTTAATAAATTTAGTAAAACATGAGCACTCATGTAAGATGCTCTATTTTCGCTGCTTACACAGTGAAGTGGGTGTAGAACTCTTCGAATTCAGATGTCCAAAAACATAAGAGCCAAGATCTGACAGAAGGGACATTCTGGCAATAAAAGTCAAAGTAAGATATTTACAGAGAAAGTAAGACCTAGCTGTTGTGAACAATTACAGCAAATTTGAAGAGATTATCTATACAAATAACAAAGATATGAGCGTTTGAACTCGTAGGGATAATGCATTATAAACATGACGTCACTTAACGTTGTTTATGACGTTCTGACGTCAACATCATTGTGTTAACATATGATGCTAAAACAAAGACACTAGGAACAATATTTCAAGAATGATCCATTTTTCTGTAAGTTTTATGTGTATGCAATTGCATAGACTGCACAAATAGCCCACATACGCTAATCCCGTATTTACAAAAGCATTTGAAATGAGGTACCCTGTTTTATAGGTAATGTATAGTCCATATGTACAGCTATTGCCATAGCAACATACATTATACGTATCACTTAATTTTACCAGAACTATTTGGCCCTTTGATTGTATAACATGTTAGAAGTAATTTGACTCTATTGTAAGAACATGTAACATCTTGAAAATGTAGACGTGTTTTTAAATTTTGATTACACAAAAACTGCTAAAATGCCCAAAGGACCCTTTTGTCAGATCCATGCTCATATATATTTACGAATTCAGCTGTCCAAAAACATATATATATTGTCGAATTCAGCTGTTCAAAACATATATATCTTCGTGCCACATGGCCCATTTTAAAAGTAATTATAACTGCTCTTTTACATTGCAGATGCAAAGATCACTTGATGTAGATGGTTCATGCGCGGATCCAGAAAGTTTTGTGAGAGGGGTCCAAGTCTGATAAGACTTTTTTTTAGGGGAGCGAGGCTCCAAAGACATCCAAAAGCGGGCAATTGTCGGCCTGCCAGCGAAACGCCATTGAAATGGCGTTTCGCTGGCGGGCTGATAATGACCCACTGCTTAATGCTGACCTGGCAGCGTTTGGGTTTTCAGGGGATCCGGACCAGTACTACTAGGAAACCCTATATATTTGTGATTTTTCAGGGGGGTTCTGACCCCCTGCCCCTCCCCCCTCTGGATCCGCACATGACACTTATTTCTAAACCAAATATCTTATCTACGTTTCGCGTTATCGACGCTGAAATGAAAACAGGTAAGATATAACTGTTATTTCATCAACCTTTTCATATCTCGTGCATGCGCGGATCACCCACCCCACCCAAGAAAAATCATAAAAAAATAGAGTTTCTTCGCAATACTGGTCCGGATCCCATGAAAAATCACAAAGCTATCAAGTCAGCATTCAATTTTAGGCCATTATTGGCACGCCAGCGAGCGCCATTTAAATTTAATTGACATTAAACGCTATTTAAATGGCGTTTCGCTGACGGGTCGATGATGGCCCGCTTAAGGTGGTATTTGTTTGACTCCTCTCTCCACTCTAAAAAAAACAAAAAAAAAAATGAAATAAAAAAACCGTTGTCAAAGTTGGACCCCCACTGACAAAAATTTTCTGGATCCGCGCATGTCGTGCCACACCATAGATTCGTCTAACCTTTGATCTGTCTAAGGACGAGATCCAACAGTACATTGTATACATAATAAATATTTAAGTAATGTTCAGATATAAGACACTTTAAACTCTATAAGTTTGTCAATGTCAGGAAAGAAATGGCGCCAACTATGAGCACTATAACCCATCCACGTGTAGCTTGACAATTACTGGAACCACTGGTATCTCCAGAACACGTTTTGTTACCCACCATCTTATTGGCATTAAAATCACATTCTGAAATGACTTAGGTCAATACGTAAAAATTGGGTTTATTGCATATGTAAAAAAGCCTACAATAAACGCCCATGCTAATATATCCAGCGGGCAAGAGGTCTATGATGGGCAAAGCCTTCACTGCTCGCCGACACAATGGGTTACAAAATATTTTGTTGTTTATGTAGTTGAGCAATCGTATTGCTGAGGACGAGGGGGCATGCTGCTTCGTTTTAATTATGTTGTGCATGAACAGAGCCACGGGGGGGGGGGGGGGGGGAACAAGGGGTCCAGACCCCCCCCCCTGATAAATCACAAAAAATATAGGGTTTCTTTGCAATATTGGTACGGATCCCCCTGGAAAATCACAAGGCTACAAATTTAAGGCCACCATCGGCTCGCCAGCGAAGCGCCATTTAAATCCCTAATTGAACCATACAATATTCAACCTTACTAGCCTAAAACATCTGTGTGTATATTGTTTTGTTGTTTTCAAAATGGCATTGGCATGTTTGGTTGTTTTGTGTTTGTTTGCTGTTTTCTTTAAAACTGTGTAGATACAGATAAACTGATAAGAGTCAACACTGTTTTGTTAACAGGATAAATTAAGGCATTTTATTTATTGAACAAAGAATAACAATTACGCCTAAAGCAACAGTTGAGACACACAAGTAAAATTGACCTAGAGCTCAAGGGAATATAGTAGTTGGATTCTGTGGAACAAAGCATTTTAGGGAGTGGGGTAGAATCAAGGGTGGCAGTCTGTTTCTCTTTTTCATAATTTATAATTTTGTTAATACAAGTGTATCTTTTATCAAATACAATTTATTTTGATGACACTATATTATCTATTTGAATAACACAGGCTATAGAAGAGACACTTTTAGGAAGAAAACATTTTTATTTCTGGGGAACAGTGTAGGAAGTTATTTTGTTTCAGGTAAAAAAAAGGGACATATAACAATACCACTGGCTGGACCTCACAGTCATTTTATAAGGTAGAAAGGCAAGGGAGTAGACTGAGGCTGATCTTAATCTGGGTGAAAGGAGGTTTACAATCACCGTCCATAATTCCATAAATCCTTTCAGCCAACATTCTTCGAATAAATGCGTCCAATATACAAAGCATACTGACCCGACACAATGTCACAAAATGGTCAAAAAGGCACTAAGTGTATATGAAATTCGTGATTTTATAAAAATAAAATAATGATTTGGACTGACATTGATGGAATTCGTTGTACCTTGTCTGATCGATATCAGTGACTTTAATTCAATTGGTATATCATTTGTTTCAATTCTTATGACCTCATAAAAGGTCATTATGAGGGTCAAGGGTCATTAAGTGCAATTTCAGAATCATCATCTAAATGTTATAACGAATTTGTGTTTACATTTTTATTAGATAAAACCTACCTGTGCATTTAAATGGCAACCAGTTTTAAAATGACCTTTTCTCATTTTAGAGGCTAATGCCCTCATTTGAAATGTACGAGGGTCAAAGGTCACAAGGTGCATTTTATGTGTGACCAGGTCCCTATTTTTAAAGCACCCTATACAACTTTCACGTAATATACAGTTTTAACAGAAAATTGACCGTAAAATATCTTGAATGTCATTAAAGATATACAATTGAAAACTGATATCTTTCATCTCTTATAATAGTAAATTTTTAATAAGTGTCCTTCTTTACAACTCCTCTTCATTATCTTACTCTTCCACAACATTCAGTGGATTGCCACATGTAATAGAACCAAAACCGCAAGACGGAAGAAATTGATATTACTAGTATTAGATCTATACTGAACTACTAAAGAAACCTGACACTTTTTACTTTCTTTAAACTCGTAAATAACAAATTATAGACCTAAGCCTTTATACTAATTTAATAACAAGACATTAGAAAGAATTCTTCGAAAAAATATATTTATCAACTATAGAATATGACGTCACGACGTCAAAAATACCGTTTTTATCACTTTTGCCTCGGTAGTGTATGTCTAGATATTTTTTTTTGAAACTCTTTTCATGTATGCAAGGCCAATACCAGTACAGACAAAAGTGCATTTTAAAAATTTGCAATTTCTTGCTGTGACGTATGATATGGAGGTTTTAATTTGTGATTTTGACGTTATTTCAACGCGAGTGCTTTTTCCTTTGTTTAAGCAATGTTTAGAAACTGAAATGACTTGGAGTCAACCAATCATTGTAAGAGAATGCATTTTCAAAAATCAGAACTTGTGTTTCGCGTCACGTTAAAGGGTAAAAGCGGAATAAACCGAATTTAACGTCAATTGAGAAACAACGTAAACTATGGATAGTAACCGTTCTTTCTTTGTCAACGTTTGTCGCCGTTTAGTGTGTGCTATCTACCTTGTTATAGTGCCAATCGGCTACACTTTACTTTAATCGCGTATGAATTTCAATCTTTGCAGTATACACATATCAGCATGTAATTTTAACGCGTGACGTCGCTAAATGGACGTAGGCAAGGTTTTCAAAAACTAAGGATTTCAAAAACACTGAAACATTGTCAAAATGCATTCCAAACATCATACAAAATGAAAAAAGTTGATAAAGTGGCAGTGCTTTTTTAAAGCTTATACAAAAGGCTGATAACGTAAAATTGGCGTAAAGAAAATGAAAATAGGCTTTTGGGTTGAACAATGCACGCATATTATATATCAATGCCCAGAATATGTCAATGAAATAACAAAGAATCACACTTAAGCGGTTTCTGGTGAATTTTGCGTGATTTCTTTGTTCTTGTGAAAATTTATTTTCAGGGTTACGTGACGTTTTGATAGCTGACGTCTGAAATTAGTTCATATTTTCAAATAATCTCAGTGCATCTTAGTCTACCTTTGTTCAACTTTACGCAATGGAAAGATAAGTGTTCATCGTGTTCATTTACTACCAAATAATTGGCACACAGTATGTGTCAGGTTTCTTTAGTAGTTAATTATACATTTGCACCGTCTTGTTGCACACACTTTGCAGCTGCATTGCAACAACTGCGTACATACTTTAGGTATAGGTTCTTACAGCAACAGCTTTGGTTTCAATTGGTTGCTGTGGGGTCTCGCAGCCATGCACAAGTTAACGGATCAATGTGCTCTGGGGACTGAACTGTAACATTAACCATATAGTTGTCTGATAATGGGCTCATCGTATGTGGAGTTTAATACACCAGACGTAGAAGGAAGCCTACCTGGGTCTTTTCCCTTATTAAACAAAAACACTCGCATTTGGTCAATATTTGTGATCCGATTGATGGGTCAAGTATTTTGCAGACTGCTGTTTCATTTGTTAGCTGCCAATGTCCTAAACCTGTCGGATACTTGCATATTTTCTGGGCTACATGATACATGTATAACATATACTCAGACTCTGAAATATGCGTGGTAGTTTTATTCAGAAATAGTAAGTGAGTTTGATCAGGAAATACCACAATCACAAACCGAAGACAATCCCGTGGCAGAACCGACTTAGATTCTTGGCTTCATGATGGTTCATCAACACTTTTCTTTAGAAGTTAGACTATTTCGCTGGCTGATTTCAAGGGAAAAATTCAAAGCGGTTCAATTGTGGAACAAACTGTAATTCCCCTGTCATTTGAGATTCGATTGTCTCGTTATGACCCAGATGCTTCCCCATAGCAAGGAGCAAATTAGTGTAATGCTCCCACAATGCTTGCAATGTATAAATTTCTAGATTTTCAAAGCCAAGCCTAAGTACAAAAGCAATTTTCTGGAGACACAATTTATGGGCGAAGCATCTTCTGATTCTCTATATTTTCCAAAACGCCTATAGAAACGATTTTTACATGTAGGATGGTACAGGCAATCTTCTACTGCAAAATCATACATTGTTGCTAGCCTAAGTAAGTAAGGGTGCAAAGATCAGGAATCGATACAATCAAGTAACACACCTGACCCAGGATACCAATGGGAAAGTGACAAACTCACAGTTCTACACCATAAACGAGAGCCAAGAGGTCAGCCCTTTCACAACAGGTGACCACAAGGCACAAATAAACAGACGCGCACAAGGGCATAACAAACATAAGACAGAAAAACATAAAATATCCACAAAAGAAGTACCGCCTTGGAACGGCCAGTAAAATATTTTACTAGAGGGCTTAACTCGAATCTGTAAAAATAATTATGACTATGACATAATCTATTCTGACTAAGGTAATGTTAGTATTTGGTTTAAGTCCTCACTTGAAGTGTGAAGGCAAAGATGCAAAGTGATTTATCTAGAGGTGTTAATGATCGCCTAGACGGCCTAGAATCGCAAGAAGTGGACGCCTCTTCTGAAGTATCTGTATGCCTCTCAGTACTTAGCTTTTACCTAGCTTTGTATAATGCAGGCAGGAAACTTGAAAAACAAGGTCTGTGATATGTAACCCTCTTTTCCTGCGCAATTAAGGTGTTTGAGGTCTACCAATCTTAATATGTCAATTACATCTATGTTGCCGTAGTCACAGTACCCCATCGGTCAGATGCTGCTTTTAGCAGCTTGTCACACCCATCCTCGCCATGACCAGACACCTTCTTGCTTTTAACCAATATTTGGCAAATGATGCACACCTGTTCATCAAACGAGCTGCCTGCTTGTTGCAAGTCGTTTCAAATAAGAAATAAGTAATCTTGCTTTTCTCGGTCGGACCTCAGACTATGAAGGTTCCGACTTAAAGACTTATCTATAGACGAGATGGTTGGGGCCTGATGCTGCGTCTGTTGTCGGTTCCTCCACGGTTTAATTGTTGGATTTAGTTTGATTCATAGATAAGTATGGGCCTTTCATGTAAAACCAAACATCTATGTGTCTTAATCAACTACATAATTAATGACGAGGCTGATACCGTAAAACTAGTTAAAGCCCTCGAGCAATTTTCTTACTGACCGTTCCAAGGCGGTGTTTCTTTTGTGAATCTTTTTCGTTACTTGTTATTTTTGGTTGTCTTTGCCAATACTAGATGTCTGTTTGTTGCAACCTTGTTGTCACCTGTTGGGGAAGAGTTGACCTTTTGGCTTTCTTGAATGTGATATTGTCCTGTATATTTGTCACTTTCCTATTCGGTGTCCTGGGTCAGGTGTTGTACTTGATTGTATCGATTCCTGACATTTGCTTTCTTCCTTACTTTTAATAAAAGATGCTATTGACTGATTTTAATTGATCAAGCTGTATTTTTGATGTCACAGAAAGTCACATAAAAAGTGTAATTAGTTCCATTTTTCTGTGTGTAAAAGATGCACTTGGTACTCGGTGTTAACCAACAGCAGATGCGCAGCCGACGTCAATAAATACAGCGCACCAAATGCAGACTGATCAGTGCACAGTATTGCTTTTACAAGATAGCTTTATATTTCATTCAAAAATGTTAGATTGAATTACAAAGACTTTTATTATGTGCTTTTTGCGAAAAAGTGATAACTATCACAAATGTACATGTTTGTGATCGCAGATGATAAAAATTCAACGATTTATCTAACTAGACATCAGTATTCCAAGTATTTGATCTTATTTGCAGCAGAATGCCAGTGTCTTTGATGCTTAAATACTGTGTTTAATGCGTTATACATCATTTTGCACCTATTGACCTTTGACCTCATTTATTGACCTTAATAATGATCTTTGGTTTGGGCAACAGGCAAAAAATGAAAGAGTACATAGCCCTTAATAACTTAGGCACTGTTGCCCTTCATGCCGCAAAAGTGCCCACAAACGGGCTGACCTCTTGGCTCTCGTTTGTGGTGTCTACTGTGAGTCTGTCACTTTCCCATTGGTATCCTGGGTCAGGTGTGGTACTTGATTGTATCGATTCCTGATCTTTGCACCCTCACTTACTTCTAGCACTCTTACTTGCATTTTAACGCTAGACTATTGACTGTGTATGTGTTTTGAAGACTATCATGTGTCATGCAATAACTGTCACGGGTCAAGCGATGAATTGGCATGACTGTCACGGGTCATGCGATTACTGGATACCAGTTGGGAAGTGTGTGATCGTTCATGCGAATACTGGGCATGGCTGTCAAGGTCATGTGATGACTGAACAGGAATTCTGAATAGGTTCATGCGATGACTGCCACGGGTCATGCGATGACTCGACATAAGTTCCAAATACTGTCAAGGCTCATGCAATGACTGGAGATGCCTGTCACTGGTCATGGAATGGCTGGTTGAGTCTTGAAGACTATTACGAGTTGTGCGATGACCGGGCATGAATATTACTGTATGATATCCGGAAAATTCCAAGGTGTAACTTCTTAAGGTGACGTTGGTACCACTCACACGGAGTTGATGAATTCAGCAATTCCTTTCATTGTTGCATTATACAGTCAGCCAACAGGAATATCCATGGACTCTGCTCGCTACAATATAATCACAAAGAAGAAGAGAAATCCTAAAGTGATGGCTTCACAGCTCTTCTATCACATTATCTGGCCCCATGGCGGCAGTCCATTTGAACTTACATCCATATTGTTGTCTTTGACAAGTGTCAGTACATATCTGCAAAAGACCATGAGAGGAAACGTCCAGCTAGTGAAGTTGTAATTGACTATGAACTCTTCATTGCAAGTCATCTGCCTAAGAGAGATGCGATCATAAAAAGCAAATCCAATAAGCTTAACTTGCCAGTGCCTTGTCTTAGGTACCTTCTATCTTGGCGAGAATACTACAGTAGAGTCAGGGGATGATTTATTTTTTCATGATAAGCTGATGTGACAATGGAATCCTTCTTGCTGGAGGCAGCCAAGTCTGGTCAAAGTATGATCTGCATACTTAGTGATGACACAGATGTGATTGTTCTACTTGGGTATTGGGTGAACCGGGCAGGAGTGCGATGCAAGTTACAAATGGAGCGCTGGGATGGATCAGTACTTGACACCCATGCCATGTGCTGATATTGGTCAGAAATGCTTGCAGCTACTAGGTATGCATGCCCTCAGTGGTTGTGATACAACTCCATACCTGTGTGGCAAAGGAAAGGTCACTGCACTGAATACTATGGCATCTGAAAACTACCAAGGTAAAGCTACTATAAGTGACGTTGGTACCACGATCACAGAGTCGATACATGCAGCAATGCCTTCCATTGTTGCATTATACAGTCAGCCACCCGGAGCATCCATGGAATTTACCTGTTACACTATATTCACAAAAAGAGGAGAAATCCTAAAGCGATGGCTTCACCTTCAACATCTGTGAATTCTGCAACACATACTTTGGGCTTATCTTCAAGTCATGTTGTGGAAAGCAGCCGATTGTGAAGGTCCTCTAGGTGAGTCAAGAGATATCATAAACTTTGGATGGGAGTTTCAAGATGAAATTTCTATACTGGTCATTGCTGTAGGCGGTCCTGCTTCACATGAGTTACTTGATGTGATTCAATGTCAGTGCAAAGCACAGAACAAGACGTGTTCTATGGAGGCATGTAGATGCCACACGCAGCACCTGTCATGAGGGTCTGGATTTGGGGGGTCTGGTATTCACTATTCATTAAAAATTTAGCTAATTATTCATCTCATTAAATTTTGGGTTATTTATTAAAAGTAAGAAAGATGGCAAAGAAATCTGATTATTCACTATTCGTTATTTTTTTCTTTAATTCATTAAAAAAATAGGATTATTCATTTATTTTAGGCCCTCATTATTCACTATTCATTATTTTTGGCTAATTATTCACTATTCATTATAAAAAGGGCCATTATTCACTAATCATTATACCCCAACCAGACCCTCTGTCATGCACGCCATTCTGCAAATGTCATGTTGGACAAGATTGCTTGAATCCATTTACTGCAGCCAGGGAAATTGCCCAATCTGCTGAAAAGGCGACTGAAACAGTTAACATTGAAAGCAACCTTCCAAATGATTCTAATGATGGTCTTGGACAAGACATTGAGGATAGAGGTGTACTTGACGACCCAATTTCGGACAATTTGGATGAGTGGGAATAAAGATAAAGAAATTAAAGAGACATTATACTTTAGTGTTCGTTTGTTTTGTAGGTCTTCTAGTCCAATCCACCTGTCAGTTAGATCATTTCTGATTTTCTAATAGAAAAACATATTACAATTCTGATTGTCTGGTAGAACCCCATACTACATATCGTATAACATATTATAATCAGTAAAATAGTCGACATTTAAGATGACGTTTGGCCGCCATCTTCAAATTGTCTATAATGGAGTATTAAAATGCAAAAATAACACCAGAAATGGATTCTGCATACCAAAAAACCTATGTAGACATTTTGTACATTATTCTATGACAATAAAGTAAAAAGTTGATTATAGTGTACATGGCGGCCATCTTAGATTTATGCAAATTGTAGGAGTTGCCCCAAGTTGCCAGTCCGGCTACTAAGCCAGATTTATTCTAGAACACATCTTTATTACAAATAAGCAAAAAATTAATTATACTCAACATTTCTAGGTTCTGAAAATTTCAAATTAACTTAATGGTTGAAAGAATTGATTAAAGGTAATTTATTAAAAATAAATTGGTTTCTCCATGATCATTTATACTTAGACTCGAAACCAATCATGTTTTGAATATGAATCTGTAAATACTGCATATATATATGATAGTATGATCTACTGAGCTCGGGTAATTAAAATTGTAATTGTAATTAATTGTAATTTAATTACATTTTCTAAAGTAACTGCATGTAATTCAGACATTTCTTTAATGGCATTTATTGAATGTAATTAATCACAAGGTCAAACATGGAAGAATTTCAGTTACCTAAGAGCATCATAGATGCTTAAAATACAATACTGCTGAATAGATTGTTCTTGGCTGTTTTAAATGCAAATCATTTGCTGTGCTCATATCATATTATGAAAAATTGAATGCAACATGAAACAACTGTAAATTGGAACTAGTCTTTCTAGTATGGACATAAAAAAGCATAGAACAAATTCACCTTTACTTTTTTGAAGGCATCCTTTTTAAACATATATGCTTTGTCCATTTCCAATTTTCACTTCCACGCAATAGGGATGAGCGGATGCAAGCACTTAACACTTTTCTCCTTTAACTCGTGGAAGAAGCTGCTGTGGTAAAGTGGATAAACCGCTTGCCTTGTAAATCAGGGGACGCAGGATCGATTCCCTGCTTCACCAGTCTGTCAGATGAGACTTTAAGCCGTGGCCCCGTCTCCATATAACCTTAGCTATTGGTGGGACGTTATCTGTTTTTTTTGGTGCTTAACGACGCATCAAAAATAGTAAATGAGTATGATCAGGAAATACCACAATCACAAACTGCAGACAACCCAGTGGCACCGTGAGGAAGAGCCGCTTAACCATCACGAGACACCAGGAAGACAAATTAAGCAAAGCAGTCAGCTCTCTCTTCCCCATCAAGATGATTGCTATACTAAAATGGACATAAAGTAACGTACAACAAAACATAGAACAATTACAGACTCCCACAATCAACCCTTGTGGGTCATTAGCGTCAGACGGTATTCAACTAAACATGATGTGGAGGGAAAAAGTAAAAATTTATAATATAAAATAAAAGGAATGAAGATGATGAGTATGTATAATGATAATAAGTTGCGATACGATTGTTTACAGGAGAGACCACGTACAATATCTGACAGTTTCAAAGAGCTTTTCAGATAACTGTACATGTTCTTTAACTGAACAGAATACAACATTAAAGAATCTGCAATATGGTCTGATACAAATGTAAAACAAAATATGATTTTAAAAATAGCAATTATATTTTGTTAAAAAGAGTTATTTGTTTTAAAAATGTCATAATACTATCAATATGTATATCTTGAAATATCAACATGGAAGGAATTATTTCTTACTTGTGCAAAATCTGCACACTCCAAAATGAAGCGACGTACAGTGAATGGTGCATCGCGACCAATACATTGTGATTGCTCTTCACCTAGTAGTAAGTACGAATGTGTGACTCTTGTATGACCTAAACGGAGTCGAGCCAAAACAACTTGAAATTCTTCTTTTCTAATGTTTCGAACAACTGATTGATGTTCACCCATAGTTGGTTTTATGTCAAGAAGTTTATTTCCAATGCTGTTATTCCATGAAGTTTGCCACTCTTCCAAGATATATTTATTGAAAGATGGCTTAAAATTAGAAAATGGAATCTTAAAAGAAGTTGGTTCTAATGACAGCGATGTTTTGCTTGCTTATCTACCATCTCATTCCCTTGGATACCTATATGACTAGGAATCCAATAGGGAACAATTTCTTTATAAGCTAAAAGCTCATGACATTTTTCTTAAAGTTTCTGAATCTGTGGATTCTTTGAACTGGTATGGTTCATTGCTTTCAATACAGAAAGCGAGTCAGAAAATATAATAAATTTATTGTTAGCATCACAAGTGCTAATGAAATCTAAAGCTAGATCAACTGCTTTGGCTTCAGCACTGAAAATTGATGAATCGTCAGGTATACGTTGCATATTACTATGGTTGTCTGATATAACAGCACAACCAACCTTGAGTCTTACTTTGACCCATCAGTATAAATTTGTTGGCAATTCTTATAACAATTTTGCAGTTTTCTGAAATCATCTTTTAATATATGTGGATTTGATTCAGATTTTTTCCAGGAATGTAAATCAAAAAGTATTTCAGGTGGTTTCATACATCAAGCTGGAATATTTGGTGTAAAATATTTTTCAATATTTTGTGGTTTGATATTGGCAGATTCTAAGAGTGGTGAAATTCTGTCGCCAAATGATTTAATAGCTTTAGGTTTTTGTTCATATAAATCAACATAATTTGGTGGGAATGTAACTTCATGAGCAGGATGTGACGGGCTAGCAGCAAGTCTTAAAGCATATTGCAAAGAGAGTTTCTCTTTTCGTGAGCATAGTGATGGTTCATCTGCTTCCACATAGAGACTAGCAATAGGAGAAGTTCTAAAAGCTCCCTAAAGCTAACCTAAGTCATTGATTGTGTATAGGATCAAGCATTTGAAGATATGATTTTCGTGCAGAGCTATATATAATACAGCCATAGTCTAATTTTGACCGGACTAGAGACTGATAAAGCTTGAGAAGTGTAGTTCGGTCTGCACCCCAAGACGTATGGGAGAGCACTTTTAAAAGATTCAATGCTTTTTAACATTTAGGTTTGAGATAAACAGGATCATCATGTTGCTTGCGCAACTGACAGAAATGTACACACTGTGTTTATGATTTGGAAAACTTAAAACCATTGCTTGTGCCCAATCTTCAATCTTATTTAAAGGACCTCTGACACTTTGATAGGGTATCTGCCTATTTTTCAGATGCTTCCCAAAACTTCCCTATGCATAAGATATCACTGGTTTCCTTTTGGATAGGACGCTTGATGTATTAGAAATGAATTAAGGTTATAATTAGACAGGCAAACCCATACAACAAAACAGGAGACCCTACCAAAGGGGGTTGGGGTCGCAAAATTTGACTTCACCAAAACATTTTGAAATCAATTATTTTTACCTGTAACGGTATTATATCATCAATACTCGATTACAAAGCACAGAGAATGTATTTTAAAGTCCAAAATCATGAGCATTTTGATGATTATTTTTCTTGTTGTGTTATCTATCTGATTTGCTAAGAAATATTTTGAAGTGCAACTGTAGCCCATATTCGACCTTGATGACACTGTATTTACCTGGTGCAATATTATGCAGCAACGTACTATAACCATTCATCCATGCATAAAGTACACCTAGTCAAAGGCCATGTAGTTTATGTGTATTGGATAAATACAGTATTAGTGCATAATAATCTACCAACTGAACTTAGTAAAAGGACAGTTTTCATAATATATAGAAAATATGCTAATAACGTTGTAATGTTTTATGACTAATGGATTATGGAAAGGAAACTTACTTTTACTAATTGTTTCATTATACTGGAAAAAAGATTTTCAAGAGAGCACACAAAAAATTCAAATGCTAATGTTCGGGCTCGCCCAGTCGTTACATTTTGGGCTGTGGAATATCATTCCCCCCCCCCCCCCCCCCCGAGTTCGATATATGATTATTGGATTCTAAAAACCAAGTAAGTCTTTTATTTATCATTCTTTCAAGTGTTTTACATAGACAACTTGTTAAAGCTATAGGTCTATAATTATTTGGTTCCGCAGGATCTTTACCAGGTTTGGGAATAAGAATAATTGTTACATATTGCCAATCATCTGGAAATTTACCAGTTAAATGTATTCAAAAGGGTTTCAAGAGAAGTATCTGGGAGATGTTTAAGCATTTGATTGTGGATCTCATCAGGACCCGTGGCTGAGTCATGTGATAGTTGAATAGCTTCAACTAATTCATCTTAATTAAAATCTTTATTATAAATTTCATTATTTTGTGATTTAAAATTCAATTTAACTTTCTCCTTTTCAGTTTTAATCTTTGGGAAGGATTCAGAGTAATTAAATGATGATGAGTTGTGACAAAAAGTTTCTCCTAAAGTGTCAGCAATGTCTGTTTTTGTGGTTGCTTTACTGTCAGTACCTTCTAAATTTAAAAGTGTATAACTGGGGGATTTGTTTTTTCAAAGATTTTTCTTATCATATCTAAAACCTTTTTAATAGGTGTTTTATGATTGATTTTCGAAACATAAGATCTCCATGACTTACGCTTCGAAATTTTAATTGTTCTAAGGGCTTTAGCTTTAAATACTCTTTGATGTCATTGAATTTTTGGTATTTGGAGATCTTTTGAATTTAGATAGAGCTTGCTTGCGCTGTTTAAATGCTTCTTTACAGTTGTCTTTGTACCATGGATTACTTTTAGCTGGATTTGTTGAAGTTTGAGGAATACATTCTTTAGATAGTTCAATATGAGCAAAGGTAAAATCAGCTATAAGATCAGAAGATTCTTTGAAGTTTTCTGGTACCAATTTACCAGTGCACAGAGTATTAAATAGATCCCAATTGGCTCTATTTAATTTTCACTTTTGATTGTGATCCTCAGTGGAAAAAGTGTTCCGTTCAATGATGATAGGGAAGTGATCACTATTGTGTTGGTCTTCACATACAGACCAATTATAATTAAGAAACAGTGATGGATGACAGAAGGAAAGATCAATAGATGTAAAAGACTTTGTACTTGGAGAATAATAAGTGTAAGACTTATAATTCATAATACATATGTCATTCTTTGTAATGAAATTTTCGACAAGTTCACCTCTGGAATCATTGTTTTGACCACCCCAAAGGATATTGTGACCATTGAAGTCACCTAATAATATATACGATGAAGGAAGTTGTTGCAGTAAACTGTCCAAGGGTTGGGAGTTGAGAGAAAAGCATGGAGAAATATATACAGAACATATAGTTATTTCTCTGTCAAGAGTGACAGAAATAGCAGTTGCTTGTAGTTTTGTTTGTAAATCAATCTTTCTTTGTGAGAAAGATGATTTTAAAAATATTGAGGCACCACCAGAGGGCCTCAGACAATCAGTATGAATATAGTTATATATATTAAAAACTTTTAACAAGATGTTATCATCTGGTTTAAGAAATGTCTCTTGAAAACAAAATACAGATGGATTATATTCAGAAATCAATAGAGATACATCAATAAAATTAGGTTTCAAACCTCGACAATTCCATTGTATAATTTTATGTTTAAAATCCATACTTGAAAATATTATTAAAAGGGGTAATAAAATAATGGTAAGATTGAAATCTTCCATTATTTAAGTTAATGGTAATCGTGACAGTGTGAATGTTGGGAGGTGATCATTGGAGGATGGCTCTGTGAAAACCACAGTCATCTTCCATTTCATCCTCTTCATCATATTTACTTAACACAGAATATGGATTCTTTTGAGATTTTTCTGCTTTTTCAGCTTCTTCTTTATCTTTCTGTGCTTTTTTTTAGATAGATCTGTTTTCTTTCTGCTTTTTTTTTTCAATTTGTCTTTCTCTTCCTTTCCCTTCTTTTCCTCATCTTTCTTCATCATATCAAGGGTTGCCTGCTTGAGGGCTGGCCCAGGATGAGATGAGTTACTTTTTCCTAGATGAGGAGATGAGTTACGTTTTTCTTGTGTACCTTGTGTTTTTTCTGTTGTTTGTTGTTTTAAGTATTCAGTAAAGCTGTCGTCTGTCTGTGTGCTCTTGTTGTCAGTTTGTGTAGATTTGTTGCAAGTGCCTGGTTTTACAGCACTTGCATATGTTTGACCTGTGTAAAATTGTTCGTATTTTTTACGAGCTTCAGGAAATGATAAGTTGTTTTCACATTTGATTTTGAGAATTTTCTTCTCTTTCTCCCATTGTGGGCATAGTTTTGAGTTTGCAGGATGATCACCTGAGCAGTTGACATATTTGGCTGGTCTGTCACACACTCCACAATGTTCAGGCTTACCGCAGTTGCAGCATACTGCGTGTCTACCATATTTATTCTCGTGGTGACCAAACACTTGACCACGGTAACTTAGAAGAGGGTTTGGTATATAGACATCTACTTTCACTTGCATAAAGCCTATTTTAACAACTGTAGACAGGTTAGGTGAGTTACATGTAAGAACATATGTGTTGGTTAATTTTGTGACACCATCACGACGTACAGTGATTCTACGTACATCCGTAACTCCCTGTTCAACCATGCCTTCCTTGATATCATCGCTTGTCACTCTGCTCAAGGCTGGACAGCGAATGATACCCTTGGATGTGTTCAAGGATGAATGGGTTGTTACGGAGCATTTTAAACCACAAAATGTCTTCATCTGTATTAGACTTTTTTCCTGTGACTCTTTTGCACATTGTATCACCAGACCTTAGATTTTTGGTGCTCTTTGGTTCTCCTGCAATACTCATTATTGTTTTATGTACAACAAATGGAGAAAGAGAAGAAATAGTCTCGCCTTCTTTTTCTGAATGGATTATTAAAAATCTAGGTACATAAGGTTGTTTTGTTGTTGTAGACGCACTTGAATTAGTTGGTTGAGAAGCTGGGTACGAGTTTTCAGAGTCAGTATCTGAATTTGCTATGTGACGTTTTTTTTTGCTTTTTGTTTAGCCATGTAGTTTAGTTGTTTGATTCATCCTCCATGCTCCCCACCCACCGTGGAGCCCAACAAGGGAGCACTTAAATAGAGTGGATTTCCGACCTCCAGTGCTAGAGTTACATAGAAGGTATACTAGCACAAATAGAATCTGCACAATTGACCCGTTAAGCCACTGCCTTCCAGGATTATTTTATAAAAGAAAGAAAGTATAAGATAATGGACACATGGTTGGCATCAGAACGATACTATAGAACGAAGATATTAGAAATATATTTTTACATGTTCACACTCCTGGGGCTCAGCATGACAAAGCCGATTAGAAACACCGGGCCATCTTTCCACCTCAGTCTACCCCGTCAAAGAGGCCAAAAAGACGTCTTGAGTCATACAGAATTTATAAACGTCCAAAGTCTGCATGCTCTCAGTCTTCCAGGCCATCCACTTCGAGTTACGAAAAAGCCACCCACGGCAAACTGGTGGGTCCTACTCTTAGTACTCCGAGAGGAGACAAGTATTACAATCAATATCGTCCCCTGTGTGAAGTGTGCCCCAGAGACGGCGGCAAGGTAGCAGAGACTCTCCAGGGAGGCCAAAGAGACGTGTTGAGTCATACAGAATTTATAAACGTCCATATTCTGCGTGCTCTCAGTCTTCCAGGCCATCCCCTTCGAGTTACGAGAAAGGCACCCACTGCAAACTGGTGGGTCCTACTCTTAGCACTCCCAGAGGAGACAAGTATTACAATCAATATCGTCCCCTGTGTGAAGTGTGCACCAGAGACCGCGACAAGGTGGTAGGGACTTTCCAGGGTGGTTGGACGTTAAACACAAACGCAATAAACGCAATTCAACTCGTGGAAAAGTGTTTAGTGCTAGCATCCGCTCATTACTATTACATGGAAGTGAAACTTTGGCCCCAAACAGCCCCAGATTTACAGAGGCTTCGTAGAAATGATGGAGCCATGATCCGCTGGATCTTCTGTGTTTAACCACATGACGAAGTCCCACAAGAAACCCTGTACACAAAGAAAGGGATTCAGGAGGTAGCTGTTGCTCTGAGAACTAAACGTCTGAGACGGTATGGTCATGTCGCACGTGCATCTTCCTGGACAAATTCAATTACCAGTATCGCCATCCCTGGCCCTAGAGGACGTTGGCGACCAAGGAAGTCTTGGAGCGAGTGTGTTAAAGCGGATGTCGAAGTGTTCAACCTAGAAGGCATCGATCCCCAGAACAGAGAAGCCTGGAGATCTGGTGTGAGAAGGACAAGCCAACTGCAGCTTACCCTAGGATGTGGGAAAACTATCTGCAATCTAAATATCAAACCAGGATTAAGTTAAGTAAGTAAGCATCTGCTTATAACCTTAATTAAAGTTAAATACATTGAAGTTAAGATTCCCCAAAATACAAAAACATACACAGTGTGAAATTCTCAAAATTAGTATTTTACTAAGACAGCAGTGTTGATTAGTGAATTGACCACTTGAAGGCATTTTTCACACCTAGGATCAACCCATTTATAAATGATTCAAAATATGCTAAGGTGCGTGACCCAATCTATCCAGTGCATTATTTTAAACCCTTAAACTGCTCATTTGTCATTCTTAATAATACTAATAATAATACTAATACTACAACTGCTACTACTACTACTACTACTACTACTACTACTACTACTACTACTACTAATAATAATAATAATAATAATATAGTTAACTACAAAAGAAACCTGACACATATTGTCTGTCAATTTTTTGGTAGTATATGTACATGAATACGATGCACACTTGTCTTTACAGTGGTTGAGTAAAGTTGAACAAAGGTAGACTAAGATGCACTGAGATTATTTGAAAAGATGATTTAATTTAAGATGTCAGCTATCAAATCGTCACGTAACCCCTAAAATCAATTTTTGCAAGTACAAAGAAATCACGCAAAATTCACCAGAAACAGCTCTATTGTGATTCTTTGTTATTGGTTTGATATCTTCTGGGCATTCAAATAAAGCATGCATGCATTGTTCAACCAACCCAAAAGCCTATTTTCAATATTCTTAACGTCAATTCTACGTTATCAGCGTTTTATGAGCTTTTAAAAAGCACTGCCACTTTATCAACTTTTTTCATTTTGTATGATGTTTGGAATGTATTTTGACAATGTTTCAGTCGTTTTGAACTCCGTAGCTGCCGCCTAAGTCCATTTAGCGACGTTAAGCGTTACAGATTCACGCTGATATGTGTATACTGCAAAGCCTGAAATGCATACGCGATTAAAGTGAAGCGTAGCCAATTGGTACTATAACAAAGTAGACAGCACACACTAAACGGCGACACACGTTGACAAAGAAAAAACGGTTATTATCCATAGTTTACGTTGTTTCTTAATTGACGTAAAATTTGGTTTATTCCGCTTATATCCTTTAACGTGAAGCGAAACATAAGTTCTAATTTTAAAAATGCATTCCCTTACAATAATTGGTTGACTCCAAGTCATTTCAGTTTCGAGAAATTGCTTAAACGAAGGAAAAACACACTGACGTTTAGACAACGTCGAAAGTACAACTTAAAAATCCCATATCATACGTCACAGCAAGAAATTGCAATTTTTTTAAGATGCACTTTTGTTTGTACTGGTATTTGCCTTGCATACAAGAAAAAAGTTTTCAAAAAATATCTAGACATAAACTCACGAGGCAAAAATGCTAAAACCAGTATTTTTGACGTCGTGACGTAATATTCTTTATTTATAAATACATTTTTTCGAAGAATACTTTTTTATGTCTTGTTATTAAAAAAGTATATCGGCTTAGCTCTATAATATGCTATTTACGAAATAAAATTGGATTGCAACGAACCTGGGGCATATTGGTAGAGCAAAAAGAATGGCAGAAAGTCGCTTATTTAAGGCGGATCCCCTCCCCATCTGTAAAATGGAAAACGATTGCAAGAATGATAGGGCAAGATGTTGAAGTATCTTGGATCGCTGGAATTACTTTTTCAAAGAGGGGCAGTGGTGTAAAAATTTGGCAAAAACTTCATTTTTAGAAGTGAAGTTGCGAATTTCTGAAATCCATTTGCAGCAACAGATACACGTCACCGGCAGAGAAAGACTGATAAATGCTCATTGAGTTTATATAATCCCCGACCAGACTTTATTATGAAGTCCAAGTCAGAAATGAAATGCTTTTTTTTGGGTGTAAAACAGTATTTTTTATAAAAATAATCCATTTTTTTTTTATTCAGACAGGTAAAGTTTTTAAAATTTATAGTTTTTATTTATCTTGTTTTAAATTTGATGCTGCTTTATTCACTTACATATACCCTGTCGTGTTCACTTATAAAACCTGCCAAAATATTTTCTTTTTTTTGCCTCTGAAACTGACATTTCTATATTGGGGTATATTTTGGGAAATGCATGTTTTGCTATTTCGTAGATATCAAGTTATTGTCATATCATGAAAATAACGTACATATAGTAAACATATCAAATGAAAACAGCATTTATCATGTTTTGTGATATCAAATCAAGTATTGACACACGCTAAAAGAGGGTCAAGTGACCCCGGATCGCTTACCTGAGTTTTTGTTTAAAATATCTAATCTATATATACCTATTATGAACTGACAATGCTCTTGGTGAACCCTTGGTGGGGCCATTTTTGTCCCAAGAGCTCTATTTAGAGCAAATTTAAATATGGTCCACTGGGTGATATCAGGTATCTAGACCTTGTGGTTTCAAACCAGGAGATTTTGTATGTTTCAATTTATAAGTCAATGTAAACTCTGTGACATCCAGGATAAGGCCATTTGACCACATAACCGACATTTGAGCAAACTCGGTAGAGTACCACTAGGTGATATTACATACCAAATATCAAAACTTCAGGGCATTTCCTTTTCTGGCAAGAATATTTTTTTATGTTTTCTCTAAATAACCTACTGATCGAGAAAAAATCTGGCAAATTATAAATCGCTCAGTCTAAGTGGAACATCCCCCTACTTGTAAAATAGGATTGTGATATATCAATGGTAAGTTTTATCAATGTACATTATGAAACCACTGGAATTAGTTTTCAAAACAGGGGCAGTGACTCTGTATAAGGCTTCGAAAAAGGGCACCCTCATTCAAAGCATCATATATAGCATTTTGAATGCCTATAATACGACCTGAAAGATATAAATTCATATAACTTCATCTGCATTTTCTTAATCACATGTATAAGACATGAGAAAACTTTATATTTGCAAGATTCTTATGCTGAGCATGCAATAATCAACAAACGAAAATCGACCAACGCTCTGACGTCGTCATACGGTTAACACCATTCTTGAAGTCACATTCCAAACCCGATTACATATACTAGGCCAAAAAAGAAACGCCGCATATAAAAATAAAAAAAAACATTGCGAGTTAAATTACAAAAGGATGTGTAACGGTTTTGTATTACAAATGGCCCACTTTTATAGTTAAAAATCGATTGTAAAGAAATCCCTCCATAATATTCCCAAATGATACCTAAGAGTCTCTAGTTTAATGTCCACAATTTATTTTCTTCATTAAAATTTATTTTTATGATAAATTTTTGGGTTAAATGCATGCCCTATCAACCACACTTAACACTACGTCTATGGTAAAACTAAACACCCTCGTGTACTTCGTGACTCAATTACATACATGTCCACATGCGGAACCGGATAAAACTATTTCTCATTTTATTGTGCATATAATATTACACCATAAAATGGTAACTCTGAGCCGGTTCCGCATGTGGTAAATACATTAAAAAGACTTTTTCTGCAAATTTTATCCTGAAATGTACTATTCAATTCATACTTATCAAAGCGCTGAGAGTACTAAAATCACTGGAGAGACGTAAGATTCCCGTACAAAAATGGAATACAATGTAGATATTAGCAAGCCCGTATCAATATTATTTCTTACAAACAGTCCTCGGATATATTGCGTTTGAAAAGCAAATACAACAACATTTCAGTAAATGCGAGTCTTATTTGAGAGAGAGAGAGAGAGAGAGAGAGAGAGAGAGAGAGAGAGAGAGAAGGTGAAAGGAGCTTTAACTGATACATAGATTTCTGGAGACAGTTCTTTGGTACGATCTGCTTTAAAAAAAAAAACAGCTCACCGCCACTTTTGTTTTGGCATGGCCCATTGCTTTGAATTAAGATTGTCAAAAATGGCAAATTATGTGATCATTCTTTAGAGCATGAGGAAAAAATAATCAATTATTGGTATTCTCAAATTACAGGGCAGACACTGTTTAATATGGCCACACTAGAGTTGTTAGGAATGGAAAGTATATAACATTAGATAGAGTTGTCCCCACCCATTTAAAGGAGTTATGTGACGCTGGTGATCTTGGAATAAAGGTCAATTTTACCGAATTCTAGTCATTCATTAAGGTCTTCCCAATGAGTTATCTGTGTCAGTTTGGTAAAAATCTGGTCATTGGTTAGGAAGATAGAGTACAAACAAGCCTTGTTTATATATGTCCCTGGTGACCTTGTAAATAAGGTTGAGCTCACCAAAATCTTAAAATTCGTTTTGGCTGTCCCAGATAAGTATCTGTGCAAGCTTCGATGAAATTCATCTAGCCGTTCATAAGGTAGAGCAAACAGCTACTTCACAGCACAGATATCGTAATCATGTGATATGATTCGAAAATTTTGATAGAACTGTGTCATTTAAATGGTAATGTTATTAAAGTGAGGTTATTTGAACAAAAAGGAGCTGGTGTGATGTATACAAATGCACACTCTCAACATATATTGTAACTGACCCTCAAAACTAACACCTATCTATATTTTTCGAAGTTTGTAACTTCTCATGTACATATATGATGTATATAGGTGGCGCAGATTTTGTCTCAAATAACCAATGTAATTTTTTTTATTTAGTTTTGTTCTTTTCAATTCATTGTTATTTATGAAAGAAAGCATGTATAAAAACAGCAAATGGCCTGAATGTGAACGCCACAAGCATTTTATTCATAATGAGTGTAATGCGCTTTTCATGCTTACATGTGCACAATATCTGTGCTTAACTGTTTGTTTCCTCAACGAATATCGCTCTCATAAAGTGTTTGCTAGAATAATGCAGTATATATACAACAACCACTTATCTGCAGATGGTAAATAGTCACTGGTACCAACAAACACATACATTTAATATTCAAGGATCGAAATACTCTATTTTAGGTGTTTATTCACCTTTATCAAAACACAATGTATTTTGTTCAAACGGTTCCGAAATCCATGCATTGACGGAAGTTGTCACCCTTGAAATAGATGTCTGCACCACAAATGCTTGAAACATGACTAAGTGTTTTAATGTTCTACGTCACTGCTCTACGTTACAGTGAACCATATTTCAGTCATGATGTTACCTCGGTTGAACATGTATTACGCAATAAAGATGAAGGGTCTTGCACAATGACACAAAACATATGTTTCTTCGGGATTGTGAACTGCGAACCCTTAGTTACACGTAAGATAATAGGTAAGTAATATAGACCACAGCGCTATCACGACTGTTGGATATCTGAGCTGGGACATGCGTAAAAAAAGGAGCAGATATGCATTCTGTAATGTAACCTATGACCGCCTGCTTTGACATAGCCTTAAAGTATTCATTTATTCTGCATGTTCATCCACAAAGGTGCACAGTTTTATGAATTAATCTTATAATCGAATCAGGTGTTTGGAAGATACGTCACAGACACAAATGTGTGACATACAGACGAACTGACAGATGAACAGACAGATATACAACACTCACATGTATCTATTTAATAATTGTGGCTGTGAGCAAAAAAAAGTGTTCAAAGCTTCATTGGCATTTCTTTTGCTTTATAACTATTTATATTCATGTTTCATACTAATACAGCACAAAATGTTGCGCATGTAATGCCGCGTTTAACATGTTACATGCACGCTTGTGTACATGTCGTACTGATTATTTTGATGTGAATAAACCGGAATAGGCTTGTTTGAGCTATTGATTAACTGGAAAAGGCGATATAAAACACTAAATGTTCAATATATATTACACCTAAAACAACATATCATCAAGGTAATTGTAAACACAGTATTTAGCCAAGTTTTAGCATAATTATTAATTAATGATGGTAGTGTTAGCTCAAATTACGACATAGACATGATGAGTATAAACATACGCATGTTTGGTTTTATGTTTGAGGTCAATTTGCTTGTTGCATCTTTAAAAATATCCACATTCATGAACAAACCTCTGTTTATACACACTAGTGAGAAACTTTAATTCATGTGACTGCATATGCCGTCGTTAATTCAAAAACATGCTCATGTCAAAGGGCAAAGATCAAACCACCATATATTCAAATTTCAGCCAATTTAATCGTGGGCCAAAAAACGGCCAAATCGTTACACGTCCTTTCATCTGGTTTATATGTTTTGCTACTATGCATGCCACACATTATTCCCATTGTTTCAATGAGCTCAGTCAACCGAAACCTGCGTATTGGCTGTCTTTTTGTTTTCAAGTTTTTCACGTGCACATTCATTTTATTTAGATGTACACATGTAATAACTACTGAAATCACTAGTCTAATATCCAATTTGTTTGAAACATCTTTAAACTTTAAAATTTAAAGTTACGCATTGCTAATTTACGATGCCAAAACGGACACATGCTGAACGCCAAAAGGCGATAAGAATGTTACAAGCTAACGTGACGCCATCGGTGATAGCTCAACAATTTCGATGCCATGCAAGGGTCATTGAACGTCTTAGGAAACATTTCTGACAAATAGGAACACTGTCAGACCGTGCGCATTCATGATGTTATCGCCTAATGACGCGACGTCAAGATCGATAATAACGTAGGTTTCAACTGCTGAATCAATTTCTTCCTGTGACAACGATATCTAGCACAACCCTAGAAACGCATAGTCCAAGAATCAGCGCTCAAACTGTGACAAATTGTTTGCGAGAGATTGGTGAAAGACCCCCATATACAATGTATGTTCTATATGCAACATTCTTTTTTGGCCTAGTATATGTTGTACTTACATCGATGTAATCATCAGTTTTGAAGATAATCACTTCAAATTTTCATGAAATGCTCTTAACATGTAATACTTTGTAGATGTAACATTAGCCTGATTTGATTATCATGACCATAAGGCACCTTGTATCATACCCTGGCCAACATATGCAGAATGGAAGTACCTGATTTATCATTTTGACATCATTAATTAGTACCATGATTATATTTATTTTGATATATTGTCTTCGTTTTACACAATTTGTCAGTGCGTACGATTTTAACGCATTCCAAATCAAGTATGGTCTTTTTATCCATCAGCTAATTAAAAATATAGTAGGTTTTGCCTTTCGGTATTAGTAGCAGCATGGAGTTTGTGCATAACCAATAGTCCTCCTAAATCTGTTTTGAAGAGTAACTATGTTAGTGCTATAATTAATCTTTATGCATTGATGTTCAAATTTGCCTATGGTGTGTATTTCAAATTATCAATATAATCTTGGAGTTAAAGGTCAAGGTCAAATTATGACAGAATCTGTAATACGACTCATAACATGAACTCCTCTTTCATTTCTACGACCGAGGGTGTTCATATATGGCACAATGATTGGGTGTTGATTACAACATAGGTTTCTTATCGCGCTTTGCCATTGGTGTCAAAAGAAAGGGTCAAATATACGTACAATCATTTTATGGCTTGTTACGGGAACTCCTTCATTTTTTGACCATGGGTGTTTATACTTAGCACAATTGTTGCTTATGGTGTGTAAATTACAAAGTACTTTACATATCACCGCTATGGCCCTGGAGTCAAAGGTATTCTTTTATCAATAATAGCTTCTGACTGCTGATATGATCTTTGTATCAACGTTCAAGGTCCAACTGCTTCAAACCTACATTTTAAACCCTCAAATTGGTACTAATCACTAATGTGTTTATGACTGTCCTAGGTTCTGAGCGAGGAAGCCCAAAAGTTGATTATGAATTCTCTGTATGGGGTAATAAAGAGGTCCTTAAATGGTTTAGTTATTTTCTGAAAAATATCTGTATTTATCTTAGTGAACCGATATGTGCGGTAAGTCCCCTCTTAGAGCCCCCTTAGTCTAGTGATATATTGAAATACACTTAGACATGAGATAATCTTTCCCTTAGCAGTTAAACTGCTGATAACCACTCATAAGCCCAAATGTAGACCTTTAAACTCTGCATATATGGCATGTAAAGCATTCTGTTTTTGAACAGATGTATAAATGATCATATTTGGGACACTGGCTATCTATGGTTTTATGATGACACAATCTCCTCCTAACCTACTAGCAAGATTTTAACACAACTTTGCAGGAACAAGTCTTATAATACCCTCATAAATAATTTTTCAAATAGTTTAGTCCATTGCATATCTAGGTTACAAAGGCTAAAATAGATCTTCAAAATGAAAATCTTCTTGTTTGAAACCACAATGCCTAGAGTATTAATATTTGGTATGTAGCATAACCTAGTAGACCTCCACCAAGTTTGTTCAAATTATAGCCCCCGTGGTTTAAATGGCACATTCCTGGAGGTGGCGTATTTTACATAGACATGAGATCATCTGCTGGGAAAATGGTTGATCTCTTGGCTCCCTTGTGTGTGGTGTTTTCTTGTGTTTTGTCACTTTCCCATATGGTATCTCGGGTCAGTTGTGGTTCTTGATTGTATCGATTTCTGAGTTTTGCCGCCTGCTTTAGTTTTATATTAGGAAAACATAAAACAAATATTCTTGTCTGAAACGACATTGCCTATTCCCTTGATATTTGGTATGCAACATCACCTAGTACGCCTCTACTAATTGTATTCAATACGGGGAACAGGGACTATTAAGTGGACCCACCTGCGAGCTCACACGTTCACTACAGGAATTATTGGGAAACTCTTCTTGTCTTACACCACAAGGCATAGAGCATTGATATGTGATATGTAGCATCATCTAGTATACCTCTACTTTAGATGTACCATGACCTCTGATTAATGACCTTTTGGTCTTTCTATTTCAAAAGATTGATGCAGAATGCGTAAAATGAGCCAGCCCGACTCAAACATCTGTGTTTGTCAAAGCTTCTATAGTAAATGTAAATAAATGCCTGAAACCCTTTTTCCTAGAGCAACATATCAATATTGAAAATACTGTCACGCTTCAAAGCTTTTGGTTTATGTTTAAGTTTGTTCACATTATGACCCTTGTGCCAAAACTGGCCCCACCCTGGGGTCACTTGTTTTACATAGGCTTATGTATGGAACACTTAAAATAGTCTAGTCTGAGACCACAGAACCTAGTGTCTAAATTTGACATGTAGCATCATCTAGCAGACTGCCTAAGTCTGCTGCAAAATATGGCCCTGTGGTCGAAAATGAGGCTGCCTCGAGGATCAATGTTTTTTATATATAGCTTATATAGAGAACATACTTGTCAGATACTAAAAGGCTTGATATTTGACATGTAGCATCACTCTACCAAGTTTGTTAAAATTATGGTTCTGTGGTCAAAATGGCGTCGTCCTGGAAGTCACAGAGTTTATGAGGCTGTTATTGTTCTTTGACTCTTCCTCACAGTGCCGTTGGTTTGTATGCAAGGTGTGAGTGTGGCATTTCCTGGTCATACATTCTTTTTATATTGACTTACATATAGTGAAAACATAAAAAAAAACTTCTTGTATGAAACAACCAGGCCCAGCGCTCTGATATTTGGTATGTAGCATCAGCGGGTAGACAAAATTTGAATATGTTCCTATTATGACTCTAGAACTAAACATGGACCACAAGGTAGGTTACAGGAGCGTGGCCAGTTTCCAATAGATACCTGTAGATAAGACATTTAAAACAAAACTCAGGTGAGCGATCCAGGGTCACTTGGTCCTCTTTTTATTATGTCATTACTTGATATGATATCATAGTACATTATAAATGCTGTTTTCATTTGAAATGTTAATTATATGTACGTCATTTTCTTAATATAGCAATGTCCAGATATACAAGTAATAGCAATATATGCATATCACAAAATATACCCGAATATCAAAATGCTGGATTTTGACGTAAAAACGAGAATATTTTGGTGGGCTTTTAGGTATACACGACATAGATATATGTAAGTTGAATAATTCAGCATCAAATTTGAAACAAGTTAAATAACAACTCTAAATCTTAAAACTTTATAGACCAGATTACAAAAATTCGTGTTTAAATTTATAAAAAAAACACCGATTTTCACCCAAAAATCAAGACATTAAAATTCCGGTTTTGACACCATAATAAAATCAGAGTGGACTTATATAAGACTCAATAATCATTTTTCAGTCTTTCTTTGCTGGTGCCATGGATCTGTTGCTGCAAATGGATTTCAGACATTCGCTATTTCTCTTCTAAAACGAGGGTTATCAGTCAATTTTCGTAAGTTTTTGCTCTACCATATCATTGTAGATACATTAACAAAACAGGATATAAATTAGATGTTCCAATGAGGACGAAACCTCTTGCTTGCAAAGTAACCATTTTAACACATGCAACTTACTTCAATTTGTCACTATCTGATATTCCTTGTTGTATTATAGGGCACACTTTGAAAGCCAACCTTAATGTTTTTCATGGGGTAACATAGATTTTTCAAGCACTTTTTATCCACGACAAAGTCAGAGGGATATAGTTTTGGCGTCATCTGTGCGTCCGTCCATTTTGTCCGTCCACACTTTTTGTCCGTCCAGAACCATATCTCAGTACCTATCGGTCAGGTTTGATTTAATATCGGTATATTAAATTAGTGCAGAGGAGCAACACATATGAAACATATCAAAGAGGATTTGAGTTTGAAGGCCTGGGTTCGATCCCCTGGAGTGGAGTTAGGGGGTTGGGCAGAGGCCAAAATTTAACTTTTTCAGAATATGTTCATGTTGCATATCAAATTAAAGCCAACCGTTTTGCCCACAAACACACCCTCTACCCCGGGGATGGGGTAAAACCATATCTTTTTCTGAAAGTAGTCATGTTGCAGAGCACCATGAAAGCAAATATGCTGTCCCTACACACGCCCTTGGCACCTGGGGGGGGGGGTTCTAAAGATGAAACATTTTTTTTCTTTTCTGAAATTGGTCATGTTGCATATCAAATTAAAGTGAAAGAAGTGTAGACCAACAGGTAGGGAAACACTTTGAATTTACACACACCCTTGACCTCTTGGGTTGAGTTGAATGGTCAGATATTGAAATTGTGCAGATGTAAGTACATTTTTTATTAACCTAAGCACTAAAACATACTTGACAGGCATTTGTTGTGATCTGAATGATACCGATTAGATAAATGGGATTTATGTTTTGTTATTTACATGCTTCTCTAAAATAACCCTTAGTCGGGGATTTAAATTCGACGAATTTGTCTTGCTGAAAGCAGTTTTACTCTGGCATTTAAGCTAGATTTACAACGCATTTTTCATGGTTTATCTAACGCATTTGTCAGACTTCTCAGGTCAATGTGTATTCCTAAACTTTTTCTGCACTAGTTTGAGAACTTAGGCTATTTACAGATGCCCATTTTTTTTTCTGTGCTCTCTCTTAAAATTATGTGATCAAGTCATCAACTGATAAAAGTTACAACAAAAAGCACACAACAAAACATACAAATTAATTTTGTAAATATATTTTTTTTAAGTTGCATAACTTGACATGATAGCATAAGAGGTCCTCAAAATAAAATAAATGGCTATGCTGAATTTAAATACCAAGAGTACTTGTACAACTTTTTTCAAGGAATTTTTGTACTCATTTCCAATACCTCCGAAATAAAAAAAACAATTGTTGAAGCCTCTTTAGTGGAATGTAATTGTAATGTAATTAATAACATTGGGCAAATTAACTGAATGTAATTAATTACTTGCTCAAATGCCATGTAATTGTATTTATAATTTTATTGAACATTTTCCAATGTAATTATAAATAATTATAATGACTTTTAAAAGTGATTGATCCAAAGTCTGATTAACTAATGCTGACAGCCATTTTCATATGTGTGAGCGAGTCAATATAAAAAGTGTCGAACGAGCAAATACACTTAATGAAGATGACTACAGTCAGCTCAAATTCAAGCGTGAGACTCCAGTACTTAAACTAAGGAATAGCCTGCTGTCGCTGCAAAAACGAAGCGTCAAAATCCCATGGTAGGGCTGCATTTGCATTTAAACAAATGTCTCATATACATCTTTTTGTAAGATGAACAGAGTCACAGCCATAACCAGGCTTTAAGGAAATGATCTATTGTTCGGTTTTGTGTGACACCTGCTTGAACTAGAGCATCAGCCACTGTGGTGTAGTAGATAAATCAATCGCCTTGTAAACCAGGAATTCGATTACTGGCCCCTCCAATTTGCCGTTTGAGACTTAAACCCATGATCCTTTCCCCATATGAACTTGGCTTTTTGTAGGACATTCAACACAAAGAAACAAACGTCCATCTAGCCAATTACCAACCTCCCCATTTCTATGTGTAGTCTTCCTACACTACACATCGATATTCGGCCAGTTCTATTGCACTTGTTTGGTTTTAGCCTAAAGGGGTTTATCGAAGGTAAATACAGGAATTCGACCTGGATTTAGAAACTGAACAATCTCTTACAAGAGTCATGGGTGCCTTATCATAGCTGGAGAATGTGCTTGCTCTTTGACCAGTGGGGGCATTATTGTGTTAAGTTCTTTCTGCAAACTTAAATGGTAGGCGGTCTGGTTCAGCTCTTTAAAGACATTCTCAAGCCATTCCAATTCACTATGAAAATATTTGGCAACCTATGAGATCTCAGATTTGGCGAGGTACCTCTGGTGTAGACAACTTGAAACAGTAAGGACATACAGAAACTTACAGGCTAGATGTTGTCAACCAGGCGTCTTATATGTGTGTGTACATGTAAAGCGAAGTAAGTAAGAAGACGAAGATCAGAAATCGATACAAACAAGTAATACATCTAACCCAGCACAAACATGGGAAAAGTAAACAACAACACAAGAAAACATCACAAACAAGAGAGCCAAGAGGTCTAGCCCTTTCCCAGCAGGTAACCACAAGGCTGCAATGAACAGACAAGAAAGCATGACAAACACAAACATAGATAACAAAATGGATCCACAAAAGAAGCACCGCCGTGGAAGGGTAAGTATTTTTTTCACTGGAGTCACATTTCGGAAGATATTAAATGCCTCTTATACGCTCGTATGTTTGTTTCCATTTGCGCTTCATTGTGTTAAAAGCAATGAGTTGTGATACAACTAAAGCACTGTTTGGTTGGGGCGAACTGACTTTTGATATTTTGACACTCGTATAATTCGCACTAAGCCCCGCAAAGGAATGAAAGAACATTAGCAGTTTAAACCGAAACTGCCGCTGAATAATGTTTTTTGGTCTATATCGAGTCTAACCAGATCCCTTCAATTGATGATGACAGCTTCAACAAGAAGCATTGCATAACTATATTTTTCCCCACATGCTGTTTCGGGATTTGTCCTATAATCAAGATTGTAACCAAAACAGATATCCCTATATACTGCAAGGCATTATGCAGGGCCTTTATTCCGAGTCCGACTGTTCTACGAGGGTCATTTTTTATGTTCGTAGAATCGAGCTGTATCTCTACAAATATAGAATTTACGGTACCATAAGTGTATATATTTTGAAAGGTCTAGCTTTTGTCTATCAATTCATATAAATTTTACATCATTAGCGCTTAGTTCGGTCAAGATATATAGCTTTGAATAGGCATAGAAAAGGACACTGGTCGAAATCCATGCCATTTTAACCACCCAGCATGCATGGAAATAAGACGCTGTTAAGTTCCATTCGCCATGGTGATATAAGCATTTATCAAGCCGATTTTTCTTTTGCACCATCAAAATTAATTATTCAAACGCTAGTCGTGGACAAGTGCGACAAAACTATAAGCATGCTGTTTGCTCTTCTATAGCGATTTTAAAACACCCATCAATGTACCAAAATAATCACAGTCAAGTGCTAGTTATTATATCTGTTAAAATTATGATTATTAACAAATTTTAAAATTTCTTCTGGTTTTGCATAGCAAATGATATACTCAATCATTCGTCAACTGTTATATTGATGTATCGATTTAAGTGTGTAACTGGCAACTTCCGATATTGGCATACCCCCATGTTATAAAAAGTGGGTGGGGTAAATCAACCCCGAGTAGAAAACACAATAACAATCGGATCTGCATAATTTTCTTACTGCAGTGATTGCAACACCTGTTTAGAAGCACAAAACAGTTTAAATGTATTTTCTAAATATAGTGACGCTCAATGACATCATTTATGTACAAAATAAGGGATTTTAGCACCCCTCTAGGCTACTTATTTTGCAGTTCATTTCTAACAAAACAAAAGCATTAACTTTGTTTTGGGATGAAAGTAACTATAACACTTCCATCTACCATATAAACAAGAAAAACTATAATACTACTTTACAGCTAACATATTAAGCCACATTCAAAAGCCCGTATCCAACTTCCACTTATGTCAACTTTTTACAATAAATTTTATATGCCTACTGTTCAATTTGCTGAGGTTCCAAACAAATCTTCCATATCCAATAATTGCTGCGTATTTGCTAAAATGTTTATATAATATTGTAGCACGTGGTGTCCTTGATCTGCAGCAAAATTTTCAGAAGCTGTGTATGGCTATGGACCGATGTTCATGCAATTGCCACTAAAGTTCTGTCTGAGACTAAGTCCATAAATGTCATTTTTCTACCATATTTCCAGTGTGCGATATATAGGTATGTCTTTGCCTCTTAGAAGACATTAAAGTAATGCATTTTGAAGTAATTTTAGGTTGCATGTATAGATAAAAGCTCATTCTTTCCAAATATATACATGATGTATGCATTTTCTTTTGCCGTTTTCTTTAAATCTACCTCTCTACGAACATAAAAAAACGTCCCTCGTAGTTACAATATTTGTATCAGCCTATAACATGCTATAGATTTTTCATCTTTTTCAGTTTTAGTAGTTTTGAACCTTAATATAGATTTTTTTCGTTGTATTACATATTTCCTTTCCCAGCCAAAGCATGTTTAATCTAATACCGTCTGACGCTAATGACCCACAATGGTAGATGCGTCGTTAAGCACTAAACAAACAAACAAGCACCCAGTGCACAGCAGATATCAGATTCAAATGCTCACATAACTTCCTTGCCTTGTGGATGAGCTTGAAGATCTCAAGTGCGTGCCACAATCACATCTTTTAGTTTTGTAGAGTGCTTTTGGTTTTCAACATTAAGCCGCCCTAGTTGCCTAGGGATACCAGTTTGGGCGGCTGAAAGCAGGCTGAGCTAAATGGTAGCAATATTGAAAGCAAGTGATTCTGAAATGCAAACCTTTATGAAATCATGTAACCTGTCACAATCTTTAACAAAATCGAATAAAAAATAAGAGAGTTAAATATGTTTGTATAGTTGATAATTGAATGTTATAGAGGGCAGACTTGTATGTTGTTAGACGTCACACAATCCTTATTAAATGATAATAACAATATTTTTACTTTTATGCATTTTATTGATTCTTCTGTTGGGAATAGTTGATTCTGAAAAGTTCTGTATAACCCACAATGATATTAGGAGCTTTATTGGCTTTTCAAAAGGCACGTGAAGTTAATTAGATATTCAAAACGGCAGCCTCTATTGGCTTATTAAAAGTCAGAATTTTGACTTTTGAATTGCTATTATAAAAGTTAGAATGGAGGCAATCACAAGAATCAATGCAATCAAGCATCACACGTTACTAACTCTTAATTTACATCCCATTTGATCGGGTTTATGGCAGATTGTATAGTTTATTAAAAGCATTCCAGATCCACTTTCCTTAGTTTAAACACTATTTATTTTCATAACTCAATACATTTGCATACTCAAATAGTCACAGTATGAACAAAATAGTTTTAACAGGATTTGAAAACAAGCAATCGTGCTTTTTTAAATCAACTCCTGTAATTCAAGTACATTTTATGAAAAGAGTTAGTGACATTACCTTATCAAGACCGTTAAGTACTCAGGATAAACATATTTGTTGCATAGTATAGCTGCAAGGAAAGAATAAAGGAAAGAAAGAAGGAAGGAAGGAAAAATTGAAAAAAATCAAAGGAAGGAAAGAAAGAAAGAACTACATATTATTAGCAGTAAGAATGAACAATGTCGTGCTGTAAGAAAAACAATATACTATTTCAATTCTCAATGCAAAATAGTTCCAGTTATGTCTACTGAAGGTATTATTTACCAGATGAAAACCTTTTAGCTTGAAATACACTTTCTTTATTTGTATCTGATAAGTTGCTACCACCAGATAAAAGGACCGTTTCAGATACATCAGCAAACATACCGACTGTTTGCAACATTTCCCTATGCATAACATTATACCTTTTATATTTGTAATTCAATCAAAAAATGGATTTTATTTTTTACGGCTCCAGAGAAAAAAAGGCATAGGGGACCAAATATTTGTTGTACTAGTAACATCTTTATGCGCTACAATCAGTTCTTAACCTCGTATGCAATATCTGACTTATTCTATCACCACAGTAGTAATATTTTGAGGTTTTAGAAGTAATCAGGAGCCAGACCATTCTCCATTTCATAAAATAAAAAAAGTTTGTTGAGCTTTCTCCTTTCACAGACTTTAAGCCAGCCTTATTCTCAATATAGACAATTTAGTGCAACAAGTTTAGTTGCATCCGAAACTATCTATCCCACTTCAATTTGTATTTTCTCTAAGTTATTCATCTGCTGTTGAGTACAATAGTCTCACACAACATCAGCATATTCCAACACCGGTCTTATAAAAGTGAAATACGTCATTTTGAGGGATTTCCTATCAAGAACAAATTCGAGCGATCTTAATAGATGATCACGAGACCAAGCTTTAGTCTGTATATACTCAAAATGGGCCTGCCAATCACACTTGCTTGAAATATATACACCCAGGTGTTTTTGAGTTTGAACTTATTCTACGGGAATGCGGTTGAAATACATTGCTCGAAGGTTGATTCTATGTACTTTTCGTGTTATAAGCATTGCCGCATTTTCATTTGGATTCAAATTTACAAGCCACATGGCAGCCCAGTGAGCTATACGATCAAGATCAATTTTAAAATTTGGGCAGCTGAGTCTGGAATATCAAAAATTATATCGATAAAAGAATCGTCCACAAACAATCGGATATTAGAGTTTATTTCACGAACAATATCGATCATTAATAAAAAGCAAGAATAGCAGTGATCCAATATGAAGCCTTGAGGAACACCAGCCAAGATATAGACATAGTCCAAGATATCACCTGGAATAGTAACTCATTAAAACCTAGTTGATAAATAACTAACAAACCATCTGTGCAAGTTACCAGTGATCCCATACTAATGGTCAAATTTAGCAAGGAGACCACAATGCCAGACCCTGTGGAAGGCTTTTTGCTTATATCACAAAATACCACACAGACTTCTTTGCCTTCGTCCAGTGCCTGACGAAATGTATTGTGCATGTCAGTCAGCTGATTAACTGGTTAATCTCCAGGCATAAACCCCGATAGAAAAGGTGTAATCATCTGATTTGCTAGTACAAAATTGTGAACATGTTTATGTATTGATTTTTCAGAGGCCTTACCAACAGAGCAAACAATGAAATAGGACTATAATTGACAACATCATCTTTTATCATCTTTTTCATAAACAGGGCTTACGTTGGATCTTTTCCATTTATCGAGAACTTGGGCTTATGAAAGTGAGGTATTAAATACATCTATGAGAACAAGCGACACAGAATCAGCTATTTCCTTAAGTATTCGATTATTTATCATATCATATATTCATTTTTTTCACTTTCGACCTTGCTGATGCTGCCCCCTTTAATGACGTAGTGCTACGTCACTTGGACTTCAAAAGTACAATGTTCGATCACACAAACTTAACAACTACATCGTCAGATAGTAATTTTCTAATTTAATTATGAGACACACAAATGTAAGAACTATTCTTTGCGCAATATGTTGACCGTTGGCTTTCTAGATGCTGCGCCGTAACAATGGTTTCGTTTGGTAAACAGACATCTTTTTATAAACTCGTGCTTTGTTTATTTAGACTGCTCTCCCATTAATAGTTTGTCATCATATTAAGACAGGTATAGAATAGTAGTAATTGCGGTTATTTATATACTTAAGGCCAAAAGTAACTTGACACTGTTATTATATACACCTTTTCTGGGTATTGGTGAGTGGCATTTTAAATGTGATTAATTCATATTAAAGTTCAATCAATTACTCATATGACCTGGTAAAAAATCCTTATGCCATCTGAGATAAAGCTTTTAGAAGGGACTAAAATTTACTATTGTTTTAATTCAAAGGGAGATAATTTCAAAGCGAACCAACTTTTAAATGCTGCCAAAAACAATCTATACGTCAGAGACAGAATGTCTTGCAGTATTTTTAATGTGCAATCGATGGCCCTTAAAATAGCGTGTTCAAATCCTAGGTTTACTTTGGATTTTGTTAGGAAATGCTGATTTTGTGCTTATAATAAAAGCACAGATAACTTGAAAGAAGATAAATTTACCTAAGTTGTTTTTCGTAAATAAGGACAGGGCGGGAACCAGCAACTCATTGCAAAATTTAATTTGGTTAAACTCAAAAGCAGTAAAGATATATCGATAGTTTAAAGTGTAAAGTTACTTTTGGCCTTAAGTATATTATAGCGTACACCATGACGCGGTATAGGAAAATACCTGTGACATAAAGTGCCTTTTCTTTTAAAAGCAAGCCGATTTATTCAGTTTACTTTGTTCTGGACGTTTGTATATTTTTATATTACGAAATTATCAGAATACGGCAACTGACAAAACACTGCCGTTTTTGTTGAAAATCTTTCTGGGGTATGCGCAGTCGCTTTTTAGTAGGATTCTCTTTTTGAAATCAAATGCACAATACCTATAGTTATATGCGGAATGTGTCTTTACTGAGAGTGTCTTTACTGAGAAAGTAACTGCTACTCAAACCAACAATCCCGCATTTTCAAGCATGTGGTTGAGTTTGCTAAAGCAGCTAGACTAATTCACATAATCTGTTTAAAATAACCAGTATTTGTTCACTTTGCAAGACAAAACACACTTTGCTCTATGGCTTGAATATCTGTTACTGTATTCATCTGAATGCTGAATAATGTTAAAACCACTGCTCACGTTTCCCCGGTAAAATTTCTATCGTTTTTTTTTAGTTAAAATTGATCATATAGGTAAATTTGCCCTACTGCACATTCACAAATGATGCTGTGGAAATGCAAATATAGCCTTAAAGTGTACGTTTACGATTTTGAACATTTTACTTTAATCCAAAATAAATATTTCATTATATACTGATTTAATTTTCACACAGATCATGTATGCATCTGCTTAGTTAATTACAGCAGCATTTATCGGTTTTATTTAAACATCTGGGAGCAGACGTTTTTACAGCAATTGACATTTAACAGATACACATTAACCTCGATTCCGGCCAGTTAAGCAGCACCTTAAGTGGTATTTCATACATTTCTTCATTTCAATATTGGTTAATGGATATTCAGTTTTAATTACAATCAAGAGTCAGATCAATGCAAATAAGAATGTTACGACTATCTGAAGGAATGTTTATTTTGTTTTTCAATAAGTTTCATTTGATTCTGTTTTGTTTCTGTGTAGCCAAAATGAAGAAAATTGTTACAAAAGATGTCGCTTGCTTCAGTAATGATCAGTGCTTTAAGGGTTAAATTTGAGAAGTAATTATTAAACATTGGCCACGTATCAAAATATTTTCATCATTGTACACACTGTTTAAAATAGTACTCTGAAACACTGTTAATTTTTGGCATAATCAAGGATTATAATTCTGCTCAAATAGTTGGTAAGCAGGCGATAGTGGTCCAGTTTCCTTGTGTAGAGCTCAATGACCAAAAAATGGCCAAACTCCATTTGCAAGCGATAGTAAATAATTACAGGCTAATTGAAGAGTGTTCACAAACATCATACTGTAAGTTCTGTTATAAATTCATTGAAATAAGTGTGAATTTCACTTTAATGCTTTTTGTGTTCGGGTGTATTTTCCTATACAAATAAATACAATAAGAATAGGGTTGTCCATTATATTCTTCAAGGGGTCACTGGCACATGTGTAAAGTTATTCAAAAGATTTTGTTCTTCAGTCTCTGAATAATCCCTTTACCTTATGAAATGTTCTGATGAAATTCGACATTTCATCTTGGTATTCACTGTTTGCCAAAGTACCGCTTTAAATTGTTTGTGGTTACCAATGGTATTTTGTGGGAAATTTACAAAATATTTTTTTCCAGAATGCACAGGTACTTTGTAAAATTTCCATGGTGGTAAACAAAACAACGAATATTGAAGAATAATAATTACATGATAGTATACGCCCAGATAAAAGCATGACAGAAAGTGCAAACCCCCCGCGGGGAAATGTTTCCCCTTAGGGATTTTCCAATTATAGATTTTACGCCAAACAGCTATATAATTTCCTTAGTATTGTCTAATCTACTTGATATAAGTCACTTTAGGTGTCTATGTCAGCTAAAAGTACTGGGTCATTTTGCCAACAAAAACTGGTTTAGCAAACAAAAATTCGGTGAAAGTTAATTATCCAGATCTCGGATGGTGTTGGCACCGCATGTCCAGATCTCGGAGGGTGTTGGCTATCGGCTATCGGTCAACACCCTCCAAGATCTGGACATGCGGTTTACCTGGTTGGTATATCTGAATAAATAAACGGCTGTCTCGACACTTCTTACAAAGATTTGAAACTAACAGCCTATGTCTCAATCAAGAGGTACTTTAAATTTGACCAGCATCAGTTATTTCTTAAATGTTTTATATGGGTAAACGATATCTCTTTTTAACATTATATTTGCATGTTCACCACGAACAAAAATATTGTAAGTATAATGGGGAAATGCGATCATGCTTAGTTTTGAGGACAAACGCGTAAAACCGTGTATTTCATCAGAAAAGTATCCTATTTATAAATTTGCATTCATCGTAAAATGCATAACAAGTCGGTGCACCGAATCGAATAAGATCGAGCGTATTTTAGTCTGGTGCATTGTGTACAGATTTCTGATATTATAAGTAAGTTGCGAATTGTAGATTTTTCAAAAATATTTCTCATCCATTAAATACGTATCTTAAACTTTTCTCTGATTGTGGTTTTACTAACAATTTGATAAAATTTGAGTGTAACTATGTGATGTTACAATGTGATGTTACTATGTGATGTTGCTCTGTGATTATGCATTTACACTTTAAGAGACTAAGTCTGCAACTATGAACATTTTTCGAATTTTTTTTATTATCTTTTTAAATCATTTGTAAAAGAAGAATTCAGTTACGCTTTCACAATACATATGTTCACTATAGCTGAAAACTGCACGGAAAAGTGAATTATCTTATAAAACGTCTGTGTATTCTCGTGTTAGTAATTATTTGCGTCCCTCCAATAATTATAGACAGTTGATTTAACATAAATGTTGTTGTTTTGATACTGATAATTTGTTTAGATTTACGAAATTAGTAAAATGTATACCTGTATTTTAGATTTTTTTACTATGTTCTTCATGTTCTTCAAAAATAAAAACATTAGTTCTAAAGTTAAAAGGTCAAAAGTTACAGACTATGCAGCTTTAAAAGTAAGAAAGAAAGCTTCTAAGCGAGCTTATTTGCACAGTAACTTTTCGAATTTGTCATATGGCATCGAAATGATTTCAGGCATGATTGTTATGATTGCTTTTGTTTTACTGTAATAAAAAATTCGTATGTGTACGTATTTGTGTAACTGAATACATATGACTGCTGGACTTAATATCAATAAAATTGATCTTGTTTTAATTATTTTGTGCAAAACAAAATCGTAATTTAGGGCTAAGATTTGGCCAATAAAATTTTTTAATCCCCTTCCCCCATCTCCTCATGCTATTGGCTGTGGCTAATCTCTGATAAGGGCGTCGTGCTATTCAGCGATCATCAGAGAGAGAGCTGCACTGAAAAGATAAATATAACTTTACACCAAATGCATGTATAGATGCAGCTGAACTTCCACTGATTTTATTAAATGTAACTGCTGCAAAAGTCGTGCTCTGTTCCATTGTACTGATTCGGAGAAAATCTACAACAATAACAAGTAGGATAGTCTTGTACTCCGTGTCTCTTTGTGTACTAATTTAAATAGAGGATCTTACATGAGTGCTCATGTTTTATTGAATTTATTAAACGAGTTGGGAAAAAGAGATAAAATGCGAGGCTTGCCGAGCATTTTATCTCTTTTTCGCAACGAGTTTAATAAATTTAATAATACAAGAGCACGAATGTTAGATTCTATTTATCATATGACATTAAGATTACTTTAAAATCTCATTTCTGCCGTAAAAACGTTATAATTTTGTCATTATGTACGCAACGTTGTTATGGACGTCATAACGTTTCCCGAAAATCGATAAACCACTAGTGGTTTACAGATTTTATTGCATGACGTTATTTCAATCCCAGACGCGACGTCATATGATAAGTAGACTTCTTGCACAACCGTAGAATGGTCGCCTACACAGATCGAAAACAAAATGGCTGCTCGTTGTACAAAGCATATATGGATCTCTGACAAAATCCGTCACTGCGATTGACAGAGGCCTGGCAAAATGTAGGCATTCAGCTGATATTTCACCCAACTCATACAGATTAAAAAAATATCCATCTGGATATTTTGTCGTGAGAAGATTTATTCTAAATTTCTGAAAGAAAACTTTGTTTCTGTGCACCCTTACTTTCTTTTATACCCGTTGTCTAGAAAGCCTGTGGAAAGCCACATTCAAGTTCAGATAAAATCCGTCATAGCGATTGACAGTGATCCTGCAAAATATAGGCATTAAGCTGATATTTCACCCAACTGATATCTATCTTGATATTTTGCCGTGAGTACGTATTCTAAAATTCTGAGAGAAAACTTGGCGTTATATGCGCGGGCATCTTGATATTTTGCCATGATTTCTGAGAGAAAACTTGGTTTATAGGTGTTGACGAACAAGCCTGTAGAAAGCAAATTTGGGTTGAGACAAAATCCACAATAGCCACTGACAGAATCTCAACATTTTGATGGCACTAAGATGATACTTCAACCTAATGATGTTAATGTTAACATTTCCCCCTCGCCCCGCCATTGATAAGATTATGTCGAAATTTTATTTAAAACGACATATCTTGGAAACTTGAATGTATATCATTTGTTGTTTTTATTGTTTGTTTTTGGTAGACTTTCACAATTGTCCACTACATATTATTCGATGTGTTTATTTGGGAATGTGCTTAATTATACAGAGCAACTTTAGGGACTGTTGCAATCTTTTGATTTTTTTTGGTGGTGGGAGAGGAGAGGTGATAAAATAGTCAAGACTGGGCTCCACAATAAAAGGACCAAGGACTATAAATTGACATTTAATTTACTAAACCTAGCTACAATGAGTCGGTTGGCACCGATGATACTCCTGCTTAGAGCAGATAATACGGTTTTGACCGGTGGACTAGGTGCCTTGTAATTAAACCCGAATAGTTGCTGTATGATTCTATATGTGAAATAAGTAGTTTAAACCAATAATCATATCAAATTTTCTGAAAATTGTCTGACAGAGTTCAGAAGTTGGGAAGCTACTTCTTGCCAATATATAAGTAATACCGATTTAGTTATTTAACAATAAAGCCATTTTTTTTTATTTTGTAGCTGGTACAAATTTTACAAATGGCAATCAAGACAATATTATAACTAGATCTCGAAAAAACATAATAAAAACAGTGTCAAAGGATTAAAGCTTTTTAAGTACGCTTAAAGCCTTTAAGTACGCTTTTAAATCTAATACATAATGTATTAGATTTAAAAGCTTACTTAAAAAGCTTTAATCCTTTGTATACTAATGAATTCTTCCTTCTGGTTTGATACAATAAGCTTGGGATAGTCCATTGTAAATACATGTATCTAGGGCATGCGCGGATTTAGAGGGGGGGGGGGGGCAGGGGATACGGACCCTCCTGAGAAATCATAAACATTTGGGGTTTATGGATCCCCTGAAAATCACAAAGCTACCAAGCCAGCATTCAATATTGGGCCAACACCAGCACACCAGCGAAACGCAATTAAAATGGCGTTTCACTGGCGGGCCGATGATGGCCCGCTTATGGTGGTATTTGGATCCTCCTTCCCCTCATCACCTAATAAAAAAAGCCAGAGTTGGACCCCGCCCCTGACAAAACTTTTTGGATCCGCGCTTGTAGGGGTGTCAGGTTATAATTTTAAAAAATGTATTATTTTGTCTGAGGATCTGCTTTACCTTAAGTATACAAACAGTCTACTGACCCTGGTGAAATGATGCATTTCATCTGGGTCTCCACTGTTTGCAAAAATACTCTTACTCTTTTTATGTTTCCCAAATACAAAGGGTTAATATTTACAAAAATACCCAGTTGAAAGTTAAACATTTCATTAAAAATTTGAATATCCCAATTAAGATTTGCAATGCTCAAATGAATGAAAAGGGAATAAGTAACATATTTAGTTGCTTAAAAAATAATTAAGGTACTGCATTCATTGGTTATTTCATGATTCCTGAGTCATGCCTCTGTCTGCTGCCTTGAACATAACAAGGAGTGGCCAGATTCCACCAGGAAACTCCGTGAGAGCTACTGGATTCGGCGTCTGAACACTCTGTGTCCATTTGGCATCAAAAAGGGTGACTGACTCTATCTGGTCATATGGTAGAACATCTGGTGTGCTGTGTTGTAGACGATCTTTCAGTAGCCTAGACATGTTTTAGACTTCTGTTTTACACAAATTTTCGTACAAGATATTTCTTGCCAAATTTTGTGCGCTGAGCGCTGTATTTAATTCATAAATATTGTGCAGTCATATTTGTGAAAATCCATGCAGAATAACTGGGCCCTTTTCAGGGCTTAAATAATCACATAATTCGTGTATATAGTTATAATTTGTTAACTATCCACCTAATCTAATGTGTCTTGAAACTTTGGTGAAGGCGAAAGCCGAAAGCGCTTAGTTTCAAAAATATTTTTGCACTGTTTATTGATTTATATCCCTTTACATTTATTTCTCAAATCAATTTAGCATCGTTTACTGGATCCAGTGCCACAGGAAAGATATCTCGTTTGGTGCATTAACCTATTTCTCACCTATTTCCTCATATATATATTCCGAAGAAGCAAACAATTATATATATATACTGTGCCTATAGATACTGTAAATATTTTGCCTCTAGCGAGATTCGAACCCACGACCATGACAACTCCGCATAGCACTACACCAGACATCGACGCTACCAACTGCGCCACTGAGATATCCCAAAAGGATGTTCAGGAAGGGCTGATATTGACGACGACTGATGCAGTACATGTCGTTTATTGGTGCCCTTTCAATGGATGGCATCTATTAAGTTCGCAAATGAAAGCCTAATGGATCCAAGGATACAAGTGATAAATACAGAGGGATATAGTGAATCAACTGAGCCGGTAAACCTCTGTGTTTACAATTTAACTAGAAAATTTTAAAGTTTTTGTAAAATTGCCATTTAAAAAAGGCAGAAGGTTGGTCGTGTGACCAAGTAAATATGGCGAAAAGTGATAAAAAGTTTAAAAATTATTTAGATAATTTTTATTAATATACCAAAACATTTTCATTGTGTTTCATTAAAGATTTTAGAATCTAAAAATACAAGCGCTGCAGGCATGCATCATACCCCGCCATTAAATGTTTTATTCAAAAGACAATCTATAAATCAAGGGCCATATTTATGAAAAATTAAATGCAATTTTCTCAACCAGAATATTATGTATGTACAAATTTTCATCATATTTTTAAAACAAGGGCCATAACTCTGTTGTTTTTGACAAAATGAAACCATTTGCAATCGCATAACACTCCGTCCTTATATCAACTCTCATGCAAAGTTTGAAGAAAATTCTTAAAATAATACTCAAGATAGAGCACCGAATTTTCAACATAAATAAAGGGCAATAGCTCTTTGCTTATTTGACAAAATTTATCTTTCTATGTTTCCAAACCACTCCTCCCCAATATCAACTCATATATAAAGTTTGGAGAGAATCTGTCAAAAATGCAAAAGAAAGAGCACAAAAACAATTTTTAACATAAATCAAGGGCAATAACTAAATGTGTTTATTTGTCGAAATTTACCCATCTACAACCCCAAACACCCCTGCCCCATATCAACTCAAATACAAAGTTTTAAGTGAAACGGCCAGATAGAGCACGGAAACCAATTTACAACATTAATCAAGGGCAATAACTCTTAGATTATTTGACAAAATTTACCTATCTACAATCCCAAACCACTCCTTCCCAATATCTACTCTTATATAAAGTTTGAAGAAAATTGGTCGAAAAATAATCATGATAGAGAGTGGAAATGAAATGGTGACGGACAGACAGACGGACAGACACTCAGCGCAAATTTTTGAACGGAGGGTATACCATAATACCCCACATTTTTTGGTGGCTGGGTAGAAAAAGGGCTAAATATAATAAAATGGTAAAGGGGAGTTCTACCCTATATGAAATTTACATAGGGTTCTGCCCACGAAACAGAATTTCATAAAATTTTGTAGAAAAAATGTCAATTACATGTGTGTTCTATTTGTGAGATATTTACCCATTCACATATTTCAGTTGTTAAATTTAAATACTTTTAAATTTTAAAATTAAAAAAATGCACACCCTAATTGAAAGTGGCTCTAGGCGACAAGACGTTTGATTTTTCAACTTAATTTATTCTCAACATGATGCCTAGTAATTTTTATTATGTATGTTCCATACATGTATTTCAATGTATGAAACACATAGTTCCACATCAAATTTTGTTTAAAGGTACCCATAAATTAACATTTTGAAAATAAAATTAAATTGTCAATTTTCCCTATTTACTGATCTTGTCAACCTATGAAATTTATATCAAATTTGTCCACACATTTTTTTGTTATAATCATAAAATTTCAAGAAAAAATAAAACTGGTAAAATGGAGTTTTCTGAATTTCAATCTGAATGGTCAAAATTTTGCAGAATGTAGAAATCAAGATTTTATGTAAACTTCCAGCAGTATGCTCAATTTACATAGAGTTCTTTTCTGCACAGGCATATGTCTTAATGGTTTTATGCGAATTGCCTGTTTGGCTTAAAAATATTTTGTTTCCTATCGCTTTTCATTGGTTGGTTTCAACATTTGGTATTGTGTAGTATGTGATTATAGGGGTACCCCCCCCCCAAATCAGCCCATTTTACATCTATCATAAATCAAAATTTCTGAAATTGATAATTATTAGAATAATCTGTGAGTTCTAGCATATGTGTGCGGTACACACATTACCATATCTATCACATAAAATGGTTAAAATAATGTTTCTTTTAGAATATCTACTCAAAATTCAGCTGTACAAATTATATCAACACTGTTTGGGTTTTAATTATGGTGTGTTACAGTTTTTGTCAACCTTTCCCATCTATATATAATTTGACTATATGTATAAGGTTAATATATTCACAAGATATGTAGGCCGCAAATATATTTTGTTTGAATGGTGAGTCAGACTTTTGTTTAATTAATAAATATTATTGAATTCATTATAAATATTTATGCCCAGCTTTACTGAATTGTTTAGTATGTCAGCAGTATGATTATGAGGTCATCTGAGAATCAAATTCCTGATTCTATACCCACGATGGAAATACCAGCACAAAGACTGTTTCACCATCGTCAAATCCAGATGTTCAGTATGTGCACATTCAAAAATTCGCTAAGTGTTTCTTAATATTTGAAAATCCATTTATAATCTTGCAAAGTATCATGTTTATTTTCAACAATTCCATATCTATTATTATAGCAGTTTTAAAGCTTTTGTTGGAATATTAAAGATTTTAAATGTGGTTTATGATAAGTATTTTTGTATACCCTTTTGAAATGTTTTGGCGGATAGAACGTAATGCAGGAGAAATAACCACAATCAATACCAATTAAGATACAATTCAATTCATATTAGATTCTGTAAACCATTCATTAAAATGTCAAAATTGAGTGACTGCAAAATAAGGATACTATTCAAATAATGAAGGCAAACGGATCATTCCATAGTAGAGATAAAATATAAAGTTTTAAAACTTAAGACTAAGTTTCATTCAGTCTCTGCATGACACTTAATTGAAAGTGCTACATTTCTCATGCCTTTAAGCACTGGCTTAAATGGTCTTCTACTTTCTGCTGAAACTAAATATTCCAGAAGGACCAGAATATAAAGATACAACACTAGAACTGGTTTTACTTAGTTTATGAGAGCTAACGAGAAGTATGCACATAGGCCTGAACCAATTTGCCTTTGATATTTGATTCGGAGGGACATACAATAGATGAAATTTTAGGTGCAACAGGAACATAGAATGTAGATGGAGACGATGAATTACCTAGTATAAATCCTAATCAATGGCTGAAAGACATTAAGAGCATAAACACGTGTTGGCTTCAGTCCACAAATAATTTGGAAACCAGTGGAAGATCATTTGCTGGACATCCACTCGCACTACTAAGTTATAGACCGAGTGCTACTTAACAAGTGCTGCTTACAAAAATGCAAGTTTTATACAATTGAATTAGCTAAAACTTCTGACACCAAAAAATCTTGGACCAAATTTGGATGAACACACTAAATAGTGATAGTCAATGCGTTTTTAGAATAATACTGGTGGAAAAAACAGCGGTTTGTAAGACCTAACTGGAATATTTTACTTGAAATCACTTATGAATCAAAACTGACTTAACTCATTATAACATGCAAATTATAACACTGTTACCGATGTCCAAATTTTATGAAAATTTACATGCATAAAACGGATGTATTTGACCTACTTTTCTGAAAATATTATGGGTTGACAAAAACTCGAACATGGTAAATATTAGGACAGAATCCCATATAGACACTAACTTTAGTGTTCAATATGGGGATAATTCAAATTATGATGGGTCAGAAAAATTATCTAGATGTATTTATATACATAAATGGTTGTAAGGTATACCCTAGGGAGTCTTCTTTCATATTCCATTCAAAGAATGTAGCAGTCAATAATGCTAATGATTCGAGACTGATATTTGATAGGTCATATGTAAGTACAAGGAGGTTGTGTATCAAGGTAGCCCCCTGTGGCCTAACAGCCTTCGAGGAATAAAATAATTTCATTTTTGTAGTTGTTATAACGGAGGTATTCAACATACAAAATATTATTGAAATCAATGCGTGGGCAGATTTGGAACTCCCCCTTTCTGTCAATTTGTTCTCACGATATTGAGCGGAAACGAAAATTTGGCTATATAAAGGGTCATAACTCTGGCACAAATATGAAGAAATGACATGAAAAAATCCCAAACTAGATCTTGTCAATATGAATGCATATATAAAATTTGGTGAATATATGTCGGTTAGTTCTCAAGATAATGAGCGGAAACGAAATTTCGGTGCAAATCAAGGGCCATAACTTTGGTACAAAGGTGCGAAAAACAACGTGTAACAATCCCGAGCTATATCGTACCAATATAAATGCATATATAAAATTTGGTGAACTTCTATTAAATGGTTCTCAAGATATTGAGCGGGAACAAAATGTTGGCGTCAATATAGGGCCATGACTCTGATATAAAAAAAGCAAAAAATGATGTTTAATTATCCTAAGCTAGATCTTGCCAAGAAGAATGTGGATATGAAATTTGGTAAAATTCTACCAATTGGTTCTCAAGATATTGAGCGGAAAAAAAATTTTGGCGCAAATTAAGGACCATAACTCTGGTACAAATGTGCGAAAATAACAAGTAACAATCTTAAACTAAATCTTGTCAATATGAATGCATATATAAAATGTAGTAAAATATGTCAGTTAGTTCTCAAGAAATTGAGCGGAAACAAAATTTCAGCGTAAATCAAGGCCATTACTCTGGTACAAATGTGTGAAAAATGACATGTAACTATACAAAGCTAGATCTTGCCAAGATAAATGCATCAATAAAATTTGGTGAAATTCTACCGATTGGTTCTCAAGATATTGAATGGAAACGAAATTTCGGCGTTAATAAAGGCCATAACTCTGGTACCAATTTCCAAAATATGACGTGTAACAATCCCAAGCCAGATTTTGTCAATATCAATGTATATATAAAATTTGGTGAAATTATTTCAATTTGTTATCAATATATTGAGCGGAAACGAAATTTTGCCGTACATAAAGGCCCATAACTCTGTTACAAATTTTGAAAAATTGATGTGTTACAATTCCAAGCTAGATCATGTCAATATCAATACACATACAAAATTTGGATAATTCTATAAAAGAGTTCTGGAACGAAAAATATATGACGTGCGAACGGATGGACGAACAAACGGAATGACAGACAACCCAAATCCTTTATAGCCCACCCCCTTTATCAAAGCGGGGCTATGATAAGAATGTAAAGTGATGAATTAATTTTGTGGCTTTCATGTCAATCCTGAAATAACATCGCACAGTTAACTCTTTCCTTAATGCCAGTGTCTGGTGATCCTAATTTGCAAATAGTGAGGACCCAGATCGAGACCGACAAAATATCAGGCCAGATCTGAATACAAACTTATTGACACTCGGATGGAGTCCTTGAGGGATTTATTTTAGAAAATGCAAAGTCTAATACTAGAATTGGACTCTTGTTAAGATAAAAGCAGCCATCATTGCACTTGTATATTATATCAATCGAATCCTTGTCCTGCTTAATCTAGATACAGTATATCCTGTTTTGAAAACAGTGTGGTAACTGTTTTTTGGGGGAGAAAATCACCTTTTTGTATAAATAGGGCGGCGCTGCATTGACTATCGCTTAAAGCTGCATAGTCTGTAACTTTTGATCTTTTAATTTTTGAAATAATGTTTCAATTTTTCAAGAACACAGTAAAAATCTAAAATTCAGGTATACATTTTACCAATTTCGTAAATCTTTACAAATTATCAGTATCAAAACAACAGCATTTATGTTAAAACTTGACTGTCTATAATTATTGGAGGGACGCAAATAATTACCAACCAGTGAAGAAAAAAAAACTGTTTATATGGTAATTCACTTTTCCATGCAGTTTTCAGCTAAAGTGAACAGATTTATTGTGAAAAATTAATTCTGCTTTTACAAATTATTTAAAAAGAAAATTATTTTTTTTCTAAAAATGTTCATAGTTGCAGATTTAGTCTCTTTAACCCAACCCATGTATTGTTAAGCAGTAACAAAGCTGGATATATAAGTAACAATAATAGAATGGGTGGACAGGGGGTACCCAATCCCCACTTCCCGCCCCTTTCTCCCCACTTCCCTCCCCCTCTCCCCACCCCCCCTCCAAACCCACTTCACTCCCCCCTGACAGATTTTTCCCTCCCCCTGATAAAATTTTGTTCTTGTTCAAGAACTAAAGCGTAATCAAGAACCAAAATTAATTCTAAAAATAGCTTACCAAAGACCCATCTGCATTTTAGGGAATAAAGAGTTAAAACATACTTTAGTTTGGTTGTTTTGATGCTTAACCCCTCTTGAATCAGCCGAAAGAGGAGAATGGCTGTGAAAATTATTTCAAGATCAAATCACCACTAAAGTATGGGACCAGGCCAAGATCGAGCTCTCAGCCCCTGTAGCTGCAGTCAGACATGCATCTGCAATCCGACACGTTATCGTCTGCGCTGCGCGGCCCCTTAAAAGTGCTGTCACCAGAGATGAATGGCTCTTCTGGCGTGAGCAAAGTAAACATTATTTATACAGTGAGCCACTTTAGTTACGCACCACTTATAAAATGTAAAATTACTCGGAAAAGACACATGCTACATTATTCTGAGATTACCAGCATATAGCACATCTAGATTTGCATTAGCCATAGAAATTTTATTGTGAATCAGATATTAACAAGTGAGCAAATGGATCTTGAAGGGCACTACCCTCAAAACACCATTTCACATTGCATTATTTCGAATGAAACTCAGATCACATTGCACTTTTCAGGGTCGAATTTCTGCAATGCCAGAGATAAGAGCTGATTTATTCTTGGCAAAATCTAAGACTGTATGTGTTTGTCGACTTAATCATGTTTAAACGTTTTACTATTTTGGTTCCCAACTGACCAAGGTTTGAAAAAAGTGAATTTTATTACTTTTTTTAAAGTTAGTTAAAATTGCGTATGATTCTGAGTTAAGCTAGTTATCAAAACACTTATTTTATAATTTCATTTCAAACAACCATGTATCCGCCGTTTATTTTCGTAAAAATAATAAATGGATTTATTGGCGTCAAGATGTTGACGTTAGTGATGACGTCACTTCTACCAAGGCTATAAGACCTATCACTGATAAGATGTTTTAGTGTTTTAATACTTCTATGTCAACAAGTGACTCATAACAAAACAATTTGCGAAGGAAACCCTGTTCGATTATTGTAACTGACGTTAATATGACGTCAAAACGAGCATTTCTTCAAAAAGTAACAGCGTTACTGACTTCAACGACCGAAAAAGGGGATTTTACTTGAGTAAAACAATTGTTTTGGGTGTTTTTCTGTCACTACGATCACCATGGATAATTCCTAGCGCAAAACGCAAATAGAAAATAAAGACGGTTAGGTTGCACGAGTATTTTTGTCAAAATTACTTTTGACGTTGCAGAATGATTTGCATGAGTGATTTTGATATTTTTTCTTTGTCATCAAACAGATAAAATGTCAATAAGTAATTTAGCATAGAGAATGTTTGATTCCAGCATTTTTGTCAAACAATGTGAGCCCTGAAAAGGTGGTGCGTACATGTAACTAAAGTGGCTCGCTGTATTAGGCAAAACATTTCTTGTTTCCGGTTACCCTAACAACACTTATATTTTGGGGCCTCCTTTTTAGAAATGTTTTGGGATATTCAGTATTCTAATTTTAGAATTTTTGAGGATTTTTTTTTATTTTTTTCATGCATTTTTTTTAATAAGAAATAAGGTTTGCCTACCTATTGACCGTTTAAATATTGCAGATGTATTCGTTTAATAGACATTTTATACCCGCTTTTTCTTGTAGAAAAAAGGTACATTAATTTCGTACCAAAGTTGGTCCATCTGAGTCTGTCCATCAGTCTGTCCATGCGTGTGTGCGTATGTACGTGTGTGTGGTTTCATGTAATTGTATCTTCTCCTAAACCGTAGGCCGCAGCAGCTTTAAACTTTGCAGCTGCATAAGTTACATGATGTAGGCAACAACATTCCGTGGTCAAGGGAAAGTTGCAAATAACTTATTTTCATGTAAATGCATCTCCTCTTGAACCATTAGCCGTAGCAACTTCAATCTTTGCAGCTGTATAGGATACTGGACAACATTTAGTGCGACCTAGGTCAAAGGTCAAAAATGTATTTTCATGTAAACGCATCATCTTCTAGACCCTTGGACGCCGCAACTTCAACATTTGCAGTTGCACAGGTCATATGATATAGAGGACATTGGGCAACATCTCATGTGACATTTGACCCCAAGGCCAAATGCTGTCTTTTCTTGTGAAAGCATCTTTTCATAACTGTTGGACGTAGCAGCTTCAAATTTTGCAGGTGCATACGTCACGTGATGCTTAGGATACTAGGCAAAATTTCATGCGACCGAGGTCAAAGTTCAAATGATGGATTTTCTTGTAAATGCATCTTCTTCTTAACCGTTTGACGCCGCAACTTCAACATTTGCAGGTGCACAGGTCATATGATATAGAGGGTTCTGGGCAACAGTTTATGTGACATTTGCCCCTAAGGCAAATGTTTAATACTGTAATTTCTTGTAAATGCATCTACCCAAAACTTTTGGACGTAGCAGCTTCAGAATTTGCAGGTGCATACGTCACGTGATGCATAGGATACTAGGCAACATTCATGCGACCTAGGTCAAATAATATATTTTCTTGTAAATGCATCTTCTAAACCGTTGCACGTCCCAACTTCAAAATTTGCAGGCACATAGGTCACATGATATAGAGGTCACTGGGCACCATCTTATGTGACATTTGACCAAAATCAAGGTCAAAACTGTATTCTCTTGTAAATGCATCTACTCATAACTTGAACGTAGCAACTTCAAACTTGGCAATATTTCAAGTGACCTTGATGTCACTTTCAAGTTCGTATACTATATTTTCTTGTAAACACATTTCTTCCTTAATGGTTGGATGTAGCAACTTCAACCTTTGCAGGTGCTTAGATCACATAATGTATAGGGCACGGGCAACATTTCATGTAAAAGGCAGTCATTTGCGATGGTGTACCATCGACTGAAGTCTTGTTTATATACACGTATATATATTGGCATTACTTACAAAAAGGCATCTTATATAGACCTTGGGCTGCTTATAGATCCCCCTCACCCCAGGGGGATTTTTGTACACTATGATTTCTAAAACTACCTATATATGAAGCAAAATGACACCTGTTAGCCCTCTGGCAGTTTGGGCGTTACTGTGTTACAGCCTTGTTAACTACGTTACCCTATAACAGCTTTCAATCCTCTTGTGCAAATACAAACCTATACCTAAATCTTATTTATCAACATGCTAATGGCCTTAAAATCACCACATTAAACGCAGCAAACAGCTGGTATGCATCAATAAAACTTAAGTCCATTATATTGCAGTTATATACGTTACTTACTTTCAAAAATACTACTATTTAGTGTTGTGCTTCCACTAGACCATGAACTGCCAAAAATATCTGAGGGGGAGTTGTATACACTATAATTTTCTAAAACCACATAACATAATTCACAAAATAATGCATGTTACCTCTCCATGGTTGAGGCGTTACCCTGCAAAAGCAGGGTTTAATACGTTACCCTAAAATAATAGGAAATCCTATAGTATATATATCAAGCTGTTTCTTATTCTTACATGTCAATTTTATCTTGTAATTGAAATTAAAGGACTAGCAGTATAAGTTGAACATATTTTGGCACCATTTATTACTGTTACATACATTTTATTAAATACATTATTTTAGTGCAATATTATCATCATATGAGGTTAAACTTCTAGAGGATGTAGATAATTGCCATTTGAGGGCTCAGTTAGTTGAGAGAAAAATGCCTTTTTAACATAAAATTCAAGTGGGATTAAACTCTGACAAAAGTATGGGTGATGAAAAGGAAAAACTTGAACTCAAAGCAAATAAACTGCTGTTTCAATTAAGAGTGTTTTATCGAATATATGTAACAATCATTTACAGAAAATGCTTAATTCAATGATCAAATAATGTTTCTTAATGCTAAAATAATATCACTTTACTGTCTTGTATTGCAACAGACTGCATGCTTGGTGGTTAACTTTGCTTTCTCCTTTATTGCACGCCGGTGGGTTGGACTTCAGACTCCATGATGGTTCTGACTTAAAGACTTATCTATTGATGAGATAGTGGGGGCCTGATGCTTTGGCTGTTTGTTGGGCACACCCGGGTTTACCTGTAGGATTTGTTTTGCTCCGGTTTTCAGTTTTATTTACTGTTGAGTCCTTATCTTTGCTTTATCTCCTTGTTATATATTGGTTTATATGTTTTAGAAGATGATGCATTGATGAGTTAGGGGTCTTTTATGCAAACCAAATATCTATGTGTCTTGATCCGCATCTGAATTAAGAGTGAGGTTTGCGCCGTTAAACCGGTTTAAGCCCTCCAGTAAAATATTTTATTGACCGTTCCAAGGCGGTACTTCTGTTGTGGATCGTTTATGTTTTTGTTCTGTCTTGTGTTTGCCATGTCTTTGTGCGCGTCTGTTGATATGTGCTTTGTGGTCACCTGCTGGGAAAGGGCTGACCTCTTGGCTCTCATTTGTGGTGCCTAAATGTGAGTTTGTCACTTTCCCATTGGTATCCTGGGTCAGGTGTGGTGCTTGATTGTATCGATTCCTGATCTTTGCACCCTTACTTACTTACACTTATATATGTTAAATTATTTTTATGCATGAAATAATACATTCTATATGCAAGACATTTTCCTCACTGTCTATAGTGTTCAATTTAGATGAAACATGATATTAAGCATGTAGTAGTTTAGTATGATCACTTGACCATTATGTAAGCCAACAAAATACATATTGATTACAACAACTATATTGATAACAATCAAGGGAAGCTACCAAACACTTTCTAAAATTGTAAGTCATTTTAAGCATGGTCAAAATCGAGAAATGAAGAATTAAAACAGGTGTTTATCCTTTGAACAAAAAGTTTTTTTTAAAAATCATAGTTGTTTCTGACCCATATAAGGCACCTATCATGACAAACCTATGATTATATCCCCTATGGTAATGAATCCCTCTATATCTAAAGCATGCCCAGCATACACTTTATCTCCGTAACATGCATAACACAAATATTTTAGATGAATAGTACACTTGTCATCTGTTTCAACTGGGTATACAATTTTGTGAAGTAATGAAACATGACAGCATAAGTTTTGTTCTAAAGTTCTTTGTTAGTTATAAATTAAATTTAAAAGGGACGATACATAAAAAACTCCCTCCATTGTTAGTATTGTATTGTAGACATGACTAATTGAAAGGACTTATATGTTAAATTATTTTTATGCATGAAATAATACATTGTATATGCAAGACATTTTCCTCACTGTCTATAGTGTTCAATTTAGATGAAACATAAATTCATTGGTAATTTTGCTTCAACTTATTTCTGTCAAATATACTTAGCCTAACAGTGAAATTTTATTTTATTCCTATTTCGCATGCCAAATGAAAATATGATCATGGTTACAAAATTACATCCTTCTAATTATTTGCATAATTCAAATCACGCTAAATAGATTATAACTAGAAACGCAAATAATAAATTAAATGAGACAGCACATTTGATTTTGGTACATGTACTTATCACAGTTCAAGAAATGAAGGCACATGTTAGGCTGTGTAAATGTGTAGACTCTCACCAGAGCCTTTGTTGCCTGCATACACTAAGTAAAGATGTAGACCAGAATTAAGACAGCTGGCACCACTTTGTCAGCATGGACGATTAATGCTGGCTTTTGCCAATATGTGATAGGTACCAAAATCTCACATGCTGATCAAATCTTCATTTGAGCACTTTATATATTTCATTAAATAAGATCAGCAATTATTGTTTCCATCTAAATGCAATACTTTTCATACTTTTGCTACTGTCAAAGAACTATTCTGAGATAAGGTTTCAATATTTGGTATACTATATCATACACACATGTAACACATACGACAATAAATACACTGCAATATATTTGATATTTATGATATCGTTTTCATTGTGAAAGAAATATGATTTCTTTTGGAGATTATTGAGTAAAAAGACCCATAGAAATCAGAAATACATAGATACTTGTCAACAAAATCATGTATAATTTGTTAACATTGCATGTAAGTTTATCATGGTAACACTGTTGATAGTGACTAGGGTGGCCTCTCAATACTATTTTTGTCAGAACAGTTGGCTTTTTGTGTCATTTTTCCAATCTCTGGTGTGTTTACAACTCATTCTATTAGTTTAATATTAATATAAAACTTTGCTATTTAGAATTCCTTCAATAATTTGGTCATTCCACATTCTGTATAGGGAAAAATAGCATCAGTTGTTTTGGCATTAATTTCTCAAGTTAAGTAAGATCTCAGCACTGTTTTATATGTTTTACTTTTCAATCCCACATGCTAAAAGAAAATTGTTAAATCTATTTTACATTTACTTGAATGTCAGCTGGCCAAATTTGGTCTGCCCATATTCTGGCCGATACAGTCCTATAAATTTAAATTGGTAACGTAAGTAACAACTGGTCTGATTCTGTGGATATGATCTTATCAAATGCGATCATTGTTAAGCAAAAACCCATCATTAACACTTATTTTCCCATTGTCATGGAAGCATTTGTTCTTTGTAAATTATTTACTTATTGATATAAAGTTTACATTGCTTGAGCAAATGATCAGAAATACTATTTTAATTTCATTAACATTTTCATTCATTAAACAGTGTAAGATATGCTGAAGATAACAAAGTTCATTTAAAAGCTAAAAATAAAGAAATAAGTCACCATCTGCATATGGAAATAAGATGTCAGTTTAAAATTTTATTTGGAGACAAATTCTTTAAACAGTTTCTGAATACATTCACTTATAATGCATAGTATCTTATGTAATACATACCAAATTTTATTGCACCAAATTACATATGCTTGATTCTATCTGAGTTGTTAGCACACACTTTTGTATGCTACCGCATCCTACACAACATTTAGTTAAAAAGTAGTTTTTATTACTGGAGATGAACATACATATACAAGGAGGAATACTAGCCTGTATCGTGTTACTGACTATGTTCGTATAATATGAACAACAGTTAACTGGTCGCACTAAAATTATTTGGTTGCTGTTACATAAGTAATTGAATTAAACTTAGTACCAAAAGTCTTCATATAACTATTAAAAAATCTAAATCTACCTTTTTTACCATTTCAGACTCAATTTATACTGTTTTTGACATCATTTTGGACAAACATAGTACCTTATGATATATTTAATATGGTATATACCTTACTTTAACAGTCTTGACAAATTATGGGAATATATTTTTATTCAGCTATCACTTGAGAGCTCTAATATTCTTTGTTAATGAAGTTTAAAAGCTATAACTTTTGCCAAGTTGGTAAAAAAAAAATAAAAAAAAAGTTCAAAAAATATTATTTCACAAAAGCAAAATGTTTTGACAATTTGATATAGTCGCCTAATATAAGCTGATAAATCCATTTCAGACAAATTATTATGTTAATATCTATCAAACACAAAAAAGCAAGAAATAAATTAAATTGCCCATTAAATGTATCATTTAGGGTATAAATAAATATATTGAACGCACTGAAGTTAATGTAACATACATAACATATTGGCAATCAAACATCAAAATGATAATTTACACCAGAAACAATGTTTAATATCCCCTTTCAGTCTTGCTTATCGTTAGAATGCTAATATATGGTGTTTAAAAGCATACATATAGGATTGTATGCTGTATTTTAAAATGAAAAGATTCTTACTTTACATAACGTTTTCTTCAGGGTTGTCATATTCAACAGCTTATAACTCTTGGAGTTTTTGTGATAGAAGCAAGCTGTTTGCAGTTTTGGAATGGTCAGTAAATTGTCTTTTAGAGACATGTTATTTTAATCTAAAATATGTATTGAAAAAAATTATCAAATGGAACTATTTAACAAAATTTAATGATTTTACAGATTGTAGTTAAAAATGTAATGTAAATAACACCATAATGGGCCTAAATAACATTGACAAACATCTTTATCTGCAGAAAATTGCCTGTTCTTTTAAATTACATGGCTTTTTAGCCATTTTGAACTGTTCAAGTACTACCCTAACATCCTTAATTACATAATTTTGTTTTTTAAAAAATGACGGGTAACGTAATTAACTCGCTGTAACACCCAAACGCCCCAGCCGCCAGAGGACTAACAAGTTTCAAAAAGCTCGTTAGATAATACCCTTTATGAAAAACTTAGTCTACAAGATTCCCTCTGTGGGGGAGCAAACCCTTAGTAGCGCATAGCCTAATAATCAATAAATACATGTTTGTGTCTTACTCTTAAGTGTTGATTAATTATTTGCATACTTTGTGATTTTTCATGCATTTGTTTCCATCTGCTGATTTTTTTCAAAATTAACATTTGAACACCATCAGAGCCAAGGTGTCAAATACTTTGGATCCAGATCAGGTCCAGTAGAATCCAGTTCAGGACCGGAATTTTGTCGGTGCTGACCTTGGTCCAAACTGCTTGCAAAGGTTATAAGCAGAAGACAAAAAATAAAGAAAACTTGTTCAGTCAGATCCGGGAGATGTCTGGATCTTCTAAAAAGTTGTGTATTTTAGAAAAAAAAATATAATTCATTTCAGGGAGTCTCCCTGTACGAGAAAAGATGGTTTGAGTCGGGTAGACATTATAACATAAACATAAGCGCCAAGGAGCTTTTGAAACTTAATGAAACATTTTCACATGTGTGGAAAAGGGAAGGACTTTCCTCTGCATTTTAAAGGATATCTAAACGAATCTCAATGCATGTACTTTTTCTTGCAAATATCACTGTTAAATACGCCATACATCGATAAAGTGAAAAATCAAAACACTAGCATAAATTTTCCAAGCTTGACGGTATGCGTGGTTTCAAACTTTCGGGTCGGTCAAACAATCATTGTTTAGTTTTGTGTCTCAAACACTGACAATTCTATATCAACATGTTAATTATCGAACTTAGCACATCTCATGTTGTGTTTTAACTTATTATGAGTTAACAGAAGTCTATCTCTAGCACGGAATAAATGAAATAGCTATCGACGGCCAAACATAAAACAACAGCCACCATTTCAAAGCAGAAGATTGTGTTCTTTGCACGATTAGGCTAATCGGTTCCGTAAAAAAGTAGATTTAAAGCCTTCTATATTAGTTGGATTTTTTTCTGTCACTGAGTGACAAGATCTATTATTCACCTAAAGACAACCTACCCTGATAATCAGGTTTACTCGGCAGTCGATGTTCTTTGAATGACAGTAAAAAAAACAAGCTGAAATCCTACCGGCGCCATACATTACGTGCGTCGTGTGGCAAAATAGTCCATACAAATATGCATGTTTTCGTTGGTGGACCTTAATATGACTTATATGCCTAAAACGGCCATTTTCACTGAATTTTCTATAAAAAAATCAATTTCCCGCACAATCATTCCAGACTCCACGCCCCCTCTATCCCCGCCCCGTCCCCACCCTGGCTTCCGCCCCCTCCACCCCCGATTCCGCCTCCTTATTCCCGTACCCCCGCCCCCTGTCCACCCCCTCATAATAAGCAAAAATACTTTCAGAAGTAAAATATTTAGAAATTTATTACCTTTTTCAACAGCCAGGTGCGCATAAACATGCCATTTTGTCCACTCGTCGACTGCAACCACCACGCGATGACTGGGCTGTTGGAGTACAGAGCTTCTCCAGCGTGACTACGATACATTATTATGCTCCTTTCGTTGCAGCTTGCACAACCTTTGGGTCTGTTCTATATACTCTTTGTGAGTCCGTGGTCAGTTAAAGAAAATGCTCATTACTCTTTGAAGCACATGGTATGTTCTGATCAAATTTTGCATACAACTGCAAGTCAACATTATCTAACTTCTGTCATGTGTAGCAATCTTTTTTGGTGGACTAGGGCTTGCTGAGCATCATTTCAGCCAGTTATGTTCAGTTAGTGAAAATGCACATAACTCTTAAAACGTTATAATGTAGAGGCTTAACACAATAAGAGTCCAGTGACGTCAGTAATTATAACTGTAATCGGAGAGGTATATTGTCAATAAAAGGTAATCCTGGATTTAGACAGGTAAACAAACGTGGATATTGGTATAGTCCGTACAGAAATTCAGTGAACATCGTTTTTCTTTTTTAAAATGTCTTTAATGATAAAATTTTGGACCAGAATTTTGCACATACATATAATAAAACACTGCCTAATATACGATTGCATTTTTGAATATTTATGATAGGAAAATAAGTCTGGAATCTCTTGTGAAATAAAATAACTTAGTCATTTTTGATTTAGAAAAATCCTTATTTTCCCTCAGTGTATTTCATATGGGTAGCACGTGGTTTATACAGTTCAATGATTACTATGTTTACTTTCGTATATGATAAAGAAAACGTCACCAGCACGATAACTCTTGGTATGTCTATATATTCACTGAAAATGCTTTGAAGAGACTGCACAAATTTAAATTCTGTCTGAGTTATCATATTTCACGATAATCAAAGAATTTCTAGCGATAATGCGAGCAATCTCAATAAACGAGACGTTCGCTTTATTTTGTTGAAATAACGACTGGAGAAACTAGGCACATTCAACAAATATATATATATATATATATATATATAGACGAGCCGTCGATGCACCATTGCCCCCGAATTCGTATAATTAAAACGGGATTTCCTTAATGCATGTAATAAACCTACTTCTTATTGAATGAGAATTTATTTCGATCATCAACTGTACTTGTTATTCAGTAACATATATGGGAACTAGACCGTTAAACAAGGGTACCAAACGTCCTATCACGCTATGTACAGTAAAACTATTTATACAGTTGATGTACAATAAAAACGACCATCTTGCAAAGAGGTGTATTTTTGTCAGATATTTGATGTCTTCTTTCGCTTATACAACCCCTTCCCCCCCCCCCCCCAAGACCCAAGACGCCCTTTACATATGTTATATATTTGTATAGCGACATTTAATTGTCCAAAGGGCATCTTGGGTCTAGGGGGGGGGGAAGCATCTAAAAAAACAAACTGAAAGACGCCAGTTTCATCTTTACAATGACAAACGTCACAATTTTAAGTATATTTCGTACGCATGCGCAGAATGAATACCGCAAAGTTTCGAAAATGAAGGCCACTTATATCTTTAATATTTTAGCACTTTTCCTTTTTGAAAACCTGCAAAGGATTTACTAAAACTCTCGTCTAAACGGCACCCAGTCTAAAGACGTAAAATGAGGGGTGGGAGTAGAAGGCGCAAGTTTTAACGGTTTTGTAAATGATGAATCGCTTTGAAACCTATTTTGATGCTTTTTATGAACATTTTACTACCGGAACAGACCAATTTTAAAAACATTAGGGCAATTTGAAAATAAAGGTTTTGTAATCATGTCAACAAGGGAAAATATACGCCTTATTGCTAGAGCTCCTTTCGCATCTTGTTTTCGTATATGTGCCATGGTTAAATGACACATCGCGACTGAGAAAACCTGATTGGTGATTTCTAACAATAAAGGCCCAGACCAGCCTGTGCATCCACGCAGTCTCATCGGCAACTTCGTTGTCTGCCTTTTGAGAAGAATCATCCCTAGACTTGCCTCGTGCGAAAAAAAATTCAATGTTGAGGCCCCCCAGGGGGAGGGGGTATGTACTCCCTAGATCCCTGAAAATAATACATTGATATCCCCAACTCCCTGAAAATAATTTCCTCTTCTCCCTAAAATTATTTGTCTTTGCTCCCCAAATCCTTAAAAATAGTTCAGCTTCTCCCCAAATCCCCAAAAATATAAGCCTATTCTCCCTAAAATGTATTTTCTTTCCGTAGGATTAAAATCACATACTTAAAAACTTTGAAGCTTTATAAAAGCGCATGACTTAATGATCACTTATTTTTTTTGCCTTATACATGTAAAGACAGGGCTTAACCATGGAATGCATTGCATATAATAGCCATGGAATACTGAAATGCATGATATATTGCTCTAAGTATGAGGTCATGGTTGAAATGTTGTTGCTGTACCTGGTAGAGTAGACTTGGAGGAATGCTCATTCGATAAGATTTTTTTAAAATTAGAGACAGACCATTTGGTTTTCTTTTTGGGGGCAGGGGCTGATTTTCCCAACAGCTTAAACTAGATATTTTAGAGACTTAAGTGAAAGCATTTATTTTTTAATCATAAAAAGTCATTTTACACTTGCTAATCAACGATTCTAAAGATTATAAATGAACAAAAAACCTATTTGGCTCATTTTTCTCTTCGATACAGGTCTATGAGCATGTTAGTACAAAATGGAATGAAAACAGCCTTTAGAATGGGGGGTCTGGGGGCCCCCCAGAAGCAGAAGCAGAAGAAAGTTTTAAAAAATCTAACAAAATGGAGGTTTTTCCTTTATTTTTTTTTTGCTTTTTGGCAGGGCTCCCTAGATCCCCAAAAATATTAGCTTGCTCCCTAGATCCCCTGAAATAATTACCAGTGCTCCCCAGCTCCCTGAAAATAAATAGCCATTCTCTCCAGATCCCCAAAATCCCTGAGAAGCCCCCCTGTTTAGCCGAAGGGAGTGGTTTGAGACTCGCTTTGTCGGAAACCCAGAAGACAGGTTTTGTCGCGTCGTGGCCTGTGTTGCTTGCTCGACAGCTCTAGGACAAATGTTTCAAGTGCAACAGATAATAATATTAAAAACAAATATAATGAGGAGGCTGTTCATCGGATATATTAATGGGAATCACATTAGTTGATTGCGCTCTACAAGTCATTCGTACTACGGCCCACAGAGCCGGGGAGCGGCGGGGCTTTGATTTTCTGGCTAAAGGTCTCTGGTATGACCTTGTACTAACAGCACATTTGCTGGGCTTGTGCGTGGCTACAAACGACTGGTGCACATAATTTCTTTCGTCTTTATGCACCCGTCATTTGTGACCACCCTCAGCTCAGAGGAATGTCGAGGACTTTGACTCTGTGTCTACAGTTCCCCATAGTAACCACCATACTGTGGGGGGGCAGCTAGCTGGCAAAACCATGACAGTTCTCCCTCGCAGTCAGTTATTATACTGCACAGCAATGTTTGTCTAGGTCTATCAAACCCCTACATTTCCTCCGCATTGTGATGACAACGTAAAAGTAAAAACACAGCACATTATATCCCCATGCTGCTCAGAGGCTTGGGTGAAGCAGTGGCTACAAATGGCTTGTGCATTATTTACAGCCTATGATGCACTTCGCATGAACATTTAGTTCTCAGCAACCCCAAAAAATATTGACACCAAACACAAAACATGACAACCGCTGATATATTGTTCAACCTATTTCCAAGCACATACCCACGTTTCTCTTTCCGACCTCAGCATTATTCTTACTGGATGCGTCTTTTTTTCATTTGAATCATACCTGACGGGTGAGCCCTGTGATTATTTAATCTTATCACTTAAAGTTGCCCGGAATTACGTTTTAGCGTGCATGTTTTGCATTGTCTGGTGTCAACAAATCAATATTTGGAATAAACAGATAGAAAGTTCAATTTATTTAATAAAACAAGTTTGATTTTTTTTAAATCTGATGAACAGAGAAGGAGCAGGGAACACAGAAGATTTTAAATTGAGGAACAGGGGAACACAGAGATTCATTTCATAGGAACAAGCGGAGGGATACCCACTGGGAAGGCCTCAATATTTTCTTGTATGCCAAAATTCTGTGTGCCCAAACTATGGCCATAATTTGCATTTGATTTTGATATGATAATTAACGTTACTTCGTCTTATAAAACCGTATAATTATTCATCGATAGTAAACTAAAGGTAGTGATCCATACAAAGGTGCATTTATGCCCCAGCCACACACACACTTACGGACTCTGCGGATGATACGTAAATCACATCCGCATCGATCCGTGCATTCCGTAACTATTTGTAACTATACGTATCTCATCCGCAGAGTCCGTAACAGTTCGTATCTTATCCGCAAGACCCGTTCCATCTGCGCCCAAATTTGAAAAATATCAAAAGAGTTCTGCGGATGAACAAAACGCAATAATACGTAATTCTATGCATTCATACGTAAGTATACGTATCTTATCCGTATCTCATCCGTAACTAAACGTATCAAAACATATCACTCCGCAAACGACCAAGAGTTGCGGACTGATACGGATATATTCGGATCGTTACTTTTAGTAACGGTAAGTTATTAACTCGTTCAGGGAATTGTTACGGACGGTTACTTTCAGAAGCGTTTTCACATGAAGAGCTTGCGCTCCAATACGGACAGATACCTATTTATGCAGATCGTTGCGGACAGTTGCGAATAGTTGCTTTCGAATATGGATAAAAAACGTATTGTTACGACCTCTTGTGTTCGATAATCATGTATACTTAGCATTCTGGGAAGATTTTAGGAACTATATGTTTTTATATAGTATTGTGATCAGTTATCAGTGTTACAGCCATGAATAATGAACAAAGACTGCTTATGCTCAGACTCAGCCAGTCCAACATGAATGAGTATGGCGATGAAGTGGTAAGCAACCCTACGACAGCTGAAGGGTGGAAGGAGATTGCTGCAAGCTACTCCAGCCGATGGAATTTTCACCTTGGGTGGCAAGCCCATTCACATACGGTGTCCTGCCAATGGAGGGTCCCAGTTCTGCAACTATAAGGGATACAATTCAATTGTGCTCCTTGCGCTCGTTGACGCAAACTACAGGTTTACGTGGGTCCAAGTTGGAGCCCCAGAAGCAGTATCTAATGCCCAGCTGTGGAATGAGTCGACATTGCGTGACGTAGTCATAACCAACTCCATCGATATCCCACAACAGGAACCTCTGCCAGGTGACGACCGGCCCATACCGTATTTCGTAATTAGGGACAACGCATTTGCTCTCAACAAGTGGATGGTGAAGCACTTCTGGAACAGGACGAGTGGGTCTTCAATTATCGCTTTTCTCGCGCCAGACAATGCGTTGAGAATGCCTTTGGCATGCTGGCCAATCGCTGGGGCTGCCTACTCTTAACCCTTCAACAAGAGCCGCAGAATGTAGAGATCATGTGAATGCGTGTAATACACTTCATAATATGCTGAGGACGGCGGGCGCAGATGATGCTGGATGCTGGTGTTGGCATACGTAACAGTTCGCATTTGTAGTTATCTATTCGCATGTACTCGTATCTAATAATAGAATGTAATGTAAGGGATGTAGTCCGTATCTATTGGTATCTGTCCGCATCGTGTAGGTTCAAAGTAACGCATCTAACCGTTGACGTTCGCATTTATCCTCAACCATCCGTAACTATCCGCAACTACCCGCAACTATAGGTAACTGTGCCTCAGGAAATTAGGCCACGCCCTCAATTTTTCTGCGGACGCCTGCGGTTTGATCCGTAACTCTCCGTCAAAGAACGTAACTGTGTGTGTGACTGGGGCATTAGGGTAAATTAAAAAAATGAAGATGCTCAAATGAGGACAAATTCCATCATATCACAGCCAATTTGACAATGCATTTTGTAACGAAAAAAATATCCCCAATTAGGCGGTGTATAGATGCATTAAATTCTGATGGTCATTGTGCGATCAGTCCGCACATAACGAAATAAACTCAAAAAAGCGTTGTTCACTGAATTCCTGTACGCACAATAGTTATATCCTTACTAATGCATCAAAGCTATCATTTGGTGTCACAGACCAGTGGCCCAGTGGTTAAGTGGCGATATATTCATATTTAAGACTGTATTTTTTTCTGAGGGGTTCGAATCCCTGAGTTTTTATTTTCTTTTTTTTCTTTTCCTTACTCCTTCAGTGGGCAATTTGAATTACCTAGCGCTGTAACAAACAGTGGCGGATCCAGAAGGGGTTCAGAACAGATCATTTCATTTTTATAGGGATATTCAAGAAAATGAGAGATCAGTTGCAAATCCACAACCCCCTCCCCTCTCCTGGAGTCGTGGATCCGCCTTTGAACAAAAAGGCGTACATTATGCACGTCGATATTTCAGGCTTTACAGGAAAACCAGTGGAAGGCGAGGCTTTTAACGACCCACGAGGGGTCTAGCAGATGTTGTATCAGAAAACCATGTTTGATCGTTATTATTGCATAAAGTCGTTTTTGTCACTTGAAAACTTTGGAAAAACGCTTCGAAAAGATCATTTTTGTATTTCTATAATGGCGCGCAAAAGCATGAAGGAGTCGTATGTTTTGAAAAGCCTGTTCCAGAGCAAAGACTTACGTCGCCCTAACATCACTGAATTTCGTTCATTTCTATACTCACTATAACTAGATATATCGTTCTTGTATTGGCTGAAAAAAATCATACATCAAACAAAGCATATGTTTACAATAAACACGCAAACAAGTACATGTATAGGGTATGTAAATAATTATGACAAAAATCGCTATCTATAAAAATTTTGGAAAGCAGCTGTACATGTAATCGATGGTGGGGTTTTATTACACGTGAGAGCAACAACAGCTCAGGATGCGCAGCCTCGCTAGAGCCTTAGCTGCTCACTTTCAAAATATAACTATACATTTATAAGTGGAAAGTGGCTTTATTGCATGTGCGAGCAACTAATGCCCATTATTATTTGCTCTTCTCATTGAAAAACGTACACGACATGCAGTTGTTGGTGTTTTGATTGACTGCGCGAGCAAGGAAAGCTCAGGGGCGCAGTCTCGCTAGAGCCTTCGCTACCCCCATTAAAAATAACTATAGATTTAGAAGACGAAGACATGCAATGGACTGTGATTTATATTGCATTTGCGAGCAACGAACGCGCATTTGCGCAGTCTCGTCAAAGCTTTTTCTACTCTCATTAAAAACATAAGTACAATTTTTGTTGTTTGTTTGTTATTGTTTTTTTGGGGGAGGGGTATTCGTACTTTGGTGAGGAGGGAGATATGATCAAAATACTACTACAAGCGGGCCATTTTCGACCCGCCAGCGAAACGCCATTTAAAATGGCGTTTCGCTGGCGTGTCGATGATTGGCCAATATTAAATGCTTACAGATTTTCAAGGGATCTGGACCACTTTTGCTTAAAACGGATATAGTAGTAAATAGTTTCACGGCAAGGAGATTTTTTAATTGTCTACTGATGTATATGAAATGAGACTATTAAAATGAGGTTGTCCGTTGGCGAAATGAGGGGGTACTTTAACTTAATGAGCACAACTCCCCCCTACATGTTTTAGTACGATCTTTTTTAAACTTCACAGATGTTTTGTCCATGGACTGAGGATGTGCATTTGGTTTGGTCCATTATCGTCAAAAAAAATTTTTTTTCACTTTTTTCGACTTGTGAACTTGTACCTTATGCCAATCTCGGATACAATGTGTATTTATTTATGAGCGTAACTCCTCCGATAATTTGGAAACTTCGCAGATGTTTTGTATATGGTCTTAAACATGTTAAACGTGCAGGTGGTTTGGGCATGATCCTAAAATTATTTTCCACACGAGACCTTTCACTGCTCGCACATGCGAATTATAGGGTAAAGATATGTTAAAAAAGATATTACTAATATATATGTATGTTGTCTAATTTGATAGTCCGACATGACTGAAATGCTTTAAATCTTAACTTAATTTAAAGTTATAGTTCAACCCCCGAGGAGTCATGTATCAAACAAACAATGTGGACCCAGATCAACTAGCGTTTCATTTCACTGTTTGCTTTAAGCTAGTGTGCAATGCGTCACTATGGCCAAACAAAAATATGCGTGTTTCAGGTTACATTCAATATTAAAATTGTGACGGTAGGTAGGGAACTATCTTTCAGTTTGTTAAAAGTTTTTACATGGGGAAGATGGGGAAACAATATTTAAACCCTGACGGGAGTTCGCGAACAACGAAGGCGCAGATCAGCCTGTGCATCCTCTCAGTCTGATGACATGGGTGAAAGTTTTCAGGATTATTCCTGAATTCAGAATTTGGCGGTCGACTATCCACTTTCCACAGAAATCCTGAATGAAGTAGATTAAAATAGCTTTTCTGATTTATTTTTAGTTTATCTTAAGACATTTTATGACAGCTAAAACATGGAAGTATTGATATGCTAGTTTTAAGATTTGAATTTCAAAAGTTCAGGATTTTGAATTTTTTTTAACTTTCGCCCATGTGATATCCCTACCTCATGACAGTCTTGGGCTACATGCATTTCGAAGAATCAAGATACTGAACAAAACCAAAACTGTCCTATGAACTAATTCCCTCGTGTGCATGCTGCCTTCTTCACTCGGTTTGAATGGTCAAACTGACGTGAAAATCGGTATCCCAAGAGATAGGTCCAGAAAATGGTAACAAAATGTCCTTACCTGTAAATGACTTATTAATCCATTAATCCGTTATTTTGATTTATTAACACGACGCCTGGCTTGTTTTAATTTTCCGCCAATCAGCAGCCATATTTGACGATAACTACTGTCGTGCCAACCAAAAGTGACAGTGATGAAATATTGTGTTAACAAATTGTTAAGTAAAACACTAACTTGTACATACACGAATCGAGAGATCTCTTCTGTATTAATCCTATCCTGCGGATAGGATAAATAAATAAGTGATCCCCTTATAACTTTGTAAACAAAACGTCGTCAGGCACTCTTGGCTGGCAGGACAGTAAAGTAATATAAAATGCAGTTTTCTTTTGCATATTCCGAGGGTGCATGCTTCTATGACATTTGGTCTAAAGATATTATGTCGATACGGCGTTTGCTCGAATGCGACATACAGTCGATACGATGTTTTATTAGTTTTGACGTTCAATTGACTGCGTCATATTGTCTAAAACTCGTCCAAAAAATTGACCGACATGAAAAAAACTCGTATGTTTTTCAAATTTTATTTCTTAAGAAATTTCTCAACTCATTAAATGCAAACGTACTCGACGGTAAGATCCATCGATTCAAGATCGTATGTACAACCAAAAATCGTATCGACCAAATTATTTTCGACAAAATGTTGTGTATCCTACATGTTGAGTCTACTGGATTTTTACAGAAACACCGCTTATAAAGTTTGACATGATCTTTGACGTCTGAGGTTGAAACATTCTTTGTCGGCTTCAAACTTCAAAGCCAAAATCGCCCTTGTGTATAAATGAAAGGCCCTTTCATGTACGTACGTGAAAAAATGCAGCGATTGAATAACATACATGTATATCTCGGACAGGGTCTTCATTGCTCACAAGTGACAGATAATGCATGCTTTTCTGTCGTCTATTTTTTTTTTTCAAAACAACCTTGAATTTTTCAGGAATACTATCAAAGTGTCAAACAGTTTGGATCCAGATCAAGCCCGACATCTTGTCGTGTCTGATCTGGGTCCAACTTATTTGCAAAGGTTATCAGCGTCCGACACTAGTTAGTAGGCAAATATATGCGATAACTGCAAAAATTTCATGAGCAGGTCCAAATATGAGGATGGTTTTCAAAAGATTGATCATCTTCGCAAGCCAAGGGTACTAACACCAGGAACGAAATGGAGTTAGTACCCTTGGCTTGCGAAGATGAAGACTGATGTGTACAATTACAATTGATCATTTGCTCATTGCAAGCGTCTCTCGAGACAAGACTCATCCGTGTACTTGTCGCATTTGCAAGCAACGAAGGCTCAAAATGGGCATGTGCACACGCACAGTCTCCCCATGTGCGGATCCAGAGGGGGGGTAGGGGGTCCGGACCCCCCCCCCCCGGAAAATCATAAGTTATATGGGTTTCTATAGAAATTAGCATTTGGACCCCCCCCCCGGAATATGTTGAAAATGATAGTTTTGTTTGAAATAACTATTGGACACCCTCTGTCAAGTTGAGGACTAAAAAAGTTGTCAGAGCTGTTTTCTTGCAGTCGGGCCTGGACCCCCCCCCCCGGCAAAAATTCCTGGATCCGCGCATGCCCCCACCTCATACAGAAACACAGTAGGGAAGTCTCCACAGAGCCGTCGCCTATACCACCCCAGATCATGCAAATTTTCATAAATCTTTAAAGAACCAACCACAACAAAAGGTGTTTGCTTTCTATGCACGGAAAACATTTAAAAAAAATGACATTATATCTCGACTTTTACCGTCTTTGCTGCGTACTTTTGTATCTGCAAACTGGGGTTCCACAGATGCTCTGTAGCAAGGTGTGTTGACATGTATGTATTATTTCAAGAATCCGAGATAATTGAGCCGCGACATGAGATTTTCGTGCGACCAGCAAAGGCTCAGACCAGCCTGCGCATACGCGCAGTCTGATCAGAGCCTTTGTTAGTCGCTTGACTATACTATGATTAAGGTACCGAAGTTGGTGTTGAGCAGACTCATCTGAGTCTGCACTTGTCAAAATACCACATTGTTGGAAGAAATCGCACGTCGCAGCTCGTATGTAGTGGTGAACTTTGGCCTCTCGCTATGACCTTGACACAGGATGTCAAGAAGTTGGACATCTTTGTGAACTATTGTGTAGCAGACATTGGAAAGCAGAAAAAATCTGCACATGGGACCAACTGACCTAGACACTGAAGCACCAACTCTGACAGCGTTTTTTTTTTTTTAGTTGATGGGTAGAGAGGATCCAAATACCACAAAAAGCAAAACGTCATTTAAATGGCGCTTCGCTTGCGGACCAATGTGCTCCTACATTGAATGTAGGCTTGGTAGTTTTATGATTTACGGGGGGGGGGGGGGGTGTCTGAACCCCTGTCCCTCTAGATCTGCGCATGCTGAACAGTAAGGCATCTGAAACCCTTGTTTTGCACGTGTTTTCGTTGCGCCGTGCAAGAGCCCGAGAATCAAACCCGATGACGTCCTCGGTAATCCAGGCGTGACCCATCATTCATCCCAGTGGGTACGGAATGTAGTGGGTACGGAACGGGTCACGACTCACGCCTGGGTTAACGAGGATGACTCCATGTAGTATACATCCATGATATGAAATACTGAAAAATAATCATTCTTGTGGGAGATTATCTTTTGTAACGCGTATGCACAATGCGGCAGCGCAAAGGACTCCTTTACATGCTCATGCTAATCAATTCAGCGTGACTAGAAGTCTAAATTTTGGTCTTGCATCTTTTTTTTTCTGATTCTAAATATAAAAATTATTTTAAATGGGAAATAAATTTGTTCATTAAATTACGTGGTCAGTAGATTGAGAATTTTGGTTAATACGGTAGGGAACTCATGTACAGCATTACACTACGACATGGCCTTTTTCTGATGGTGATTCTGCACATGGCCAGGTGTGCCTACGTGACTCAACGCACATTGCAAAACAGTGGACAGTTTATGCGCTCATTGGAAGTTTCTGCAACAGACGATGTAGAAGAAAATATTCCTGAATATGCTATGCTCTCTCTGTCACGCATTGTAGTCGCCAATCAACTGCTTTTTGCATATAATTGGATGTCTTTTTCAGTGTACATGTAAGACGAATGACCTCACCTCCAAGCAAGGTAGTGAAATAATTAGTCACAAGTTTCTGAGCTTAAATGCAAACATAGAGATTATGAGCATCGCTTGTCAAATAAATTAAAATTACAACTTGGCGATAATTGTGGATCATGGATTACAATTAGAAGATAAAAGAAAACACTGACCAATAAATGTACATAAATTGTATTTATTTTCTGCATGTATGGCATCTCTATTGATTAATCTATTTTACAGCTGTCAATCATTCGAACGTCACACGCCAGCAGTTTTATCACCCACCGCGGTCATACAGGTAAAAATGTTGACCCGCGGCGTTGTTGCGGTGGAATTACGGCGGGAAAAATCCTTCCCGCGGTGGAGACTTGCACGGAACATCGGGTGGGGTTGCGGTGGGCTAAAAATCCTTCCCCACTGGCTTGGGTGGGTCTGTGAAAAACAACCGGAGCTGTACTGTAGATTGGATAAGTATATTATTAAAAATAAGCAAAATCAATGCAAATTTTGATATCATCGCCGCCTGCTTCTCCTCTCCCAGCCTCCTTCTCCTGCCCTTCGCCTCCTGCTCCTAAAGAAATTTGGCTCTAAATCACTCAATTATCATTGAAATATCTCGAAAAATTGCATTTGGGACAACATGGGTGTGGAGGGGCCTCGGTAGTATGAATAAGGGTCCAAACGCTACTATACGTTTGGTTAGAAGGCAAAACCATGCGGGAGCCACCGTTTCTTGGACAACTGTGCAACGGGAGAAAAGCTCTCACGCTTACAAACTAAGTTCAAATGTGCAAACAGCATGCTCTACGGATAGCTTGAACAATTGCCCGAAGCATAGCATTCTTAGATTTTCGAGTTTTGCGCTGAAAATTTACTTATGATTGAAAATGTGTCAACACAACTTACCGTGTTCCATTGTTTTGCCCACTGCCTGCTTCCCGGAAGGGCCTTCGCCTCACTTTACGTTCTGCTCTTTTTGGAGAAGGAGGCAGAGATTGGAGGCCGTGTGTTTACTGTTTCTTATTTTAAAAATTCTTTCTTTGAACTATTATGTTTATGTTAAAACGACAGTGGTGATCCGGTTTAATTGCACTTTAATGGCCCTGCTGCATTAAGTTCATTGCCATAAAAATATTGATGTATAACCTATCTAGCGATCTGTTACATTGAGGTCAATACCATTAAAAATAAACTTGTTGAGTTAACTATCATTCAACTATCTTCCCAATTTTATTCATTTGTTATATAATTTCTTGTTTCAGAGACTTCACTTTTCAGATTAAGAATAGTGTAAGATATATAACTGATTCATGTGTATGTCTGTTCTAATGGCTCGTTAAATACACATACCGAACACACCCTAAAATTATGGACTGACCAACTGAGGGGTAGAGGAGGTGGTATTTAAGTTTTACGTTTAAAATGTTTGCTCTCACATTTTCTTGCATGGGATCAACACAGGCACAGACCAACCCGTACATCCACCAGGCTGATCACAGCTTTTAGTATTTATTATATGAAAAATATAATAAATTGACGTGATATTTATAAGGAATTACAATAGTCTAGGTCATCTTTGTGCATAAACAGGTTAATTATATTTGAAAAAAAGAATATCAAGGGTGTATTCCAGGTGGGTGCCCATTTCTAAAAATCATGGAAACTGTGTCAGAAGCTCGGCCTTGCTTCTGAACTGTATAATACAATATTGTGTCTGTGTAAATTATATTGCGTTGCTTACCCCTTTTGTCAATAAATGAATTAGGTGGAGTTTTTGCTAAGTTGGCAATACAAGAGCATAATGATTGAAAACGATCTAAATTCTTTGAGTTTTTGGATAACTCGGCATTTACACTCTCGTATGTATCTTAAAAACTAAGGTATGTATCGGTATGTGTATATTGTAGATGGTTCATGTCATTTTCAGCATACCTCTAGAAATATTGACTTTTGCTGTTTCAAGCAACGAGAACACTTAATTAAATTTAAAAACATGCACATAAGAATGCAAAAGGGGTTATTTAAAATACTTAATTGAGCCTTCTCGACATGAGAAAAAAAAATGATTTTGAAATAAGCAACCGAAATCACTGAATGAAAAGAGAACAGTAAACAGCTAAAAGCGGGCCACGTTCGTTTCACTTGTGGGTCGACTGCATGCTGGCTATGCTGCTACTTAACTCTTTCATGGTGTATGTGTTTGAGTTTATGCAGCAGACGCAAAAAATCAGATTATATCTTTCAGACAAAACATATGTTGGCAGGATAAGGGATAAAAATGATGTTATAACAACATCTGTGTGTAACTCACACGCAAAAGTAGCTTGTCCGAGTCTATGTCATATTTGGTTTTTATATTTGTTTTGCAACACCAAATGTAAACGTAAATAGAGGATCTTACATGAGTGCTCATGTTTTATTGAATTTATTAAACGAGTTGGGGAAAAGAGACAAAATGCGAGGCTTGCCGAGCATTTAATCTCTTTTTCGCAACGAGTTTAATAAATTCAATAATACAAGAGCACGAATGTTAGATTCTATTTATCATATGACTAATACTTTGAAATCTCATTTCTGGCGTAATAACGTTATAATTTTGCCATTATGTACGCAACGTTGTTATGGACGTCATAACGTTTCCCGTAAATCGATAAACCACTAGTGGTTTACAGATTTTATTGCATAGCGTTATATCACTCCCAGACGCGACGTCATGTGTTAAAAGTCAATAGTCTATGGTTTCTGTTTAATGTGATTAATGCTTCATGTTGATGTCTTGCTACTAATAGGTGCTCTGTATGTCAATATCTTTACTGATATTAACCATGTCAATCAAAGATGATAAATTGTTGTGTAGACCTGCTATTTGTGAGTGAATGGTTGTTTTAGATTAAAGCATCACAGTGACCTATCAGATTGTTGAAGCCACATTGGTGTGTGAAAAACAAAATTTATGTTGCGTCAGTGTTATTCTAATGAAATTGTGCATCAGCCATGTCATATTGGGTGTAATTGGCACATTATAGCAGATATGGTTGGTGGCATTTTTGTCCTGATTGATGTGAAGTTGTAGTGGCCAATGCAAGAACGTGTCTAATAGTAGTATAAGTTCAACTGCTGGAAAAATTTAGCTTACTGATTGTACATTTAGCTACTAGATAGAAAAACTACCATGTGATGTTTTGTTTGTGATGTCATAGCTGTCAGATGGCCCACAAAAGTTATCTTTTTACAAAAGAATCAAAGGAACATTCAAATAAACTATAAAGCTATATATACCCAACAAAAAAAGAAACGCACCACTTAGAACTGTTCAATTCTCAGGAACATCACAAGTGATAGGCCAATTTAGTTTATGTCAGTGCAAAGGTATGCCAGGTACTGCTGCGTCACGCGCCTTGTGCAATCAGGCGTCGAAATTGTGTTAGAGAAAATTGGTCATGAACCAAGTGGGGGTCAAATCGTAAAGTCACAGGAAATAAGCGTTTATATAATGCTCTCTTACTGGATAAGTTCGAGCAATTAGATTCATCTCAGTAGACCAAATTGTACCCAGACACTTATTCTTTGCAAATTCTATCTTTAAATTAATCATTTGCGATGATTGAACACTAGGTAGCCTTTGTTTTGTGACTACCCTTTGGATAACGATTCCACACTGGAGATAAACCTTACAAACATTTAAAGATTTCAACAGTGATTAAATCAATTTAAATGAACATAACTGATGAAAATTGATTTCGGAATAACAAAAAAGCATCAATAAACACATTGGTTGTCTCACATAACGTTAACATATCGTTTTCATACTTTGCTAATGTAAAACATATTCGGAATTTCATGTAGACAGTAGCATTGAATTAACGCTTTCAAAACTCATTAACCCTTCGCCTTGATGTGTTTGGTGCCTACACAGGGAAAGTACAGATACTCATCTACGTCACATATAAGTTTGAGTAAAATTTGATCAGAAATGAAAATTTCATGACAATTTCCATTTTCGTATTAAAAGGAGATCTTAATGGGAAAATCGTGGTGGTGCGTTTCTTTTTCTGCCGGGTATAGTAAGTTTTTTTTACCCAATTGTTTATCATGACAGGTGTTGATATAGTTAACATGAATAAAAAGTTGTTTTCAGAGGCATGACTTTTGTCGCATTCTAAATATCCTGAATGTATAGGATTTAGGCACGTCCTTGCACTAAACCATATTCCTAAAATAATGTTCTTAAGGAAAGCTTGAATGTTAATCAGAGAATGTTTTGAAATTTTGTATTATGTTTTTTAAGTTAATATTTGATATTAACTGAGAAAAAGTAGTGTTTAGTTCTAGAAATTACCAAAATGTGTCTTTGCCACTTTAATGCACTAATCCCTTCACTTGCTAGGAAGCTAATTGTACAGCAATAAAGGTTTTGCAGTTTGATACTTTTTCTCAAGTTTTCTTTTAATACATGTGGCCACAAGCATTTTGGTTTTTATACACAGGTGACAGGTATTTGATGGTTGATTGAAGAAATGGTTTTGGTTTTCCTGTGTGTTTTAAAATGTTTTATAGCATAGACTTTAACCAAAGTAAACTAAATCACTACCATATTAATTAATGCGTGGTTTAGTCTTTGTTGTTCAGCTCAAGGGGAGCTTTTGGGATACCTTAATGTCCGTCGTACGTCCAGATGGATGTCCGTCCACCATTCAACTTCTTTCTTGTGTACAATTTGGAGAGCACAAATTTTCAATTTGCGATAACCAGACGTTTTCATGTTTGGTAATATGCCACATTCAACATATGCATACTCCAAATTTTTCACCGTTTTGAAAACGGAGTAGATGCGCATAGTCAGCTGGGTACTTATATCCGTTGTTCTACATAGAATCGTCTAAATTAATTTGTTAAAAATTGAAGAGGGGTGTAGTCATATAATTTAAGAGAACTGTGTTATTTTAATAAATGCGGTTGCTTGTGAACTATACATTTAAGGCACACTGAATATTATTGTAAATGTTAATAATTAAATTGCTATGTTGAAGTAAGTGCTGCCATGCAGTCTCTGGCAGACTGCATGTAGTTGTTATTTTGTTTATGTGAAGACATTAATAAAATATCATGGGTGGATCCAGAATGGGGGATGGCGGCAGGGGGTTCGGACCCCTTTGGAAAATCACAAGTGGCTATAATTGCTATATGACTAGGACTCCCAAGGTTGAATTTTCTGGATCCGCGCATACCTATGAAATGTGCCTCTTTCTTGACAGTTTTAATACTTATACTAACGTTATATTAATCTTATGCTCATTTTTTTTTTTATTTATTTTAAAAGTTACTTCTCTTTTCTCGTTCATTGTTCTTCTAGTTGGGCATTTCATTGGTTATAAAGAGCTATTCTATTCTCTTGCTTACTAAAGTACTTTACTACAGCATGTTCTTTATATCGCCATCCTGTACAATGTCATAACCAGAATGCTGAAAAAGCTTCACACGAGATAGGGATACTACTGGATAAAGCAGTAATTCTCTTCAATTGCGCTCCTTTTCATAATGGGAGTTTCTCTTAAAGGAAAGAATTTGCTCCCAGATGGAGCGAATTCTTTCCTTTAAGAGCAGTTCCTCATGGCATGGACAATTATTTTACCACATAAGAAGACCTCCCTTGAATGTTACTATTTTTATTACGCACGTTTGTAACTGTGTAATGGGAGCTACGCCAATGCTTTATCGTCTTTGCATTAACAGATTTTATCATGTAATTTTTATGAAGTCGTTAGCTAGCAAATACGCCACCAAGAACATGCGGGCATTAATAATCCAGTATTGTAAACAGCATATCTGATAAGGATACTGCATGTGTATCGATACTGCAATGAACAAATTTTATAGTACCCATGTTATATTGAGGCTTGTAAAGGGGTGTCTAATATCACATATCCCTTAAATTGAACAGACAAGTATCCCTTATAAAGTGGCAAATATCTCCAGAGGTATTTTTTCTAAATACAAAATATACCTGAAAGTAAACAAAATATTGAACACAATATCCCATATCCCTGGAAGAAAAATGCATATTATCCCATATCCCTTGAAGTAAATATTGCAAATATCCTGTGTCCCTGAAACCCCTATATAAGCCTCTATATTGATTTTATTAATCTCTTTGCGAAAAGACAATACCGTACTTGGCTTACCTAACGAGTTGGGTAAAAAGATAAATGCAGGGCTAGCATAGTAATTAATTGCTTTTTCGTACCGATTTTAATAAATTTTATAATATGAGCACCAATGTTAGATTATAATTATCATCATGACAATATAAGTGCTATGAAATTGCGTATACATGTATAGTGTTCAAACGTTCTAGAATCTGCCATATATACGTGATGTTGTTATTTTATGATGACGTCGCGGCTGATAATGAAGTTTAAACGCTTTGCATTTAAATCAATAAACCACTATTTAAAAAAATAGACCAGTTCCAGCAGTGAATTGTTGAGTAATAATTCACTGTTTGGGGGTCAGTTGTAAAGAAGATCAAATCACGAGCGCGAGTGATTTATCTTCGTACAACTGACCGACAAACTGTGAATTATTACTCAACAATTCACGCACTGGAGCCGACCTATTTCGATTCTAACACACAATAAACGACTTCAGCTTCTTCCAACTTCCGCCATTGCACTGAAGAACTCCCGCCAATACTTAGACTACGTCGCACACGTTTACATGTAATTGTAAAGTCTTTCAAGCACAAAATCGACGTTACACCGTCTAACGCCATGAATGACGTCAATTTTCAGTGACGTCAGCTATCACACACTTTAGCTGTGAATTATTGCCCGATATATCACAGTTTGTTACCGTTTGCTCTATAGGCGAGGTGTGTTAGAATATTGCATCAATTTCAGTACATAGTGACATATCACTCCCAGATGCAACGTTTTTTTGATCAATGTTCTGTGGAACTTTTTGCTAGAAGATTAATTAGCACGATCTCGATAGCGTAAATAATTAGCTGCTTTAAAAAAGGTTTTAACATGTTTTCTATGGTAGAGATATGGCTGGTTGCAAACCCGAATATAGCAAGGTCATTATACTATCATAATTTAGCCACGGCACGTGATTTCCAACAATGTGGCATTTTGACAAGTGTAGACTCAGACGAGCCTGTGCAGCCTCCTTTTAAGCTTAAAACCTCCAAATAGTGTTCAGTCAGAAGCTTAACAGTCATAGAATATTCATGCGATTAGCAAAGGCTCTGATCAGGCTGCGCGTATGCGCAGGCTGATCTGAGTCTTTGCTGGTCGCACATACCACATTGTTTGAAATCTCATGACGTGGCTCATATCATAGCATTTTACTTTTCCAGGCCCTGAACCAATTATGGACTGCTCGGAGGGTTTTATTTCTGCCAGCTTCAGCACAATAACAGACCCTTATCTGCAATCCAAACATATCTCCGTGTTTAATCAAACCTGTAACGCTGAGATAACAAACTCTACAGATTTCGTACAGATTAAGATACCCTTCAATGGATGCGACACCATAGCAGAGGTAAGCCGCATGAATATTGCCATATTCAATCTTATCAGAAAACTATACGCACGCCTTTGTTGTTAAAAAAATCGTTAAAACAAGTTTGGATCCCGATCATCTGGCTTCATAAGAAGCCAGCTGAGCAAAATCCAAACTGTGTTGTTTTTTTCCTTCATCTTCATGATGAGTATACATATGAGTAATGGAATTGCTGTACTTGGATGGTCGGATATCAGAATATAGAAGTTTGTATAGCTTACACAATTCATTCACAATTAGAGCTCAATACGTGGCCCTGTAGCGCAATCAACATCAATTCCAATTGCTGAACGATGGGTCGTGAGTTTGATCCCGCTAAAAGGGTCCAATAAATTCGCGGAGATTGCTCATGAAGTATTTTCTATGGTCATTCTCCTCCTTCCGCTGATTCATGGAGGGCTATTGTCAGTTATAAAAGAAAGTATGTGCAACGAGTGCGGTTAAACGCTTAGTCTAAGTTTGAAGCCAGAAGAAAAAATATGAATTCAGCCAACTGGTAAGTGACATTCTAATCTAAGTACCATGCACGTTTGAAATACTAATCTTTGAAATGGCTCTAGTTATCAAAACATTATGTACAGTTTGCGTTTCCTTGTGTACAATGTACATGTACGCACTATCACATTTTATAGGTCTCTTCACATATACAAATGAGCCACACCATGCGACAATGTGTCTTCTTGATTTCCGACCAGTTAACATTCAAACCAGTCTCCTCAGCTAGAGAAACAAGCTACATGATTGAAATTCTGGATTTAGCAAGAGTGGGTATCCTGCTCTTAGGACAGCGAACAAAAAGGCGCTGATCAGACTGCGCTGATGCGCAGGCTGATCTGCGCCTTTATTGTTCGCATATGTCAATTAGCAGGTTTTCGCATGACGTGGCTCAAATGTATTTGATTCACTTGTTTTTTTTTATCTTAAATAGACAAATGCCACCCACATAATCTACAAGAACAGTGTAGAGTACCTACCAACACATATTAGTGGTTCCGTCATGCATTCCAATACGTATATCTTCAAGCTGCAGTGCGAGTTCCCCAGGAATGTGATTGACAACGGCAGACCTATTATTCCACTCACTGAGACAGTCACACAGACGGCGGAGGGAAGTTTTAAAGTCGACATGCAATTTTGGACGTAAATTATTATTTTTATCTTATTTTATAATCATTTGAGCAAGGTAGTTTAAACACCAGGTAGGCGGCACTCGAAAACGCTATCAACACTCGACGAAAGCGGATCCAAATTGATAGAAACAGTGTTTTTGATTGTCATTTGTCGCCAATAGGGCGACAAAAGGCAACCGAAAACTCTGTTTCTAACGATTTTTGACCTACGTTCCTCGATAGGATTAACGTTTTTGATTTCCACGTACCCAGTGTGATTTTGGTACTAGGCACAAATGCAAAGGTATTTTACTAACCGAAGGTCTAACCTTTCCATTTCATTCATTATGTTTGCTCATAACGGAGCTTGGATAAAAAAAGAAGTGACTATGATCAGTGAATACCACAATCACATACTGCATACCAACCCACGACAACGTGAGAAAGAGCCACAGGACATTTACACTAGAGGTGTCTCGCCAAAGCCTTTAATCATGAACTGGTTTATTTTTTTTGCAATCATTATTCTTGCCATTTCATTGATTATCCAGTTATGCACTGTATCAACAAACTACATTACAACAGCAGTGTCATTAGATAAGAGTAAACAGAATAATGGAGTATTTGATATGAACCTATTGACAATATTAGTTTGTAATCAAATGAGATAACATGTTCGCCTTGTATGTGAAGCAATTCTCATTGAAGTAAGTAAGGATGCAAAGATCAGAAATCGACACAATCAAGTACCGCACCTGACCCAGGATACCAATGTAAAGTGACAAACTCACAGTTAGACACCACAAACGAGAGCCAAGAGGTCAGCCCTTTCCCAGCAGGTGACCACAAAGCACATGTAAACAGACGCACACAAAGACATAGCAAACACAAGACGGAACAAAAACATAAAAAGGTCCACAAAAGAAGTACCGCCTCGGAATGGGCAGTAAAATATTTTGTTTTTGTTTTTGGCTCATCGATTTCACAAGCTCAAGTTGAGCTATTGTAATCTATGGATGTAAGCTGTCTGTTGTGTGTTGCATGTCTGACGTCACTTTTCAACAATTGATTTAAAGGGCATCTCCTTAACTACTTGCTTTGATTGACTAAACGACAGAAATGATTTTATATGGTGTTCTTTGAATTTTTTTTAAATTGTTTCAATTCTTTGTATAACTAGGTCAAAATGACTGCAACTATGTTCTCTAATTGACAGTTTAACTCTTATTGTCTGAGACCGCAAGGCATAGAGCCATAATATTTGATATGTCGCATTATCTAGAAGACTACTACCTACGGCTTGTTCAAAGTATGCCCTGGGACCAAAATGGCCCCGCCACGTGGTGTCATGTGTTTTACATAGGCTGATGAAGGGAAACCTAAAAAACTTCTTGTCTGTAAAGGGAAACCTAAAAAACCTACTTGTCTGTAACCACTATGCCTAGAGCCTTCCTATTTTGTATGCAGCATCACCATGTAGACCTCTACCAAGCTTTTTCAAAAATGGATGTGGGGCAAAAATGACGCTGTACCGGGGTCACATGTTTTAATGTTGTGTCTGGAAAGCATGGTTGACCCATACGGATCATGACTCTGTCAGCATCGTCGTCATCAAACTTTTGTTTTCTGACCAATAATTTTGAAGGAAAGCATCAGTTTCATTGTAAGGTAACCAATGTGTTTAGCATTATGAAACACAGGTCAAGTTCAAATTTGAAATCATCTGTAAACTTTTGACTGAGTTATGGTCTTTTGTATTGTATTTTTTGGCTGAATTTTGGTTTCAGATCAATAACTTTCGAAGGGATGCATCAATTGCAATCAAAGTCTACAAAAGGATAAAGCATCATCAAATACTGCTCCAGTTTGCATTTGAAAATCATCCGCAAAATTTTGATTGAGCATTTGCTTTTTTTGACTTAGGTTTTGTCTAATGCGAAAGCTATATTGGCTTTTTGTGTAATGAGGTTCATGTTTCCCCAAAGGTATAATATCTTATAACTTCTAGCTCCCAGTACCTGTAGATAAGCATGACAGTGAAAAACTTTTTACCCCCGCCCCTTGCCAGTTTCCTGTTGATACCAATTATAAGAAGCTTAAAACTCAGTTGAGTGATCCAGGACTATTTTGCGCTCTTGTTTAATGATCTGACTAAAAAAGACACCACACATTAGGTTAGTAGCGATTGCAAACACACTGATTAGTGAGGGTTTTTGAATTGCAAAATGAAACAAAAAACTTTTCGATCTTAAAAAGACACTTGCAGAACGCAACTGTAATTTTCCAATCTCCTTGTATGAAATGGGCCTCGTCGCGAGAAAACCTGTCTTCGGGGTTTCCAACAAAGCGAGTTTCAAACCAGTCTCCTCAGCTACAGCGACTACCTAGATAGTTGAAAATGTCACCTGTAGCAAGTTTACATATGACACTTTCCAGAAAGCGAATAACAAAGGCGCTGATCATACTGCGCGGATGCGCAGGCTGGTCTGCACCTGTGTTGTTCGCAAACCCCCGAAGACAGGTTTTCTCGCGTTGTGGCCCAAATCGTAAAGCATAAAACCCTCCTAGAGTGTATGTATTCTTATCCACATATCTTAAGATATGTTTTAGATACTCAAAATTTGTTTCATCATGGTGATTATTTTGAGTATCAGGGTAACTGCTTTGGTTGATAAATAAAGGAATAAATATGTTATTCCTTAATATGTATATTGACAAACAGTGAATACCCAGATTATGTAGCATTTTATCAGAGTCTACACTGTTTGCTAAGGCTAAACAGATTTTCAGAGAAAGAAATACATTTTCTATTTGAAATTTTTAACTTGTGACCCCTCAAATTATACATTGGACTATTCCAAGTTTATTGTATCATACCAAATGAAAAAATCCATTTGAGCCGCGACGTGAGATTTCCAACAATGTGGTACGTGCGACCAGCAAAGCCTCAGATTAGCCAGCGCATATGCAGAGCCTTTGCTAGTCGTTTGAATATTCCTGTAGTGTTAAGCCTCTGACTGAACAGTATTTGGAGTTTCTATCCTTACAAGGAGGCTGCACAGAATGGTCTGAGTCTGCACAAATCAAAATACCGCATTGTTGGTAATCACAATTTCGCGGCTCATTTGTGCATAAAGGATTAACTTTAGGCATGCCTTTTTCTTTTTCAGGGCAAACCCCATTACAGATGCTCCTGTTCAAAAGTCCATTTAATGTGACACTGGGGGCTTTTTTGAGCTCAGGACTGCAGCTAAAAAGCCAGGTGGATAAGAATCTAAAGTTGATAGTACCTGAGTGTTATGCGACCCCTACAAGTAACAGATATGATATGCACAATTATTCCCTGTTCTCTGACAAGTATGTTATTTATCTTAAAATATCTTAATACAGTCGAATCTCGTAAATTCAAACTCTTAGGGACTAGATATTTATTTCGTAGGGAGGTAAACATAGGGAGAATATACCCCTCCCCCCCCCTAGAAAAAGAATAATATCAGTGTGTATCTCTTTCAAACATGTTTTGTGTGTGTAAAAGAAACGTTTAGGGAGACGTTTCCTTTAAGCACCCTGAGACATTTTTTACCCACCACAACATATGACTGTGGTATGAGATTTCCAACAATGTGGTATGTGCGACCAGCAATGCCTCAGATCAGCCTGCGCATATATAGTCTGATCAGAGCCTTTGCTAATCACTTGAATATTCTATGAGTGTTAAGCTACTGACTGATTATCATTTGGAATTTCTAAGTGAGCTGCACAAGCTCATCTGAGTCTACACTTGTTAAAATACCACATTTTTGGAAATCACATGTTGTGGCTCATATGTTCTTATAAATGTAGATCACTATAAAAATAGTTCAGCAGTAAGACTAATTTTCTGAATTCACTGTGTCCAAAATTTATTTCAAATAAGAGAGTATTTGGAAAAATGGGTGTTTGAATATTTGAGATTTCATGTAAATTTGAGTTCTGGGGATAAAAAAAAAATCATAATTAAAGTTCAAGTAAAGTTTAATTGTGTACACATATTCTCAATTAGTAAATCAAACCCATTCAATCAAAATTTGACTAAGTTACATACGTGTAATATTTGTTCATGTAAAAAATTGGAAAACCAACATAATTTGGGAATCCATGCGAAAAAAAGCCCTGTTTTTGGAATATTTGGTCAGGTCATACTCAAACCAGCCAGCTCAACTACAGAGTCTACCTAGAAAACTGCTAGTTCACTTGTCGGAAATTTAGATATAGCACTTTCCAATAAACAAATAACAAATGTGCTGATCAGGCTGCATGGAAGTGCAGGCTGGTTTGCACCTCCGTTGCTTGCATACCCAGTAGATAGGCTTTCGCGCAATAAGGCACTTTTCATCTTAGTTGGGAAAATAGATTAAGTGCCTTCTAGAACCAATAGGTCTTATAAAAAGTGGTCTCTTTCCTTTTTAACAAATTTTGGCCTGAATTGTGGTCTGCTGTATATGACCGCAGCATGTGATTTCCAACAATGTTGCATTTTGACAAGTGTAGATTCAGATGAGCTTTTGCAGCCTCATTTTAAGCTTCATTTAAGCTCATTCACAGACTATGCAAGCAACTAGGCTGGTCGCACATACTACATTGTTGGAATTTCATGTTGCGGCTCATACATTTAAATGCATTTTAGACTACTTTTGATCAAAGAAGCAAACAGTATAAAAGCCCTTTTAGACTACTCCTAAGGGAGCAGTCTTGATCTTAGTACGTATTCAATTATTGGGTTGCAAAATAAGTTCCAATATATAAATATAAGCCAATAAGTAAACATATTGCAATTGTAGTGATTAGCAATGTAAAGGGAAATGTTACAAATTTAAGAAACTATTCATTGCTTTATAAAAAATGAAATATTTCATTTTGTCTTTTGTTAATTTTGAGATATTGCACTCAATTCTTACTCTTTGTTTTAAACATAGGTGTGAAGATGATGACTCTGTCATTTTAATACCAATCAACGACACTATGTACTCATTTCGGTACCGGACATTTAAATTTGTGGGATTGTCTGAGGTTCACATTCACTGTAATGCGATGCTCTGTCTCAAAAGTGAAACTGATCCCGAATGTGATCGTAGTTGTTTGAAAACAACGACGACGACGACGTCAGCATCTACATCTACACAGTCTGCTCGACGTCGTCGAAGGAGCGCTAGTCGTGAGATAATACATGTTAGCAGTGGTACCTTGATTATGTTTGATCCTCTTCAACCAAGCATGGAAATAACAAGAGGCGAGGAAGGTGAGTTTACATGTGGTCTGAGGTTATGAAACTTTTCATACTCAACGTTAGGGAACTGTTTGTTCTGGTCATTAATTGATGACCAGATAGTTGGCATTTGAAAATTGATGACCAGATAGTTGGCTTTTGAAAATTGATGACCAGATAGTTGGCATTTGAAAATTAATGACCAGATAGTTGGCATTTGAAAATTGATGACCAGATAGTTGGCTTTTGAAAATTGATGACCAGATAGTTGGCATTTGAAAATTGATGACCAGATAGTTGGCATTTGAAAATTGATGACCAGATAGTTGGCTTTTGAAAATTGATGACCAGATAGTTGGCATTTGAAAATTGATGACCAGATGGTTGGCATTTGAAAATTAATGACCAGATAGTTGGCATTTGAAAATTGATGACCAGATAGTTGGCTTTTGAAAATTGATGACCAGATAGTTGGCATTTGAAAATTGATGACCAGATAGTTGGCTTTTGAAAATTGATGACCAGATAGTTGGCATTTGAAAATTGATGACCAGATAGTTGGCTTTTGAAAATTGATGACCAGATAGTTGGCATTTGAAAATTAATGACCAGATAGTTGGCATTTGAAAATTGATGACCAGATAGTTGGCTTTTGAAAATTGATGACCAGATAGTTGGCATTTGAAAATTGATGACCAGATAGTTGGCATTTGAAAATTGATGACCAGATAGTTGGCTTTTGAAAATTGATGACCAGATAGTTGGCATTTGAAAATTGATGACCAGATAGTTGGCATTTGAAAATTGATGACCAGATAGTTGGCATTTGAAAATTAATGACCAGAACAAATGCCGTTGTCTTCTGTTCTGATCAACACAAGTTAGCAATCATGAGAGATGAGAAAAGTTTGTCTGGCTCTGAGGTTTTGGCTTTTGTTTGTGTTGTTATTGCGATTTTGTTGCTTTCACATTTGGTATTTTGAGGCAGGTGTGGTATTTGATTGTATCAATTCCTAATCTTTGCTGTCTTTTTTACTTATAATTTTAATTTATTTTTCATGCTTACTAACATTTTTTCAACCATAATTTTTAAAATGCACACAGTTTTTGGCATTTTTAAAACTGGTGAAAAGAATAAATGGCATAGTCTGCTGAAAGGAACACGAAATTGCATCATGTTTTGTGAAATCAGGCTAGGTATATGCCCTGCTTGAGCCCAGTCTCCGAAGATCAATCTTTTACTGTAACCTTTACTGTAACATGATAGCCACAAAGAATCCAGCTGTAGCCATGAAAAATATAACGCAGAACTACATTTGTACATAGTACAACTATATCATTATCATAGTTGCAAACAATATCTAATACTGCAGGGTCAGCAGTCACGTTTGCACGTTTTTTCTGTATTTATGAATTGAACCAGTACTAAGCAGAGAATAAATTGTCCGGCTCAAGGACACAAGACAGTGCGTCCGGTTAGTTTAGAGCTGTGAACGTTTTTTCACAACCCAAACACTCTACCACTGAGCCACTGTCTCCCCTGAAGCAAGCCTCATAAAGATATACCCAGTTTAAACTGGGTTTTATGGGTTGCGACAAGGCATAGATATAAAAAGTAGGCAAATGGTGCAATTCTCAGACAGTATTTTAATTATATTTTCTTTTTAAAAAATAAGTCCAGGCCTCATGGTTACGAAACTTGAGTTCATTCTCAAACTCAAAATTAAGCGCAATGATTGGCTACTTGCGGACTTGTATCAGCAAGCAGCCAATCATTTCGATTTATTTTGAGTTTGAGATTGTACTGCATGTATGTTTCATGTAGCCTGGGTCCAGTCGTCAATATTTTGGCAATATTTCTAATGCTAATATTCTAAAAAATAAGAGAATAAAAATATACCACATCAAAGGTATCGATTGTTCGTTATTGATTTCGATAAATTTTGACGCCTGGGGACATCCGTGGTATTTCCCTTTGATAATCCGATAAGCCGATTAATCTAATTATAGCCTATTGCTTTAGTGTGACGAAATAAAGATGATAATGAAACACCGATCCGATAATGAGGATCGGCTGATCATGGAAACTCTGCGTAAAAACGTGAATAAAGATGGAATTTGTTTTCTTGGTTCGAGACCGATTGATCCAAAACAAAGGATTATCATTTTCAAACACAGAGATGAAACTGAAGTGTTAAAAATATTGCAGAAATTCAAAGGAGATGGCGTTTTTCTCGGATGTGTTGTGTTTATCTCGACTGTGTGTATTAAATGCATGTTTCGCAAAGGCAAAACAATAACTACTTAATAAATACACCAAAGTTTGAAAACGCTGTTTCAATATAAATCGTGAAGCCAACAAAGTGCATTCGATGTTAGGACAGAGTGGTAATGTTTGCCTTTCTAACTATGTTTTCACTGGGATTCCTGTTACTGTTTATAGCACAATAGAGTTATACGATAGCGTTATCGTTCTTGGCATCACCCCTCAAAATTTGAGGAAAATCCAGGTGGCGCTGTCGATTGATATCAAAGTTCCCCAGGCTGTCATTTTTGACCAAGGAACGGAAAAAATAAAAAAAAAAGAAGAAAAAATGATTGGACTGGAACCCAGGCTAATTTCATGAGGCCTCTGTCAAATGCACCTCAGGGTATTAGTTTTGACTATACTACAAACAGGCATAAAATAACTGTAAAGTGCACTGTGCTTGGGGGAGGGGGGAAACTCCACAGGCTACAAAAAGTGCAAGTTTTGTTAAGCAAGCTTGACTTTTATTTGATACAAAAGTACAGTAAAACCTGTCTTAAGGGGGCACTCAAAAAGAAGACCAAATATTGGTTTTCAAGACCAATTATCGCGTAATGATGTCATAAGTATTGCAGAATGCTCCAATTGGAGCATTCTGCAATACTTTCGACCTTCATTGAGCTACTATTTGTCTTTAAGACCTTTGGCTTGTCTATTTTTGAGTGCTCGTGAAAACAGAATTTATTGTAGCTGCCTTTATATTTTCAGAAGAATCAGTGATACACTCAACTAGATTTGAAGGACTTGTTAAGAGTTCACCAACGACTTCATCAAGAACAAAGTCTGAGACTCAAATCCAACAGACAAAGTTAATACAAGAGCATCAGTGACGCCAGCTCATGTTGAGAACACAGTACGCCCACCAAATCTAGCAGAGGTAGAGACAGTGTTTACTGGAGACGGTTCTGGTGCTAGTGCAACATTTGCCTTCAAACTGTATTGTCTTTTAATACTTGTTATTGTTACCATTAATGTTGTTTGATTTATTCCTATTCCTTATCCTGTTGAACCCAGATTTTTCATTTATTTGGAAAACAGTGTAGATTCAGATCAGATAGCTCCTGACGAAGCCATCTGATCAGGATCTACACTGTTTCTACTCGATTGAAAATACATGCTTTCATCTGGACTGTTAAAATAAGGATAAAATTAAGGATGAGTGTAGTATATAAATATATTCACCATGACAAGGGTTAATATGCCAATCAAGATGAAGCAAAGTTGTTACACTGGATAGGCAGCAATTGAAAATCCTCTTAACAATCGAGGATAATGGAGAAAAAATCGCTAGAACAGTTTTGTCGCCCGATTGGCGACAAATGGCAATCAAAAACTTTGTTTCTATCGATTTTTATCTACATTCATAGATAGTATTAACGTTTTTGATTGTCACCTACCGGGAGTGGATGTGATATATGAGATAAAGATAAAAAAGTTTCTGTTTTAGTTTCAAATAGGAAAGCATACTTATGAAAACTGTATCCATCTCCATGGAGTGCAAGTAAGCTTTTTGTACATGTTCGTAAAAGGTGCAGATGTTCATCTATACTGCATTAGAGTTTTAGTAAAATTTTATCAGATATAAGGATGTTATGGCAATTTTAATTTTGACACTAAAATGCAAACTGAATGGTAATATCTTGCTAAAAGTTTCTCTTTTTGTTTGGTATATAATAAGTTCTTGTTTGCAAGGTCCCTAAAAAGTGTTTAGGCTAGAATTTATGTGCACAGTGTTTCACAAACATGAATATTGTAAAAAAAAAAGGATTGATGTCAGCGTAACATGTTTGTGTGTAAATCAAATCCCAGTTGCTTTGTTTCATTATAGTAGACTGTAAAATATTTATTAGTCCAGGTAAGCAATAAGTGTTAGTAGTTTTATTCTTATCATATTATGTTTTTGGAGCCCAAAAAACGTATCGTTCTTTTGAGTACCCATACTTGGTTGAGAACTAAGAAAATAAATATTAATAACCTAGTTTTATCTGGAGACCTAGCTAGTAATAAATATATTTGCAAGCTCAAGAGATTTTCAAATTTGGGCCTTGACGCAAGAAAACCTGTCTTTCGGGGTTTGCAAACAACAAAGGGGCAGACCAGCCTGCGTAGTCTGATCAGCGCCTTTGTTTTACGCTCTTTGAAAAGTATCATAACCCGACTTGGTACAAGCGAAATTTCAACATTCTAGCTAGTCTCTGTAGCTGTGCAGGCTGGTTTGAATCTCACTTTGTCAGAAACCCCGAAAACAGGTTTTCCCCCGACAAGGCCAATTTAGTGTATTTGTAAAATATGCACCTAGCCCCACTAGAGAGCTGTGGTTATGACTAAAACATGACTTAATGCATATGCAATTAATAACAAAATACCATGAGCTTGCAGATTTGTACCTAAAAGCAATACAAAAAATGGATGAGGGGAGCAGATGGCATGAGTCGTGACTGGTAAATGTGATAACATTTGAATTGTGATGAGACACCTGTTGATGTTTTATAATTAGGATCTTACATCAGTGCTCATGTTTTATTGAATTTATAAAACAAGCTGGGGAAAAGAGATAAAATGCGAGGCTTGCCGAGCATTTTATCTCTTTTTCACAACGAGTTTGATAAATTCAATAACACAAGAGCACGAATGTTAGATTCTATTTATCATATGACAAATACTTTGAAATCTCATTTCTGGCGTAAAAACGTTATAATTTTTTTCATTATGTGCGCAACGCTGTCATGGACATCATAACGTTTCCCGTAAATCTATAAAACACTAGTGGTTTACAAATTTTATTGCATGGCGTTATTTTTCTCCCAGACGCGGCGTCATATGATAAATAATATTGACAAGGCACTGTGTCTGTAATTCTGAGTTTGCTTTTATATTTATTATTGCAGGTAGGCTTGTGATATTTGTATTTTTGCATATGCAAAAAAAATAGCATAATACGCACACATTCCCTCTTAGAGACGTCTTTGCGTGTATACACGAGATAAAAACGTAAGTATAGGCTCGAAAAAAAGGCCGCTTGAACACTAGAAAGCTGCACAAGCAAGTTAAATATATGCAATAAATACAGTTATCACATTGGCTGGCATGTTTACATTTCTATATTATATTGTGTTCTGTGATATATCTTTCTCACTAAATGGTGCTTCTAGAAATATTTTTTATGTCATTGTGTGCTAAGAACTTTATTGTTTTTGTGTAGAATCAATTGAAACTATTCAACGTATATTCACATCCTCTACAAATGATACAGGCATAACCCATTCGATCCATTGTAAAATGACAGTACAGCCAACCTTACTTAATGTTGAAATTAGTATGGGTTTAATTTTTTACATTGTGTGTAATTTGTGCATGGTTTTTGTCATCTATTGGACTTTCTATTCACCTTCATGAATACCAAAAGAGTTTCAAACAGCTTTGTACAAATGGTTTGCAAAAGTTTTTATCAGACAGCAAATGTTGCCTTAGCAGAGAATAAGCCAAAATTCCTGCCTGTGACATTGATCTGATTGATTTGACACCCATCACAATTTTAGATAAACACAATTTTTGAGCTCAAAAATGTAAATATTTTCTTACCGATCAGTTTTAACATATGTTTTGGGTGCTCAAAAGAACCGTCTCATTGAGACGGTTCTTTTGAGTACCCACAACATATGTTTTGGTTGAGAAATAAGAAAATTATTTTTTTGGTACGCACTTTTAACTAAAGTCCTGACCCATGCTTATCATAGTCCTTGCTTGGTTCACAGATAATTCTGACATGCCATGTCTTATATTCCAAGTCTTTGTGCGAATTGTAACTTTTTCTTGACAGCAGCAACTTTTGTCATCTGCTGATGGCATTTTCAAACAGTATCGGCCAAGATCTGAGCAGAGGATAAAGTGCCTTACTCAAGGACACACTGCAGTGTCTTCAGTGAGTCTCAAACCAGCGACATTTTCATTATCTCAGGTCTTACACTCTACAACTGAGCTCCTCTAATTAAATTACCAATTAATGATTGTTCTGGAATTAGATGTATATTTAAAGTACCTTTTCAAAATAGACCAACAATTTTATGTAGATGTGTCATTATTTGTTACTGAACAAGTTTTGTATATTCTTGCCTTTGATTTAGTCATTGCTAGGTGCTTTAATTTTAGATGACTTTGATTTTATATAATAACAGTGTATATATGTTCCAATTATGTCACAGCTTGAATCAACACATGACGTTTTGTTAATAAGAACACTCACAAGCAGCAACTGTGCTGTCTCATTTATAGTCAGCTAAAATAGTTGTAATCGTCATCCAGGTTCTTTATTTTGATTATACCCCCGTACAAAGTATATAGGGGGTATATAGTTTTTGCCTTTTCTGTAACTATGTTTGGCTGTTTGTCTGTCTGTTTGTATTTTTTTTCTGTCAAAGATTCCTCAGCAACTACTTGACTTAGGATTCTAAATTTTGGCAAAGAGCTTGATAGTAATGAGTTGTATTGTGTACAAAATAAAACAGCCACATATTGCTTATCAAGCCCTTTATTTGTCCATTTTTTCTTTCTCTCTAACATAATTTTCTGTCAAAGATTTCTCAGGAAGTAATCGACTAAGGATTTTGAAACTTAGTACTAACATCAGGTATGAAAAGCTGTACTGTGTATAAAAAGACCGGCTACATAGTGCCTATCAGTCTATTTATTTAACCTTTTCCTTTTTTCTATCACTTACTTTTATGTAATGCATACGGAAATTTCGTCAAAGATGTCTTAGAAACCAGAACTTTTGAAAATGTTAAATATTTGTTTTTATTTCATAGACTATTATTTTAACTTCTAGAAAAGCGAGAAAAATGGGTTCATCGCACTAATTATCTTTCAGGGGGCCAATTTAACCTATCCCCAATAGCCTTTTAGCAAAATTCAATATAAAACATAACGTTTAGCCATTTTTTTTTATTTCTTATTGCTTGTATGAAGTAATTCAGAATTAAACGCTAAAAAGCAGGAGATAAATAACAGTGTGACATTGGTGCCCTTCCAGGAACAGACCTTTGTCATCTGGTTCAATAGTGGGACACGCTTACCATAATAAGCAGCTAAAAATAACCGTACAGCCAAATACACCTCTCTGCCTTTCTATCATGTGTTCAAACAGGGCTACAACTTGATTTTTTGTAAATTACTTGATTTCACTTGATCTATTTAACTGTATTTGGTACTGAAACAAAGATCATATAGATAGATATTTCAGAAACATTATAGTTACTTTATTTTGTCAAAAAAATGTATGACCATTGTTCTGACATAACTGTATTGACCTGACTTTGTAAATGGTGGAAAGACAACTTTTACTGTTTCCTGCCTCAGGAATGGTGTGCATGGACATCAGCCCGATATGTCGTTAAGTGCAGTGTGAAGTGTATATGTAGCTGAGTAGCTGAGTAGGTTGGTTTGAGCGTTTTTGGTGGAATATCCTGAAAACAGGATTTTCTTGCAATAAGGACCATATGGGCCGCGACACAAGAAAGCCTGTCTTCGGCCTTTTAGATAAAGCGATATTCAAACCAGTCTCCTTAGCTACTGAGACTAGCTAGAAAAATGAAATTTCACTTGTAGCAAGAAAAGATATAGTACTTTCCAAAAAGCGAATAACAAAGGTGCTGATTAGACTGCGCGGATGCGCAGGCTAGTCTGCGCTTTTGTTGTTCGCAACCCCCCAAAGACAGGTTTCTCGCTTTGAGGCCCATATTGTGTTAGTTATGTTATAGTTATATTTTGCATTATGCCTATCAAAATATATCATAAATGTTAGGGTTGGATAGAAAATTAATTCTGAGAATCAACATTTGTTATCAGGAGGCTTTTTGACATTGCAAGACTTGTCAATCGAAGACAAACTGTTAACCTGTAGAATAGATTTTTCTTTCTCACCAGATTCCTGTTCTTGCTCAATAATATTTTATCAATATAATCACTTAATTCATATTGCTTATTCCACTTGACCTTGCTAGGTACACAGCTAATTCTGACAGGCTATGTGTTATATTGCATGTCTTTTTGCAAATAGTAACTTTTTTTGACTGCAGCAACTTTTGATATCTGCTGATGGCATTCAAACATTTTGGACCCAGCACTGAGCAGATAATTAAGTGCCTTACTCAAGGACACAATGCAGTGCCTTCAGCGAGTCTAAAACCAACAACTGCTTTTTCTCAGGTATTACACCCTACAACTGAGCCACTGGACTCCTAAACAATTCACAAATTAATAAATGTTTCTGGATTAAGATTTATATTTTAGTACCTTTTCAAAATAGACCACCAATTTTATGTAGAGGTGTTTTTTTTTGTTACTGGACAAGTTTTGTATATATATGAATCTTGCCTTTAATTTAGTCATTGCTAGGTGCTTTAATTAATATAATTACAATGTTTATATGTTCCAATTATGTAATAGTTTGACGTAACCTGTAGGACAGATTTTTCTTCCCCACCATATTCTTTTTCTTGCTCAATAATATTTTTTTCAATAAATCATGAAGTTATTGAATACACTTAGATGCAATGTAACAGTATGACATCACTGAGAACATTGACGTCACTTGACACTATGTATGTAAGCACCAATGCATTGTAAAGCAATGAACCAATGGCTGTTTGGGTAATATATTAGCCTGGGCAAAATTAGAATCTCTGACCCAGGCTAAAATCTCAGAATATTGTAAATGTTATGCAAAAATTGGCAATATTTCATTTCAAATAGTGCATTTTATTAATATTTTTTTATATTATTTATCTGTGATTGAATATTATAATAAAGTTTCAAAACATATAGTATTGAGTTGGTTCATATTTTCTTTTGCAGTTAATCTTTCTACTACATAAGATTATAAAGCAATGCACTCGCTTCGCTAAAATTGACGAATATTGATCCTCGTTTGACGTCATTTGACATCCTAACTTAAGACAATATCCACATTTTTTGCGAAACAAACTACATTTATTTTTTGCTGACAATACATTGACCGGGCAACGTAGCTGCATGTCTAACTGCAGATCCAGGGTCGCTAGTTTGATCCCGGCCTAGTCCCATATTTTTTAGAAAATTGATCATGAAATAATTTCTAAGGTCATTCTCCTCCTTTCCACTGAATCATTCAGGAATGGTTGTTAGTTACAAGCGAAAGTATGTGCACGAGGTACTAATTAATAAGTTAGTAAGTAAGTATTCTTTATTAAATGAGGATGACCCTATTGGCAGAACCAATCTTCCTTGGGGCCCTCTTTAACAATTTAACACACAATTAATATATACTAATTAAATAGAACAGAAACTCGAAACATGTAGGCATGAGGTAATGTGAAATGAAAAATTAATATTGATGAGCCATGACAAAGAAAATGGTACGTGAGTCCTCTTGTGAAATCTGCCATCAAACGGTCTTTACTTAAAGATCTAGATTCAAACTATTGAGATGTATGTCATATGTGAGTTAAATCGCAAGGCCCAGGAGAGATTGCGACAATACCGTCCTGCCTGGTCCCTCGCAACCACTTACAAAAAACAAAATTCGATAAGTACCATGTTTACATGATTGGCTCGTTTCAGCAAGTTAAAACAATATATACAACACAATGATGCAGAGAGAGAGAGAGAGAGAGAGAGAGAGAGAGAGAAAGAGCATACAATACATAATGAACATATGACGGAATATGCTTATAAATTCATTTCTAAATAATAATTGCAAAATCTATATCACTTACACTTAGTGTAATGCTACGTTACATTTTTTAGCCATTCAGTACATAACCCTACAAATGTTTCTAGTGATGATGCCACTTTGATATTAGTTGGAAGACTATTCCAGACTACCACACCTGAATATGAAAAGATCCCTTTGTATAAGTTGCATTTTGCTTGTGCTAATTGGTATTTTTTATGTGCTACTGACCGAAAATTAGATGTTGTGTTGTCAAGGTTTATATCTCTCATTTGAAACAGTTCATGTCATTAAACTGGTGCTAAATTATTGTAAACTTTGTACATTTATTTGGTTTTATTTAGAAAAATTATTTGATTAAAAGACAATATATATTTAATCGTTCCAATGCCTCTTGAATGTCCGTGTAATCTTGAGCCAGAATTAATTTACATGCACGTCTTTGTAATTTAGATATTTTATTTATTTTTCAACTTGAAGTGTTGCTCCAAACAATATTGCAGTAATCAAAATGCGGTTTAACATAAGCATTATAAAACATAAGACGATGCTCTACTGATAAATATGATCTTATTTTGCTTATTTACCATAAATATGCTGATATTTTTTTCGAAACACGTTGAAAATGATTATTCCACATTAAATTATCATCCACGTGTACTCCATATAACTTCTCAATAGGCGTCATTTTTTAATATCTATAACACTATACCTTCAAGATAGGACAGGGTTTGCAAGCTGAGCTTTTTTTTTTGCCTGCTAGTTATTAACATCACTTTAGTCTTATCCATATTTTAAACCATGCTGTTCTGTTGGCACCAAATATGAAGCAAATTCAGCGCATGCTGCAAATTTGTTTCCAATTAAAATACATCCGACTGAAAGTCATAGAAAGTAGTATCATCAGCCTTTAAGTCAACAAAGACAGAATTTTGGAGTGCTAGCGGCAAGTCGTTTATAAAGATTAAAAATAGTAAAGGGCCTTAAATGGAGCCTTGGGGAACTCCACAAGTGACACTTGCTGGTTTTGAAAGAGTGTTATTCAAAGAAACGCGTTGAGTTCTGCAAAATAAGGATGATTCAAACAATGTTAGACATGTTTCGTTTCATTTATAACATTTCAATTTATTTAACAGAATTTTATGATCAACAAGATCAAATGCTTTTCTAAAATCGACCATCACACAACCAGTAAGTTTTCCATCGTTAACAGCGTTAAACCAAGAATCAATCATACGGACAATAGCAGATTCAGTTGAATGATTAGATCGAAAACCACTTTGTGACTGATGAAGCAAATCATACACATTTAAGTATTCTGAAAATGTATTTTCAACCCATTTTTCTATTAACTTTGAAACTGTAGGGAGAATAGAAATAGGCTGATAGTTATTTTTGTCATCTTTAGCACCAGATTTGAAAAAGGGGCTTTACTTTAGCTTTCTTCCATGAGCAAGGAAATTCACCAGTAATTAAGCTTTTATTTACTATATATAGCAGATTCGGGGCCAAAACATTATTATATATTATTATTATATATATGCTTATTATAGCTTGTCCAGGAAAAAGTGCGGTCAGGTGACCATAGCTGGTGACTGGGACGTAAAGCAACAAAACAAAGAAAGAAGCAGACAATATAATCACTTCTTAAGTCATGGTCATTTATGTGGCTCTTATTCCACTTGTTTGCTCTAATATTAAAATACGCGGGCACCTGTGTATTGTTAACAGAATGTACTGTTTATAAGTAATCTAAACTAAATGGCCTGAAGGTAATGGAGCGCTCTTCTGACCTCCTAAATAATGTTAAAAGAGGCCAAAGTCAACTTAGGTTTACTATTTTAACATATTTGTTTACCATGTATGGGCATGGTGGCCATTTTGGTCAATCACCTAAAAAATAATATATATATATATATATATTGTTTTATCTACTGAATACTCCATATGAATTTTAAGTTCAAACAGCCCAGTGATTTCTGAGAAAACAAAAGTTTAGATATGTATATGGAAGTTCAAAATGATGGCCTTGGATGAAAGGTCAAATAAAAGCTTTACCTTTGGTGCTTATATCAAATCAGTGTTTCATTAGGTTTAACATTTCTGACAAGTATTATGATTTCCACTTACATTAATAAACAGGTTTAGGAAAATGAACATTTCAAGATGTTTCCAATATAAAAGCATTAGAAATCAAAATTGGCCTTGTCATAAAAAAGTTCAAGGTCAACCAAGATTCAGCGTTTATTCAAAAACAGTTTGTCTTATTCTGGTGCATTAGTGTGGAGAAGCGTTCCCTTATGAAAACATTAAAAATCTGATTCACGAATGGGGGTAAAAGTACACCATCAATAATATATCAGCTGCTTTTTACCATAGACTACTAAAATTGGTACTATTTTAAAGCTAAGACATAGTCCTTTTTGTCAGGACATTGATGATATTAAAACATGCAGCAATGACAATATTGGGATGAAATCAACATATTCATATTTTAATGATTTTCCCTTATTTTTTGACGTTTTTATTAAAAATCATAAAAACGCAAATTATGCAAACACGACAACTTGCATATTTGACCATGGAATAAAATGTCTTTGTCTAAGCTTTAATTTAGTATCAATTTTAGTTGTCTATGGTAAAAAACAGCCGATATATTATTGATTTTGTACGTATACCCCCATTCGTGAATCACAGTTTTTAAAGTATTCATAAATATTTATGAATATGCAAATTAGATAATTTGTATATGCAAAAACGGTATCAAAGGCCTATGTCTAACCTTTAATTTGGTCCTAAGTACAGTGATCTAGGATAAGTTACAGCTGAGGTATGCGTAATTTTTAGGCATAACCCCATTCTCAAATCCGCTATGGGTTGCCATGGAAACCATGCATTTTCACATATCCCAAACAGGTTAATTTTTAGGACGGCCTTGTTTCACATCTAGGGGGTCCTAATAAACAATTTGGCATCCATGAAAGTTGTCCTGGGAGGAGTGCATGGTAACCTAAATTAGCTCCAACAGTATTTAAACTAGAGGACCTGAGGGTCCTGAGGCGCTCAGCTGATCTCTTTAATAATGCTAAAATAGGTTAATGTCAACTACGACGTATAATAAAACATATTTTGTTTAAGCATAAATGGGGGTTGCATCCATTTTGGTCAAGTGACCTAAAAAACTAATGAATTATCCATTAAACAGCCCAGTGATTTCTGAGAAACCAATGTTTAGATAGGTATGTGGCAGTCCAAATGAGTGACAGTAGATAAAAGGTCACAGGTCAGCTTGACATTTGGTACTTATATAAAACCATTGTCTCATAAGGTTTAACTTTTCTCGAAAGTATTATGATTTCAGTTTAAACAATTATAGAAAAATTAACATTTCAAGATTTTTCCCATATAAATGCATTAGGAATCAAATTTGACCTTCCCATAAAGTAGGTCAAGTTCAACCTAGATTCAGCATTTGTGCAAATCTGGTAGGCCCCACATCCCAAATGCTACATACTAAGTCCCAAGGCCAATGGCCTTTTGGTTCCAGAGAAGAAGATATTTATAGGATTTTACCATATATGGGCGTGTTGGCCATCAGTACATCTGGTATAAATTTTGGCTAACCTATCATTAGGAGTCTTCATATAAAATTTAAGTTCAAATTGGCCTAGTTGTTTCTGACGAAACTATATTTTAATGTGTTTATTGGACTCCAATATGAGCGACCTTAGCTGAAAAGTCAAATGTCAACCTTGACCTTTGAAACTTATTTATAGCCATTGTCTCATTAGGTTTAACATATCAAGTGAGAATAATGACTTTGGCTTCAACAGTATTAATAAAAATCAACATTAAAAAACCCCCATTTAAATGCATAAGGAAGCAAATTTGGCCTTGACGTTAAGTAGGTCAAGGTCAACTTAGAATCATCATTTAACAAATTTGGGGTATGCTTCATATCCTCAATGCTACATACCAAGTCCCAATCTCACAGGCCTTCTGGTTCTGGTGAAGAAGATTTTTAAAGAGTTAAGGTCAACCTAGGATAATCATTTGAACAAACTTGGTAGGCCGCACATCTCCAATGCTACATACCAAGTACCGAGGTCATCGGCCTTGGTTCTGGAGTTATTTGAACAAACTTTCATTTCCGCGTCCTAAGGAGTCTCCATATGAAATTTGAGTTTAATTGGCCAAGGTGGTTTCAGAGGAGAAGATGTTTGAAAATGTTGACGGACGGACAGACGAACGGACGGACGCCGGAGTGACTGGTATAGTATTAACTCACCCGTGAGCCTTCGGCTCATGTGAGCTAACTAAAGGGATATGGGATACTGGGACTCCCCTTCCAGGGCCTCAATATTGGGATTCCTATGGTAACGGAAATAGTCTAATTGTTGCACAACAATATGGATTCCTAGACAACTCAAAAACTATTCAAGCTAGCTTGATGAAACTTGATATGTGAACTGGTGGCAAACTGGATTATGCACGTCATCTTCTGTTGCTGTCACATAAAAAACCTATGAGCATGGCTTGGAATTGGCGTGCAACAAATATGCATTTGTAGATTGACTATGTATTACGGAAAATGAAAAAACATCCCATTCACTTTCCTGATATTTGATTACATATTTGTATGTGGTGTCTTGTCAGGTGCAGCTCTGTTACATGTAGCATATGTTGTTTTCTATATTGGATATTCACAAGTCAAGATAATACAACACTTACTAACTAACTTACTATTCTTAGTTCAAACAGATATCATCTATAACGCTAAATCACCGTAACTTAAAAAAGTAGGATAAACTGGTTTTAATCGTCAATGTCACAAAGTTGGTTTTGTCACAGCTGCGATAAATGGTGATCTCTTGTAATTTCATTTTTTTTTTCATAATGTTGACACTAATGGCTGAGACTGTTTTTAGTGTCTGCATTATCGCCGCTTAGTGTAAACATGGTCCTGTTTACAGTAATGGGAGCGAGATCTCCTGTAATTGTCAACGTTTACACTAACGGGAGCGTTTATACTAATGGGTGCTACACAGCATGAAAACAACACTTAGCAAAATCTTCACAATATAATTGAATAACCTCAACACAAAACTTTAAATGTCAAAGACGGCTTTTACTGTACAATCAGAATAATATGTTTACCCCTACAAATTTACAATCAATGACTACAATCGGAAAACTTCGGCTCAATTTGAGAATCAAGCATTGGATGTATGTAAGGTGTAGCACTATGTATGAACAAGCTCCATTTTATTAGCCGGAATTTGCGAATGGAAAAAAAGTACTGAAGCATCTGGCTCCTGTCCTATTTGATCACTGGATCCATTTTATCAACATATTAAATGAAGTTTATGATATATTTTTTCAATGAAATATCGCAATAGCTTTATTGACAAGAAACATAAACTTCGTTCATAACCGTTTGTTTTGTTTTGTGTAGAATGGTTTCAGTGACGTAAGCGTCACGTTATGTAACGTCAGCCTCACGTCATCAAATTAGTTCCTCGGTGTACATCCGAGGTCTGATTCCACAGAATTCCAAGGAATTGGCCGAGGTAGTTTCGTTCGTCTCGCCTTCAACGTCTTCTGTATCTACTATCCTAAAATTAAAGGATCCTGAATATAACCATATGTAAGCGTTATGTAACATTGCCTAATTTCTAAATTTAACCACTTAATATTTTAGCATGCGTCTATACGCATATCTTTATACACACCCTAATTACCAAAATTCAAAAAAAGGGTACACCGCACGGAGTGGGAAAATGGATGACATGGCGAGTTACTTTTTCTTATTTGTCATTTACGAATAATATTATTTTTCCAAACATTTAAAACCGTTTATTCTTTGAAATGTTTCTTCGCTTTCATATGAATGATATTTTTAAGCAATTTTTGAGCCGTGACATGTGATTTCCAACAATGAAACATTTTGACAAGTGTAGATTCAGACAGGCTTGTGTAGCCTCCATTTAAGCTAAGAACGGTTTGTGGAATTTTAGTAGAGGGCATAATGAGAAACATTTCTAATCAATTATTTTGAACTTGGACCAGTAGTTCAGGAAGAGGTGAAATTTCAAAACATTTCTTATTTACAGCTTTGGTGGCCATTTTCTTCCGAAAAGCAGAACTATGTATTTAATTTGTGAAACGGACACCGGATATTGCTCCGAAATGAGCCAGTATTTACAATACGCCAAGAGAATACACACCACGAGGGGAAAGCAAATCTGGAATTTCTCCTATTTAAGTATTTTTTTCGGTACTTGACAGGTGGCATTTTAGAGCCACTAAACCCATATAACACACATTAAACACACGGATTGGTATCAAACACTGTAAATGATGCTGAAATCACAAACACTCGTAAATATATACTCCTATCCCAAAAAATAAACATTATTGAAACAAGTAAGAAAGTTATCAAAATTCTGAATCAGCTGATCTTTTTTAATGTCACTTTAATATTAATACTGAAAATTCAGCCAGGTAGGTTGTAATGTGACCAAGTTACGACTACAAACTTATGATCAGTTAGTCTCAATAAGGGTTCTGGGAATCGATAAATCTCAGGTTAAGTGTACGGGAGTATTGTATTTAAGTGTACTGGGTATTGCATTGAAGATCAAGGAAAAACGAAGTAGTTCGGTTGATGTTTGGAACAATTTATAGGATATCTGTTTGAGATATCGCTCTGAGAATAGGCATCACCAAATCTGAACTACATCACCTAAAGCTAATCATTCAAACTATGTGGTACTTGATGCAGATGCATATACGCGATCAGCAGAGCTCAGTCTCACTCGTGGGAAGGCACTGTTTCTTCTGTTGTGTGCACATAAATTTTAGCGAAATTAAGCTTTATACAGACACCACGGATAAGCAAGTGATGAAAAGGCTCAAATGGCAATGGTTGTATATAAACAATAGGGAAATGGATTAGAGCACTGGTCGAACATTAAGGGGTCTGATATCACTATTACGCTGCCGCGTAAACCTTGCATCTATAAGGGATTAATTTATGCAAATGGGCCACAATGCAAGAAAGTATGTGACCAGGCTTAGCTTCAGAGAGTAGGTAAAATATGGAAACTTTGCATGTGGCGGGCTGACACAGAGTGAACAACAAGGTGTTGATCTGTTTGCGTGAATGCTATGCTACAACAATGTCAGTTTTTATGCAGTGGGACTAATAAAGCCTTTATAAACCCTATATACGGGTATGCGAACAGGAAAGGCTTAATCAAACCTGCACAAATAATCAATCTCTTCAGAGCCTTTGCTCTTTGCATGAAAAACATAGAGACTTGGGTCTACAAACAGGCGGAAATATAGGGGACACGGTCTCACTGGGTGACTGCCCATGTATTCTAAGGAGTGACTAAGTGAAATTGCGATAGGTCACATAAAAATGACTGGAGCCTGCATTTTTGTCCAATCTCTTCTGAGCATTTTCTGCGTATATTACAAAGTAGGAAATAAAACAAAAACGTGTGCTTGCACACTCAAAGAAGGGACAAGGCCTCTGGCTGTGGTCTTTTCATGCTTAACTGGGCTGAGCATGAAATTTGAATTGCTCAGTACTATCTTCTTTCCATGAAATATCCTTTTTATTGCATTTCAACTTTCGTTTTTAATGTGATGATGAAGCAGACGCTTCATTATACATTTTTGTGAGAGCACAGTATTCCTTTTTGTGATTTTCACCATTGAATTGTGTTTGATGCCAAACCGTTAGGTTAATTTCTAAGGACTGCCTTGTTTCGAATCTGGGGGTCCTAATGAACAATTTGGCACCAAAGACCAATTGTCCTGGGTTGGGAGTGATGCACAGTATGCTAAATTAGATTCCAGACTAATTTGCTTAACATGCGTATATAGTGACTCTAAAGCACAACTTGTCAAGTACCGAAAAAATATTTAATGAAGTGAAATAACAGATCAACTTAAACCAGCATAAGATTTTAATTGCGAATAAAACAAAGATATGTTTGTCATGCTTATTAATGTTAAAATGCCAGCAATTGCAAGCAATTAAGTTCAGCATGAAAAAGATGTATAACTGCGGGACCTGGATGAATCCATAGTCCGCGATTTAGGTGTTTTTTCCTGGTAGATGGCAGCATTTGCATGTTTGAAGCGTTACTAAAATGCATATGAGGGTCCAAATAATTTAGATATTACACCAACTCCTAATGTTTTATTATTCCCCTTATCTCATATAGAGGTCTTTTCACACTTTTGCAAACAAAGCTGACCGGACCAGATCAGGGTCTACTTTGTTTGGTTAGATATAATCTTACACTAGTGTACATGACAAGTAATCTCTTTCTTCTATGTACAAACGTAAAATTTTTATTATACCCCAGGCATTTGCGTTTCCGTTTGTCCATTGTTCGTTCGTTTCTTCGTTTGCTGGTACTTCCGTTAGGTAAAAGTTTTGGAGTTGTGTATATCTCAGTAACCACTGATCAGAAAGCATCCATATTTGGACCATAGCTACCCTGGAGGGTTGGCATTCGAACCATGACTACAGAACCCAGGGTTGGGCTGGAGGTCAAAATCTAGGACACCTTTAAAAGTGTGACAAAGTTTTGGTTAAAGGTTTCTCAATTGGTATATATTTAAGTAACCACTTATCAGAAACCATACATATTTGGACCACTTGTACCCTGTAGGGTTGATACTTAAATGAAGACTCAAGACTCCAGGGTTCCAGACCCTGGGTGGGGCCAGAAGTCAAAATCTCGGACATCTTTAGAGCTACCATTTATAGTTAGCTTTGACTGGATGGCTTCAGACCCTTGGGTTCATGCCCCAGAGTGGGGCTAAGGGTCAATATCAGGGACATTTTTAAGATTTTTTTTAATATTTTCTTTTATAGAACATCAGTTTTTGACAAAAGGTACTATTCAGAACTGACTATATCTGTGTGACTTCAGAAATTAGGATTCATCACCCAGGGTGGGACAAGAGGTTAAAATCTAAGACAACTTTATATTTCTTTTGAGTTATGCAGATATTTTATCGACCATTTATTTAAAATCATTCATTTATTTTGAGCATTTGGTACCAATCATGAAGGCTTCCACTCAACAGCTTCAGACACTTGGGCCCATGTCCCAGCGTTGTGCTAGAGGTCAAACTCTAGGACATCTTATTTTTTTAAATACTTTTAGAATCATTTGGATATGAACAACATGTACTTTCTTTGTGACTTCATACCTTAGGGTTCATAACCCAAGGTGGGGCTAAAGGTCATAATCTAAGTGCTATTCTAGTTTTTTCAAACTTATGCAGATACCTTTCCAACCATTTATTAGAAAACTTTCATATTTAGGCACTTGTTACCATTCATGGCAGGCTTTTAATCGACAGCTCCAGACACGTTGGTCCATACCCCAGGATGGGGTTAGAGCTAAAAATAAACGACATCTTATTTTTTCTCTTATAGAAGTGTTTGTATTTGAACAACAGGTACTACTTCATCTACCTTCCTTTCTCTGATTTCAGACCTTAGGGTTCATGACAAGGGCTGAGGCTAGATGTCAAAATCTAGGACACTTTAAAAAAGTGCAGATATCTTACCAACCATCTATTAAAAACACTCAAGTTCGAATAATTGGTACCATGAATGGCTGGCTGCCACTAGACTGTTTCAGGTGCATTGTTACACGCCAGAGCTCAAAATCTAGGAATTATTTGGAGCAGGGGAAGGGGAGATTGGGGTTGGGAAAGTTAGAGCATGGCAGGGAATATACATGCCTCTCCGCGTACTTTTTCTAGTTTATATAATTTTCAATAGATGATGGAGTCTAGCATCAATATTCCCAAAAGAAAGGTTTAATCAACGTTATAAATAATACCATTAAAACAGCTTGAAGATTATATGATAATAAAGGTTGCTAAAAGATAATATTTAAATAACTAAAAAAGTTACAGAGTATATTTTACTTATTTCTAACACTTGCTCATCCATATTATGGATTACATTTATTACGTCTTTTAAATCCCATCCCTGGCGAATTGCAGGACTTTGACTTTTTGTCCAGATAAGTTCTGCATTGCGGGCTAAGATATCTGTTAAACCACTGCTGTTTGACTCTTACCTACATTTTTTATTTGAAAGCAGCAACTGAAACAGCTATTATCAGGCATTAGTTAGTACTGGATTGTCATCCGAAATCATTGTTAAATAAACTTTTATATCGAAATTAGTGAAACATTGTTGAAAGTGCCATTAAATAACAAAGAAGCAAACAGGTATACACTGAAGGACTTTAAAAACGCAAAAATCGAAATTCATAAAATTATCAACTTTTTAATGCATCAATTTCATTGAGATTTTGCAAAAACAAACATCAATAAGTCAGCAAAATATGGTTTAAATTTCATAACAAAATGCTGGATAATTTTAGAGCAACAGTCTGTCAAAAGACATTACCCTTAGATTCTAAAAATGCAATTTGAAATTTGACTAGAAATTAGGCATGATTTAAAATTATTGGAATATAATATTTTTTTATTAAAAATCTGGAACAAATTAACATTGGAGCCCTGCTATTCATCTGGCAGTGTTGGTAGCCAGCCGGAAGCGATATCGTCGATGTAACAATCGACGTAAGTTGCCGTCTTAATGCCGGTCGCCATACTTAGTTGGTCAGGCCTGTGCCGACCTTTAACTGTCCTTGTAGCCTGGTAACGATCTCTGAGGTGCTGTATAGCTGCCAGATGGCAATTATAATATCTGGCGACGCCAGAAACACGCACCCCAGCTTTTAACATTTCAATTGCGCCAAATTGTTCATGTTCAGACAAACGTGGCACGAATAACAAAGCTATAAAACTAAAGCTACTGTGTTTTTAAACATGTCTATAGTGCGTCCAGCTAATAGAGACTGGGCGTGTCAGAAAGAGGGCTGTCATACACTGTCAAATAAGACTAGTATACAGTAAATCGGGTGTAATAGCCTATGTACGCTTTACTCGTGCAACCAACTGAAGCGCAGACGACAAGGGTGACCAATTTTATACGTAAGCATGCCTGTTAAACGTTCATCTTTAGTATGCTGATGGGGACCTGCTGCATTTCATTTTCCCGGATGGATATGTTGTGAAAGTTTTTGGGGAAGGTAGATTTGCACTTTCTTCAAATTCTGTCTGTATGGCAAAACTGGTTTGATTTTTAAGCCTGATACAATAATAAATCACCAATTAGAATTAAGCGGGACAAGGGTTTAGTATCTGAATCATGAGAAAAGGGCATACAAACATGAGATTTGGTCTAAAAGCCTCTTATAATCGCTTATTCTGGTGCGTTCAGAGAGACTAGATGTCTAAAAGTTGTTCGGAGTCTTCTTCAACTTGCATATTTTGTTTATGCGAGAAGCAAAAGCCCTGGCGAGGTCATGCGTACATGCAGGCTCGTCGGAACCTTCACCACACACCAATGTAATAAGAAACATCATCTCGTGTGCTGACCATTTTATAGTATTAATTTTTCATTGCGGACTATTATTCTATTTTTTCTTTCAGTATTATAATTTGAATAGTTAAAATTTTGAAACATTGTCAGAGTGCATATATCTAGGCTAGTCAGTCTCCTTGTTATCCAAGTTTTTATCCTTTTTCTCACAAAACTACAACAGATATATACAGGTGTACAGCAGTATAGCGTTTCACAGGTGAATAAATACACCCTGTCTTACCAATTTGATATGGAAATGTCCATGGGTGTGTCTTTGCTACGAACCACCCAGTCTCTCTTAACTGGTCGGACTATACCTACAAGCTATATGTGAAATGATAAAATAATTTGCTTTGATTCGTGGGGATGCCCCGTGCAAAAAATAGTAAATCACAGATGCGTAGCTTGTTGTGGCCATTGTCCATAAAAAACATCGGTATTAGGTATAGATAGAGGCAGAGTGTCGTTTCCAGCCTGTTTAACTTGTTAAAGAACACTAAAAAAGTTCTGGGCTCAAAAAATAATAATTTTCATTTTTTTAAAGTCCTTCAGTGTAGATGTACCGTGAACTCAAAGTAATTACCTCTATATCATATTTCAAAAGGTTGATACATAACACATAAAATGGGCCAGCTAGTCTAAAACAAACAAAATAGATAATGTAAGCAAACGCCTGAAACCGATATTTCTATAATTGTAAATACAGTCATGTGCAGATTCAATGATAAGAGCATGATGCACACTTCTTTTGATGTCATTAATAACTATGTCATTTTGAAGACATTGAAGAATTTATTTTTTTGAGATATTTTTTTAGATCTTTGTCTATCTTGTGGGACTCAAAACATGCCAAACCCAATATCTGCAATATATTATGCTACATTTACACTATGTCCTCGGCGACCACGGCAATCACGATTATAGAAGGGTAGGAGGGAGGAAAGGCGCACGGAGCATCAATAGGAAGCGCAGTAGCTCAGTGGTAGAGTGCTTTACTCGAGACCGAAGGGCCGCGGGTTCGAGCCTCACCGGCGTCACTGCGTTGTGGTCCTTGAGCAAGACATATTTATTCTAGCTTAGTACTGGTTCAACCCAGGAAGACTCGTCCCTATATAACTGAAAGATAGTTGATGGGACGTAAAGAAATCGAACCAAACAAACAAATGGAGTATCAATATATATGTAGGCTACATGCAGGCGAATTTCGGGACCGGGAGTATAAAGTATAAGCAAAACGTGACAGAACGTAACAGACCTTAACAAAACTTGGAGTATGTCTGTAGCAGGACAGCTTGTTGCGGACGACAACCAATGTCTGTCAAGGTCTATCTCAAGTTCTGTTGCGGTCTGCCCGTTCTCCTAACCCAACACCGAAGCTCAAAATGGTACCTGGAGTCTGTGAAGATCAGATAGATACATCTGCTAGGAGGAAGGTAGTGACAAGGATTGAAATAATACTTTTTTCTTCTGGTTCGACACAATAAAGTTATTTATTTACAAAGGTTGAAGTATTAGACCACCCTTTCTAATTGTGATTGACATATTGAAAGTAGCTAGCCTATTGAGGAAGGTAATTGCATCACTGAGTATTAGGTGACAAGTGCATGCAGTCGAAATATTTTGGATATATGTTCTGGACAAAGCATTTTCATGTTTTAAAACAATTTGGGATTGTTTTACGTGCACTTATATCACTCATTCATTATATTTAATCTTTTGCTGGATTTTTGTGGGATATTTTAATTGATAATTAGTTATGGATAACGCAGCATCTGGAGGAAGTAGATCTACACAGGACGCCTCGCTTCTCACACAAGAGGACACTGTAAGCCTAGTTAAGAACATTATCACATCTGAATTCAGAGATCTTAGGAAGCAGCTTATTGACAAACCTGCGCAAACCCTGAAGAGAAAAATAGAAGATGAAAAACAGGTCGCATTAAAGTATAATGGCAATCAAAAACAATTTGATTTTAATTGTTCTGTGATTCACAAACTTGCGGAGGTGAAAAACAGTTTAGATGCGTCAAGAATTGAGGATATAGAATCAGAGATCGAAAACATAATCAGGGACATAAAAGGTCGGAATAAGCTGATAAAGATAGCTGACAGAACAGAAGGTGGGTGGAGTACAGTGGAGGAGTATGAGACATGTGATTATGCAGATGATTCAGACGACGACAAGAAGATCAGACAGGCGAATGTCAGGGCACTACAGAAGAAACGTCAGTTACAGCCACGTAGACCAGCAATGGTTCTTCCTAGTAATATTGACAGGCCTCATCTTTTTCGTGGTCAACAAAGCAGCAGGGTCGCAGGATCACTCGACATATGTTTCCGATGTGGTCTTAGGGGTCATTTCGGAAGGGACTGTCAGGCACAAATCAACAACAGAGTGCCCCAGGAATTTCCATGCTAAATTCCTTTTAGTCATAACGCATAGAAATACTTTACAAACTAAGAAAAAAGACAGTAACGTTTCAGTGTAGTTTTATTGTATCTATCGAGGGGTCGTAGGTTATAATTTCATGATGATATTGTACAGTAAACCTTGTGTAAAACGACCACTCTCAAAAAGACAGGAAATTGTTTTTCAAGACCAATTATCGCTTAATGAAGGTCAAAAGTATTGCTGAATGCTCAAAGGGGAGCATTCTGCAATACTTTTGACCTTGAAGTGCATTAAGCTACCATTTGTCATTAAGATCTTTGTTTTGTCTATTTTTTAGTGGCAGATTTACACAGATTTTACTGAATTTATTTCTCTGAAAATCAGTCAGCGTAGACAGTGATATCTTTAATGCTGCATTATGTGGCATTTCATCAGAATATTCACTGTTTGAAAAGGTACTAATTAAGAAGTCACTAGTGTACAAAGGGTTAATGCTGATAAGGGCTGGTGATATTCTGTCAAGAATCACATCGAGGAGCTCTGGAGGCATTCTAAGAAAGTTCTGACATCTTTGGTGCCAAGCTCTCTTTTGATAAATACCCCAGCTACTGCATTCGTTCCTCCGAAAACATGCGCCTCACCCATATTGACCTTGTTCATCGCATCGGTCTGTAATCTTCCTGCTGCACACTGATCATCATACCCTGCAGCTGCTAGTGTCCTCCTTGATGGCGTAAAGATGACGTATACTGTACTAATGCTACGTGAGCGTCTAAATAGGCGTAAGAAGGCGTTTGGCAGGCCACAGCTGTACCAAGAGTAAAACACGCGGACAAGATGTTTGGTTGCTCTCGCGTTGCTCATAGCCTCGTCACAGAGTTTGGGCAGACAGGAATATCTATCCATGCACAGGACCAACGCGACGTAAGAAAACAATGCCAAGACAAGACCGTTAATTTACACTCACATTGACGTAAGAGGTTCTAGCCGACAACTGTAGATGCTACACACCTCAAAGTTTCATTCCAGAGGATAAAAACAAGAATCGGAACAAATAAGTTTTGATGTGGGATTTTTTTTAAAATTATTTTGACCCCTTACTCATTCACAAGGCTACCAGTCAAACATACGATGTTGCAGCTGTGTTTCACTTTCAGAGATCTACTGAGAATTAAACACCCATTAATTTGATATGATTTGTTTTTACATAGGATAGGTATGGGCGGAGACATGACTACCCACCTTGGAGAGAGAGAGAGAGAGAGAGAGAGAGAGAGAGAGGGAGAGAGAGAGAGAGAGATCTGCATTTAATTATTGTACTCTTGCTTTCATGTGGTTTTCTTTGTCATGCCTTCAGCATCAGTGCAGCGGGTTAGTCTTTAGTCGATTGTGACATTTTCGTATTGAGCATGCTCACTTGTTTAAGAGCGCAATTCTGGTCCCATTATCTTGTTATGAGATCAAAATATAAACTTTAATTTTTCATCAATATCCTAGCTTTTGTAAAAACGTGTAGGCAAATAATTGAAGTGTAAAAGTATAATATTCATATTTGTTACATGTATATGACTGGACAGAATTCTGTCTCCTGATTTGTCCAATTTGTCGTCATGAATCTCTATGTCTACTGGTCTAAATTCGGCCTACAACTTAATATTGAATGAAAACCAGCTCAAACTAGCTTCCAGAAGTTAATAATTTCTACACTTTTCTAATATCTCCCTCTAGAGAGCTAAAAATAACATGATGTGATGAGTATGAAACTAACATGGTCCGCATGGAATTAACATGTTTTGCTGTTTCACCTCAAATCAGGTAACTAAAGACTTTCATAAATTTAAACAACAGTTTTTTTTTATCTTTGTACATTTTTCTTTGTTTGAAAAATAAATGTAAAAAAAAAGGTTATGATTAAGTTTTACATTCCGAATTCAGAAAATCAATATACACAATGTACATTTCAAAAAAACTACACCAAGATATTTAAATAACAGTTGCTTTTACTTGTGAGAAAGCCTTAGGTCGACGGTTGAACATGACTTTAACAACAAAAGTGAAAGTAAAAAAGTTTTCATTTTTTAGCTTAAAATTCATATACCAAAACAGTTATTGCCTTCAATTCCAGCAGACATAAGGATAAATCTACCATTAAAAGTGACATTCGCCTCGGCCTAGCGGCCTCAATGCATTATCAATCTTTTGAGTAGATAAATCCTCATGTCTACCTAATTTATAATATATTAAACTTTAACCATTGATACGATAATAAAACGAGTTACCAAATATGCTTAAGGTATAATTGCGATAAGTACCAACACTACCATGAATTTATTTCTATTTAGTGGTAGAAAGAAAGTGATCGTTTTGAACGGACACATGCTCCGATAGCTATTTATTTGACCTTTAATCTAATTGTCGTAAGATATGATTTTGAATATTTTTAAATGTTTCCACCAGGACAAAACCTCAGGGTATAAATAACAAAAAATGTCACAGTCACGTTACGAATGCCCCAAAGGAATTGGTCAAGCATAAGACGCATTTGAGGAAAGTTAGCTGTAATATAGGAGATATGTTTCAGACACGAAAAACCTAGAAATGAGGTCAGAAGTCAATGTCAAGGTCAAAGTGACCCAAAGTGGTATGCATCACTCCGCCATCCCAAGAGGAATCAACACACCAAATTTGGGATTCCTACATCAAATAATATAGGAGATATGCTCCAGACACAATTATTCTAGAAACTAGGTCATAGGTCAAGATCACAGTGACCTAAAAATGGTATGCTACATATCAGCATCTAAAGATGTATCCATACAGCAAATTTGGGATTCCCATCTCAAATAATATAAGAGATATGTTCTGGACACGATTGTTCTACAAACTAGGTCAGAGGTCAAGGTTAATGTGACCCAAAAATGGTATGTGACACTCCGCCATCCAAAGCTGCATCCACCCATCAAATTTGGGATTCCTACCTTTAACAGTATAAGAGATATGCTCTGGACATGATTTTTCAAAAAACTAGGCCAAAGGTCAGGGTCACAGTGACCTGTAAATGGTACAAGACACTCCACCATCCCAAGATGCATTCACACACCAAATTTTGGATTCCTATCTCAAATAATAAAAGAGATATGCTCCTGACACAATTATTATTAAAACTAGGTCAGAGGTCAAGGTCACAGTGACCTGTAAATGGTACAAGACACTCAACCATCCCAAGATGCATTCACACACCAAATTTGGGATTCCTATCTCAAACTAGGCAAAATCGACGAATTTATATCCCCCGACGAAGGGTTATTCGAGAGAAACATGTAAATCACAAAACATAAATCCCATTTATCTAACCCTTAGTTCACCTACAGTATCATTCAGATCCTAACAAACGCCTGTCAAGTATGTTTTAGTGCTTAGTTCAATAAAAAATATACTTACATCTGCACAATTTCAATATCTGACCTTTAAACCCACCCTCATTGGTCAAGATTGTGTGTAAATTCAAAGTGTTACCTTGCATGTAGGTCTATACTTCTTCCACTTTACTTTGATATGCAACATGACCACTTGTATAAAATAACAAAAATGACCCTTTGACCCCACCCCAGGGGTTGTTGGTGTGTGTAATGACAGCACACTTGCTTTCATGGTGCTCTGTGCTCAATTCCCTTTAATTTGATATGCAACAGGGCTACTTTCAGTAAAAGATATAGTTTGAACTTTTGACCCCACGCCTTGGGTCAAGGTAGTGTCTGTGGGCAAAATATTTGCTACCATGTTGCTGCCAGCGTCGTCAGCTTTAATTTGATATGTAACATGACTACTCTAAGAAAAATATATAGTTTGACCTTTCGAGCCCACCCCCTGGGTAGAGGGTGTGTCTGTGGGCAAAATATTTGCTACCATGTTGCTGCCAGCGTTGTCAGCTTTAATTTGATATGCAACATGACCATATTCTGAAAAAGTTTAATTTTGGCCTCGGCCCCACCCTCTAAGTCTACCAAAGGGGCTAGGTATCAGGCCTTCAAACTGATATCCCGTTTGATATGTTTCATATCTATTGCTGCTCTGCCTGCATGCAAAATTTCAGCAAAAAATATTAATAATTGCCTTAGTTATTGCAAATTTAAATATTTGATCTTTGACCCAAAGGGTCAAAGGGGGTGGGGTAAAACTTTGACACTGCCATTCTTATTTACAGGCACTTGGCAATCATGGTCTATAGCGAGAAGTCGGTAAATATAATAGCTTTGATGAGATGTGAAGATCATCACACAAAAAAGCGAATATAGGTTTTGCCTTATAATTGCGTATACTTAAACAAGGGCAATAACTCAAGTGTTAAGAGGTCGATTTTGACCAAACTTATAGGATATCAAGAGTACATGAAATAATTTGTACCAAGAATGAATTGAATCTGACCAATAGGTACTGAGATATGAATCCGGACGGACGGACGGACGGACAGAATGGACGGACGCACGCACGGACGACGCCAAAAATATATCCCTCCTACTTCGTCAGGGATAATAATAAAAGAGATATGCTCCTGACACAATTATTATTAAAACTAGGTCGGAGGTCAAGGTCACAGTGGTTCAAAAATAATATGTGAGACTTCACCATGCCAAGATGCTTTCACACACCAAATTTGGAATTCCCACCTCAAAGAATATAAGAGATATGCTCAGAACACAAAAATTCTTACAACTACGTCAGAGGTCAAGGTCACAGTGACCAGAAATGGTATGTATGACACTCCGCCATCTCAAGATGCATTTAGACACCAAATTTGGAATTCCTATCTAAAAGAATATAGGAGATTTGCACCAGACTCAATGCTGTTTCTAGAAACTAGGTCAGAGGTCAAGTTTAAGGTCACAATGACCCAATTATGGTACGTGACACTTCCCCATTCCAAGATACATTCACACACCAAATTGAGATTCCTACCTCAAATAATATAAGATATATGCTCCTGACACGATTATTCTTAAAACTAGGTCATAGGTCAAGTTCAAGGTCACAGTGACCCAATGATGGTACGCGACACTTCGTCATCTCAAGATGCATCATCACACCAAATTTGAGATTCCTAGCTCAAATATTATTAAAGATATGCTCCGGACACGATTATTCTAATAACTAGGTCAGAGTTCAAGGTCAAGGTCACAGTGACCCGGAAAGGGTATGTGACACTCTGCAATCCCAAGATGCATTTACACACCAAATTTGGAATTCATATCTCATAGAATATAGGAGATATGCACCAGACTCGATGCAGTTTCTAGAAACTAGGTCAGAGGTCAAGTTCAAAGTCACAGTGACCCAATTATAGTACTCGACACTTCGTCATCCCAAGATGCATCCACACACTAAATTTGAGATTCCTACCTAAAATAATATAAGAGATATGCTCCGGACACGATTATTCTAAAAACTAGGTCAGAGGTCAAGGTCAAGGTCACAGTGACCCGAAAATGGTACGCGACACTCCGTCATCTCAAGATGCATCCACACACCAAATTCGGAATTCCTACCTCAAAGAATATAGGAGATATGCACCGGACACGAAGCGGGACGGACGGACACACGGACGGACGGACGGACAGTGCGATTACTATATGCCTACCAAAGTTCCTTTGGGGGCATAAAAACAACACATTCAGTGTGGCTGAAAAAGCATACAAAACACTGTCATCAGTTCAAGTAAGCATGAATGGAGATGGTTATGTTTAATCTAGAGGATCTTATTTGAGTGATCATGTTTTATTGAATTTATTAAGCGAGTTGAGGAAAAGAGATAAACTGCTAGGCTTGCGGAGCTTTTATCTCTTTTTTGCAACGAGTTTGATAAATTCAATAATACAGGAGCACGAATGTTAGATTCTATTTATCATATGACATTAAAATTATTTTGAATTCATTATTTTGCGTTTGCAATATGAGTGACGTTCAAAGCGTCATTTAATAACGTCTACCGAAATCTATAAACCACTAATGGTTTATCGATTTTATTGCATGGCGTTTTTTCACTCCCAGACGCGACGTCATACGATAAAATAAATTAAAATGTAAAGTGCCTAAAACCTTACTCCTGCTACAGTACTATGCATAATTATAGATAAATCAAAGTTTACTGATACCAATGGCGTAGCCAGATGTCTGAAAAAGTTACGCACATCAAAGGGAGACTACTGGATTAAATAGCAATTCTCTTTAATTGCGCCCCTTTTCAAAATAAGAGCTTCTCTTAAAGGAAATAATTTGCTCCCAGAGGGAGCGAATTCTTTCTTTAAGAGCAGTTCCTTATGGTATGGAAATCACTTTTACCACATTAGGTGACCTCCTTTGATTGTTACTAGTTTTAGTACGCATGTGCGTTACTGCGTAATGTGAGCTACGCCAATGGATACGAGCTAAAGCCACAAATGTTTGTAAACTTAGATGGCACACCATTGACCATATGGGCCTTGAAGCGAGAAAAAGTGACTTGTTGCGTGTAAACAACAGAGGTAAAGATTAGCCTTCGCATCTTTGCAGTCTGACCAGCGCCTTTGTTACTCGCCTCTAAAAAGTATAATCATAGCAAATATTAAAGACCCCTTAAAATTATGTCCACCTTTGTCAGTAAGGCTAACAAAACAGATACAACATTTAGAATCTAAATATAAATCTCATAAATTTCCAAACTATTCGACTAATGACATTGTAGACGATCGACATGGCTGAGTTCGTCGTCACCTCCTGGTTTATATTTACCCTTTCAATTCGTCTATCTCTGTCCCATTCTTCCCTACGGCGCCTTTCATCTGATTCTTGATTGCGTTTTCTCTCTCGCTTCAAGTTTTCCTCTGTTGTTTGTAGTTTACGATTTGCCTCTTCTAGATCTTTATGAGCTTTATCTAGTTTTTGTTGTCTGCGGAATTCAGCTTGTCTTTCTTCTTCCTTCTCGGCTTGACGTCTGTCAAGCTCTTCGTCAAGATATTTTTGTATTGCCTCGTACACTTCATTGGTATAGTAAGAATTTTCGTTTGACTTAATTACTATATCTATGGTTGTTATAAGCTTTCTGACTTGACCCATTCGTGCATTGCCATTTAAGGGCAATCGGTTATTAAATGGAACTACCCTATGACCACAATCAGCAAAGAGTGTGGTTAGGTTCTCACCAGCAGATTTTATGAAGCTTTCAAACGAAATTCCATCCGCTTCTAGATCATCTAGACCAGTCAGTACAATAACTGTTCTCTCATATAATTCTGGCCCAAACATTGTTGCAAGTATTTGAACAGAATTGTGTTCTTCTTCAGTAAACCGCCCAACCCTGATGACAATGACAAACACGTGAAAACCAGGAGATGTTATTATCATCACTTTAGACAGTTCCTTGGCAGTCTCTATATTTGGCGTGTTTGTGTCAAAAATACCAGGAGTGTCCACCACCAGAAGTTGGCGTCCTTCTACCTCAAATGGGCAAATTGACATTTAGTTGTGACACTCGAAGGTGAGGCAGTGGAATTAAATAGTCTCTTTCCCGCAATAGTATTAATTGTTGCACTTTTACCAGTGCCTGTTTTACCAACAAATACAATCCGCAACTCTGGAAAATAGCATTCACGACAAATTTCAGGTAATACTCAAAATAATTCAACCTTCAACTCCTGGGAAGGAGTGCGTATTTAAAATAAGATTTTTGTAATTTCTCAATCACGACATATGTTGAGTGTACTGAAAGGGACCGTCTCCATTAGATGGCTCTTTTGAGCACCAAAGACAAAAGTGTGATGCTCAAGTATTCATTATTTTACGCGCACTTAATATAACCCCATAGATCTGCTGAGCTACACAGACCCAAAAAATTTTAATAACTAACATTAATTTTTCTGTCAAAAAAAATTCAAAACAAAACAAAAAACAGACATCTCCTCCTCTTGGTGTCAGAAAGATCCAAAATATCACTAAATGTAATTTCAAACTGAAATATTGGTTGTTTTCTTTAACAAAAAATCTATTCCATTTGTAGCAGAGATGTCTGCCCATGTAGTAAACTATTGCACAATCACCATTTGGGAAATAAATTGTCATAGATTATTTTCAATTTAATGGAAAATCTATTGTTAAACACTTATCGTGGTGTCACGTTTTCAACAGTCACATGTTTCCGATAGTTTTCGAAATCTGGCTACGTTTATGCTATTATCTATGTAAAAAATTTCATACATAAATATCTTGATAAATAATTCATTTGTCTACATTTTTAACAAAAAAGCTAAGTATTTAGAAATAATAGCTTTAACTTTGGTATGAAGATCGCATTGTTCACTCAAGATTCATCAATGGTCAAATTTGACATGTCAACATAAACATATGTCACTGAGAGTCTTTGATCCTGTCTATTCCAGTGGCTGAAGATTACCATGCTTACTAACACAATTAGATACTCAACATTGACTTTAGTTTTTGCATTGCATTAGTGGCAATTAAATGACAATTGTAATTTTATAATTATCAGTTATAATTGATAAAAAAACATGAGTTAAATAATTTATTTATTTATTTGTGCATGTATTGCGTGTTGTGTATGTCTGTTGATGCAGGAACAAACAGTGCGCCGCATGTAATGGTGCGTGTATCTTGATGGCTATATAAGCGTGCTTATCATACACACTTTATGAATTTATTCATTTGTCGATGACATCAATATGGAATCTTTTAATGTATAAAAGGATCAATGATATTTTTTTTATATAAGTTTGCTTCCTAGCATACCTATGTTGGTAATGGTGATTTATTGCAATGTATTTTCTTTTTCTCTCTATTATTTAAGCCAATTATTTTCTTAACATTACCTTGCCAAAAGGAGATCAGCATATTTGGTAATCTGTTTTATTAACCTTGTTGGAGGGTCATAAGATCTAAACCACAACTGAAATATTTTTATAATTCACGTGTGACATGGTCACTATATAAGGTTACAAACTTTGTTTGAAATTGTCTAGAGTTTCATATTACGTGTATAAAAGAAAATATGTTCTTTTTTCTGTACAAATATGCCTCTATTTTTAATCTTAGCGTTTTTATTTTCATTGATGATGATGATGATGATGATGATGATGATGATGATGATGATGATGATGATGATCGATGATGATCTATGATGATGATTTTATCATTCAGCATTATTTCAGGAGCCAAACATTTGATAAAATCTATTACATTTCATTGAAACTTTTAACTGCATAGCTATGTGAGTTGTCATTCATCCAGGTAGCTATGTACTAATGTAACCTTTTGATGTGTGGTCTTAACTGACAGGACTGTGTTTGAACAACAATACTATGGCTAAAAAAATGTAAGGAAAGTTAATGCTTTTTTCCACTTGTGTATTAGGAAAACTTTGACTGTCTGTAAATATTTACTCATTCATTTGGAGCACCTTGTTTTTCTCCAGTTTTTTTATAACCGCTTTAGGTGCTAGAATAAAGATCATTATCTTCTTTGTAGAAATAAAACATCCTAATATTTGCTATTTTCTATTTAATTGGTCCCTTGTATATAAAATAAAATGGAAGTTAGATGGAAGCATACCACATTTTATTTGTACAGTCTCAGATACAAACCAGGGATTCTAATGAATGAAAAAGGCCAACTCATATTTTTACCCAACTTCAATAAGGTCAAGAATAAACAAAAACAATTAAGAATTACTATGCCTTTTTACAACTACTGCACATGAAAATTATATCCATGTGTCCTTAGTGTACAACCCTTATGGAGAAGAAGGCAGAGGCCAATAACAACATCTCAGAAAATAGAATATGTTTTTGTCTAGCTACAGAGAACTTTTTACATGAAAACAATAAGTTATTATCCGAATTAATCAATTTAGAGCCACCAAACATATACTTAAGCTGCATTAGTTCTATGCATGTTTATTTTTTATATATATGGAATTATGGAAAATAACTGACACCATTCAATTTTTGATCTAGAAATTTTGACCAACTCCAAATGGCGCATTTTAATAACACAAAATACAAGCCTTTGATTTAAGCATGAAATTAAAGCATTTGTTCTTTTCAGTTTATTTAACTAGGATCATTACTCATTGTATGTCTATCTATTAAAGACTGTTGAAACCCCATAACGCCGTGCTATATGAGCTTCGTTATGAGAAAGCCTGCTTTTTTGAATATTCTAAAAGAAAGCAGCAGATCAGATGAAAATACCATCCAAATCATATGCACATCTTCAGATCTAACTTGACAAAACACCTGCAAAGTTTAAAAAAGATCTGGCTAAACTTGTAGGATAATAAGCTAAATGACTAAGTTCAAACTGAGACAAAGGTGACAACAATTATCTGAGGATGATAGTGACACATCATCAAACCTTGTAAAAACATCCGAATAGTTTAAAAAAAATCCAGCTAAAATTACTTTTCTGGAGGAGTTACGTTCATAAGTCAGAGTGCACCAATCGGAACTGCCTGCGCCAATTCCGTGGACTTCCTAGGAATCAGACCTCGGATGTACATTGACGATCTATTTTGAAAACGTGACGCTGACGTTACATAACGCGAAGCTGATGTCACAGAAACCAAGTCAACACAATAACAAGTCTGATTGCAGCAAAACAAACAGTAATATCAATGAATTTAATGGCTTTTTTCAAATGAATATCCCTATAGCAATATTTATCAAAAATACATTAACTTCATTTAGTCTGCTGATTAAACGCTTTGGGTAATCAGAAAAAATGGATTTTAATAGGGCAGAACCGGCATGTCACAGAACTAATTTTCCTTACACCAGTTTCCGCTTACAAAATAGACATTTTCGTACATAGTATTACGGGTAATGTTGAGGCTTAAATCGATTCTCAAATTGTGCTGACTTTCCCAAATGAAGACACATTTTGTGATGGAGAGTCAGAGGAAAAGACGGCCAGATGAACACTCAGAGTAAACATTTTGTCTCCCAACCCTGATAAGAGGAGACATAGTTAGACTAAAAAGAAATTAATTAAGAGTTTGCATAATGTACAACTGCTATACCATTCAGAAAACAACTATAACACTTTGAAGAACTGGATTATTTGACCCTAACCCATAGGCCATAGGTATGCTTAAGGATAAAAAAGTAAGTGAGTATGATCAGGAAATACCACAGTCACAAACCGCAGACAACCCGACGGCACCTTGAGGAAGAGCCACTCAACCATCACGAGACACCAGGAAGACAAACTAAGCAAAGCAACCAGCTCTCTCTCCCCCATCAAGATGCTTGCAATACTAAAATGGACATAAAGTAACGTACAACAAAACATAGAACAGTTACAGACTCCCATAATGGGAGTAACAACAAACAAAAAGTAAACAACAACAGAACCACCTCCTTAGAACGGACAGCAGCCTAAGCCACTGGGGGGCTTAAATGCAATTTAACTATACCAAATCCTCGCCCTAGATTCTGCTGTTGTTGAAGTACAAGAAATGTTTAGCTCGCATGGAAGCCTTCTAACTAATGCAATGTATCATTATGGAGAAACACTCTAATCAAATTAAAACAACATGATGAAACAAAGAAAAGGGCACATGACTCACAGATAGTCAGAGCTAAAGAAAAACCACAAGTTGAGCCAAGGTGGGTCAATAAAGTCTGATTGCATATTGTTTCATTTTTCAATTTGATATCATGCAAATTTCTGAGTTTTAAAAAAAAGAATGTTTATTTTTTACCTCTGGCCCTTTGGCCCTCTAGTGTTCAGGAGTAATATCCTTGCAGCTGTTTTTCACTTCATTTCCTTTAATTTGATTTATCATTTGACATCACTTCTGAGAGTAAAATAACGCCATGTATTAAAATCGATAGACCACTACAGGGATCACGCATGTTTTTCACACATAAGCATTTACCGGGTCACGAGGAAGCTGTTTACACACGAGGTTGATAGACCGAATGTTTAAACACATCCTGAGGGACCCTGCAAGTGTAAATACAATGAAACAAACATTCTTGCATATTTTACCTTATTCAACCAAATTCGCATTGTAACCGCTAATAAAACATTAAAATAGCCATTTCCTTGTCTCTATTTCTCCTAACAAAATTGTGTCATCTGTAAACTATCAAACGTTATAACGTCGTCACAACGTGATATTCGTACGCTACACTTTCATGAACAAAAAAATCGGCGAAATGAACAACCTGGTTTGCAATGCTTTCAGCATAACGTCATGCAAATAACTCAGTATTCACTTTTAGTAGTTTCAAGTTTAAATCCATGTACAAACAGCACGTGTATCTCCCGATTTGAATATGGATTTTCATTCATTTGACATTGGGCTAAAACAACTATACGAATAGGTATTTATGCAAGATTAGTGGTTTACAAATTTCAGTAACGTTATGAAATGACATTTATAACGAAGTTGAGTACATGCTGACCATATGTACCTTTTCTGGGGAGAACTTATTGATCAATACATTACTATAAATACGAATTCAAAGACAGTATTTACAGACCACGTAATTCGCAAATTTAGCATTTAAAATCACAATATTTTCAATTATTGCGTGACGCCATTGTTCTATATTTAGCAGTGGGTGAGGTTAGTTTTTTCGTGCTACCATGAAACAATCCAACTTTTCTTTTGATCATTTATTTAAGAGCAAGATAGCGTAAATACATAAACAGAAAAACAAACAGAACGGACAGTAGGCCTAAAGGCGGAGAACTCAAATAAGCAGAGATTACATTTTGGGTTTTGGCGAAACGCGAAAAAAAAAATCCATTCAATGGTTTGTCTGATGGCTGGAGATTCACACTGAAGCAAATTAATGTCCAATGCGAAAACATCATCGTCAAGCAAATAGATGTTTCCTGTTACCGGCAAATTCATGACTGGGGTAGGATTTCTACGCATTTAAAGGAAGGGGTAGTATTTCGGTATAAATATAAGCCTCCTGTCGCTATGTATAATCTTGGAATTCACAAACTTTTGACATGAGAAGTTGAGTTATCTTTCCCAGCGGACAAGTATTGATTTTCATCAAAGACTGTAAATAACAAGTATTGATTTTTCATAAAAGAAAATATACTTTTCAAAGGAATTTTTCCCAATTGAAAGCCTAAATAAACAAATGGGACCCACTGTTGATTTTTTTGTAAGAAGTGGGTGTCTACTTGTCATGCCTGTATATGCATTTTGTAAAACATGGCGTGTAGTGGAGCATGGAGTAGAGTGCTATTTTTGACGCATTGCCTTTAAGTTTCTCTAAGATCACTACCCAGTCACATAGAGGTCAACTTCTGACTTCTTAGAGAAGAGACTATCAATTTCACTTACCACAAATAAATAAATAAATAAAGAAACAAACAAATAAATAGATACGGCAGACACAACTCTCAATACCTTTTTATAATATTGCTCCACGCCATTCCATGTTTAAATATAAGCCCCTTGTCGCTAAGTATGAATCAAAGGGATAGATTTTAAAGCTGTTTTGGTGACACAAACCCGATTGCGAGATATACACAACTGTATGTTTAATGATGAAGACCCAAGTATCTATCTTTTTGGCAGAACCCACAAAGAGAAGAAATATATGACATAAATACTTTGCTAAAAACTAAGCACTTGTATAGTCTGATTTTATAATTTAATGCATCAAAAGTCAGACAAGTCCATATCGATAAGGCAATTTGGAGGAGGCAGTTTTAACTTTACTGTGAATTTAATATGTTCCAAACTCTTGAATTAAATATTGAAAAATATTGCAAAAACGTGATAAAATGTTTGGCAAGCCTCGCCAAAAATCAGACAATGGCTTATATATAAGTTATGGCTGACTGTCAGATCCTGTATATATTGACATTCAGCCCAGCCACAGTCAGGAGCAATTTCTTGTTTCATCAGAGATCAGAAACAAAGTTCTTTCAATAAACTTTTTGCATAAATTTTCATATTTTATATACATGTACTTCTACTGTCTGAATCTAGTTGTAATAGGTAATTAAAGGTGCTATTGAATAACGAAAGAACAAACTCTCACATTTATGGTTAAAAGAGGATTTTGTAAGAGAAAAGAAGACAACAAACGAAAAAAGCAAGAGTTTTTTTTCACTCAGGATAAATCAATATACTCAAATGTTCTTATGTTTTAGAAAGCATATCATATGAAACATAACTACTGCATAAACTGCAATTAAATTCCCATTAATTGGCCCCCATGAATATTCCTATTAAAATGGTCCTATTAATTGCCAGTTTTAATGCGAAAATGCTTTTCTAAGCTAAAAGTCTGTTAAAAACTATTAAATTAAACCATTAATAAAAATGAGCATTAATTAAGCATTATTTTTTGTGTGCGAAAAGTTATGGCCATTAGAACCTCCCATTAACTATGATCTATTTTTCATGAACATTAAACTTTTGGCCTTTATTAGAACCATTATTAAGGCCCTGTGACACTATATCACTAGCCAACGTACGCCTACGTATGAATTATATATTTAGTACGCTGGCATAAGCTGGCATACGCTCAAATCATACTTAAAAAAACAGAGAAAGCCTCTCTCTGAACTGATATAAAATGTACAAAGCGTATGCGAAACGAACATAGAACGTGTGTCTAACCTATGAGTAACTTATTCATATTTTATTCCTGGCGTAACATAACTTATACTTGTAATACGGAATAACAGCGTATGCCAAGTGTATCACTAGCGCTCTTAACTTATGAGAAACTTATGCACAACGATCGTCTAACGTATGCTGAATTGTACATGTAACGTACGTTAACGTATGCATAACTTACATGTAGCGTAAATCTAACGTATGTCTAACGTTAAAAACAGTACCAATTTTTTTTTTTTCAAGGGAGCGCGGTGGCTCAGTTGTAGAGTGCTTGACTCGAGACCGAAGGGCCGCGGGTTCGAGCCTCACCGGCGTCACTGCATTGTGTCCTTGAGCAAGAACATTAATCCTAGCTTAGTACTGGTTCAACCCAGGAAGATCCGTCCCTTTATAACTGAAAGATTGTTGATGGGACGTTAAGAATCAAATCAAACAAAAAAAAAACAGTACCAAATTTTGAGACCCTCTATTCGCCGTTTGACAACGTATACCAACGTACAGCAGCGTGTTCGTAACGTGTTTAAAACTTATCTCTAACGTATTCAGTGTACACCAACGTACTTGCTGATTTTCTCATACCTCCACATACGTTAGTGCTAACGTACCTTAACGTATGCATAACATACCTGCTGCGTACGTCTAACGTATTCCTGACGTATAGAAGCAGTACGTTCGCATACGCTGTAAATTTTTATAGATGCACAGGATGTTGGACCTCTTCGCCGTATCTCAACGTATACCAACGTACTATAGCATGTTCGTAACGTGTTTAAAACTCATTTCTAAAGGCCCTGTCACACTATAACGTTTTAGCCAACGTATGCTGACGTATGAAATATATATCTAGTACGCTGGCATACGCTGAAATCTAATAAAAAAATCAGAGGAAACCTCTCTCTGAACTTATGCAAAGCGTACGCGAAACGAGCAAATAACGTATGTTTAACTTATGAGTAACTTATTCATAACTTATTCCCGACGTAACATAACTTATACTTGTATCAGCGTATAAAAGCGTATGCCCAGCGTATCACTAGCGTTCTTGAAACTTATGCACAACGAACGTCTAACGTATGATGAATTGTACATATGACGTACGTTAACGTATGAATAACTTACATGTAGCGTACTTCTAACTTATGTCAAACGTATAAAACAGTACAACATTTTGGGACCAATTTATCATATGGCAACGTATACCAACGTACTGTAGCGTGTTCGTAACGTATTGATAACGTATCTCTAACTTATTCAGCGTACACAAACGTACTTGGTGAATTTTCATACGTTGGTGCTAACGTACCTTAACGTATGCATAACTTACCCGTTGCGTACATCTTACTTATGCCTAACGTATGAGCAATACGTCGGCATACGCTGAAGATTTTTTATGCAAGCACAAAATTTTTGGATCTATTCGCCGTATGACAACGTATACCAACGTACAGTAGCGTATTCGTAACGTGTTTAAAACTTATCTCTAACGTATTCAGCGTACACCAACGTACTTTCTTAATTTCTCATACGTCCGCATACGTTGTTGCTAACGTACCTTAACGTATGCATAACTTACCTGCCGCGTACATCTAGCGTATGCCTAGCGTATAGAAACAGTACGTTCGCATACGCTGTCATTTTCTATGGATGCACAAAATGTTGGACCTCTTGGCCGTATGTCAACGTATACCACCGTACAATAGCGTATCAGTAACGTGTTTAAAACTTATTTCTAACATACTCAGCGTATACCAACGTACTTGCTGAATTTTTCATACGTCGGCATACGTTGGTGCTATACGTCGTAGTGTGACAGGGCCTTAACATACTCAGCGTATACCAACGTACTTGCTGAATTTCTCATACGTCGGCATACGTTGGTGCTATACGTCATAGTGTGACAGGGCCTTAATGGCTTTTAGCTTTTAATGGCCATAAGAACAAAAATGTAAATACAAATTAATGGGTATTAATTTCCCATTAATATACTGGAGAGAAAAATAAGTGTCATTTTATTTCTAATTAACAGCATATTAATGGGCGTTAAATATGAAAAAATGTAATAGCCAATAAATAATGCATGAAAAATTTTAGACAACGGTATATTAATGACTATTAAATTTCTCTTTTGCTCGATGCCCTGTTTTCAAGATTTTGTTTTATGTGCTTCTTCCTATTTCTCATTTAGTAGCAGGAAAGATAAGCAAGAATCTTGTAAGATAAGCAAGAATCTTGTTGGACTTTTGTTTAAGTCCCCTGTTATCTTAAGAGATAAACAGGCCAAATAACAAAAGTAAGTAAGAGTGCAAAGATCAGGAATCGATACAATCAACCCAGGATACCAATGGGAAAGTGACAAAACATACAATGAGACACCACAAACTAGAGGCAAGAGGCCTGCCCTTTCCCAGTAGGTGACCATAAGGTACAAACAGACGTGCACAAATGCATAACAAACACAAGATAGAAAAGACATAAATGATCCAAAAAAAGAAGTACCGCCTTGGAACGGTCAGTAAAATATTTTACTGGGCGGCTTAAACCGGTTTAATGGCGCCAACCTCACCCTTAATTCAGATGTGGATCAAGACACATAGATATTTGGTTTGCATGAAAGACCCTTACTTATCAATGCATTATCTCCTAGAATAATATAAATCAAGATATAACAAGGAGATAAAGCAAAGATAAGGACTCAACAGTAAATAAAACTGAATGCCAGAGTAAAAGAAATCCAACAGGTCAATGTAACCTCTTCATTTCTGAATCATGTTATATAATGGTGATAATATTGATTACAATTGATGAATGTGAATCATTGACGTTTTGCTACAGTTCGGGCACATCATTGATTTATGCCAATTATACAGATCAGAAATTATGATAAATTAATAGATAAAATATTTCAGAAAAAAATATGTCTTAAATTTTTTTTGCATATTAATTTCATTCCTGTCGAAAAGATAATAATTTTCAAGGTAAGCTACTCTAATTTTCGACTGATTTTAAAACGATTTTAATGGCCATTAAATGTGTTTATTAGAAGTATAGCATGATTCAATCAAGATTCTCAGCCAGAAAAAATACAATCTTTGTCAAATTACTTGTAAAAATAAGGTATGGCACTTTGATGATTAAATTGTTTATGTCGCATCATAATTGCCTTCTATCCCATTACTTCTTATATCATTTAGCTGTTAGTATTGTCTTTTTGAAAACTTTTAAATTCATCTCGATGTCTAGTTTTGTTACAATAAAACAAAGTTTGTAGCCTATGTAATGTGTTCAAGGGTGTGATTTAGGTTTAGTTTATATTCAATATAGCAAGTCATAGACATGATTCATTGACTTTACACATAAGGCACACCGACATTCTTCAGTCTCATCAAGAACATTTAGAAAAGAGTGTTTTTTCTGATTATAATAAAAAAAAGTTGCTTTTTTACATGGAATTTAATTATAGTAAGTAAATGGTATTGGCCAAAAACCTTTTTATAGACATATGTGGCTAATTTTTTATGTGCATCATTTCCGCGTCAGGAAACAGGTAAAGTTGTCTGGGTCCTGCCTTTCGACCATTTAGGGTTTAGGATCAATTCAGCTTTCAGAAACTCTTATGTCCTATCATGTTCTTGACAAAATGAAGAAATAAAGTGTGTCCAAAATATTAATTGTCCTTTTATCAGAACTGATCGTCTCAGTACCAAAGACAGATAAATGTAATTTAGACAAAATCAAACGATGTACACACATTGCATTTGATTTCAACTTAATGTTTGCTGCCTTTGATATTCTAAACAAAATTTATGCCTCACCATTTTTCCATGATTATATTGTAAAGCTATATTGGCATAAGAGTTATTAGTTTTTCATGAATTACACCAAATTCCTTGTTGTCACACGCATCTTTCTTCAATGTAATTGCATTTTTCTGGTGTAGAGCCTTAACTTTTTGAAAGATGCTGCAATTGGAAAATAAGTCACCTCTGCATTTTGTAAGTTTGAAAAGACATTTCACCTTCTTTTTGGGCCTCGACGCGAGAAAACCTGTCTTCGGGGGTTTGTGAACAACAAAAGCGCAGACCAGCCTGCGCATCCGCGCAGTCTGATCAGCGCCTTTATTATTCACTGTTTGTAAAGTATCATATCCAAACTTGCTATTAGCAAAATTTCAATTTTCTAGGATATTGCTGTAGTTGATGAGACTGGTTTGAGTCCCGCTTTGTCAGAAATCCCCAAAACAGGTTTGTCGCATCTTGGCCCATTTAACTTTATATAGATGTAAGTGAGTACAACTGAAAAACAAGACATTGCAATCATTTTTCCCAGAAAAAGAAGCAATACTTGATGCTACTAGATTTTGTTTTAATCGATTATTCCATGATTTGACTAAATCGATTAAATGTACTTTGCATTTTAAGGGATGCTACATCAAGGAATGTTGCTGTGCCACATTCATAAAATTGCCTTAATGGACAACGTAAAGTTAATAAAGGGTCTTTGAAGGAGAGTAATCTATAAAACTCTTATTGATAGTCCTACTTGAAAGGTTTGAATTTTTAGCACCAAGGACTTGTCAATTGTTGCAAAAATATATTGACTCAGCATTTAACAAATTTTTCACATTGTTTGCTACAAAGATAAAAACTAGTCTTAAGACATTTAAATATGAAAATTAAGAAATTATCAAAGTATTCTAATTCGGCTATAAAATGCATTTGAACCTAAGTAGTAACTGATATATTGAGAGCTACTGGCACAATCACAAAATCTAGGCCCAATTCAAGAATCCAGCTGCAGGTGTATGTAAAGCATAGAACTGTGTATGAAAAGGCTGCACTTTATTAGTAGCTCGAACTGGTGTAAGAAAAAGCAGTACTGTAGCATGTGGGTTCAGTCCCATTAAAACCTATTATTTTGATCACAGGTAATGTTTAATCAACAGAATGAATGAAGTTTATGTTTTTGCAATAAAAGATTTAATGAAAGCATATTAAATTCATTTATAGCAACGTTTAGAGCTATTTGTTTCGCTGCAATCACACTTGTCATTGTGCTAGCATTTTTTTCGGTGACGTCAGCGTCACGTTGATAAAGTAGACCCTCGATACATATCCGAGGCCTGATTCCACGTAATTGGCCAGGGCAATCCCGATTGCTACTGGCAGTAAGCTTTTTGGTTATCCTTTGTTTTTGTGGAAAAAACAACAAATGGAAATAACATACCTTCTTCTTGATTTCGACTGGCAGTCTTTCGAGGTTCAAGGCCATACTTCGAGTCACACTCTGATTCTGTAACAAAATCCAATGTAGTGTAGGGTAAAGTCGGGTATATTCAGACAGACAGCTAAATTCGGACAGCCACTTTGTTTGTTTCATGGTTCAATTATTGGAATAAAAAATAAATTAACTAAGTAAACAGTGAAAATTCTTATTAGACGGCTCATAAGGAGCCGTCTCATATGGATTTCCACTGTTTGCAAACGTGTGTCCGAATTTATCCGACTTTACCCTATTAAATGATGTTGTGTCTGGGAGTTATATAGATGTAACCATCGATAAATCACTAGTAGTTCATTTTTAGTAACGTTACGTAATAAGTTTTGAAGCAACGTTGCATACATATGGCAAAATTGTGACGTAATTTAGGGCAAATTAATAGCAGGTTTAAACGTACATGTAGGTAGTGCTTCTTTTATGGATAATTTTTGTTATTTGTGTTTCTTGTCGGTCGTATTTTCTTGTCTGATCATTGTAGCCTTATGGTCACCTGCTGGAAGAGGGCTGACTCGTGGCTCTCTTGTATGTGATGTTTTATTGTGTTTTTGTTACTTTCCCGTGTGGTGTACCTGGTCAGGTTTGGTGCTTGATTATATCGATTCTTGATCTTTGCCTTCTTTCTTACTGTTAGTGCCATGCGATAAATAGATTATATCATTCGTGCTCCTGTATGTAACCTCTTGTCCTTAACTCGCTTACTATATTCAATAAGATAACTTCGTCAAGTTTATTTCCCCCAACGAAGTGTTACTTTAGTGAACAAGTAAATCACAAAACATGAACCCCATTTATCTAGACCCTTAGTTCACCTTAAATATCATTCAGATCATAACAAAAGCCAGCCAGGTATGTTTTAGTGCTCAGATTATTAAAAAAAATATTTATTTGCACAATTTCAATATCTGAACTTTTAAACCAACCACAGAGGGCAGATCAATGTTTAGCTTGCATGTTGGTCTGCACTTCTTACTTTTTAGTTTGATATGCAAGATTACCACATTCAAAAGAGAAAAAAATACCAATTGTTACCACGCGAGGGGCCGAGAATGTGTGTAAGGACAGATATTTGCTTTCATGGTGCTCTATGCTCAATTCCCTTTTAACTTGGTAAGCAACATGACTACTTTCAGATAATAATGGCTTGACCTTTTGATCAAACCCCCAGGGTCGAGGGTGTGCCTGTGAGCAAACTATTTGCTACCATGTTGCTGCATGCGTCGTCAGCTTTAATTTGATATGCAACATGACCATCTTCCTATCAAAAATATTTTTGGCCTTGGCCAACCTTCTAAGTCCACCCCAGTTAATTGGACCAGGCCTTCAGACTGAGATCCTGTTTGATGATTCATATCTGCAATTTTGGAAATCAGTTACTAGTTCTAGGAGCGTCTTTCCAAGGCAATGGTCAAGCAAGCTCATGCTATAAACCCACGTTGTGACGTGCCGATATTTTCAACAGTGCATGGCTGTGGCAAGCGCGACGTGAATTGGGCTATTTCGTCAGGGTATATTATATAGAGAGATATAAGCAAAGTTCAGGTGCGCAGCATGGGAATTTTCGAACATACAGGGTGTAGCGAACCCCATGGGTAGCTGGGCCTGGTTGTCCTGCCCATTGCCTAGTAGTTGTACCCCCAATGGGTTGGGCTTTTAGGGTTCGGAAATGGCGATGAAGTTTGGCCCGGTAGAGAGTAATGGGGATGCTATAAGACACCCAGGCCGACCTACCCATGGGGCTTGCCGAGCCCTCTATGCTCGAAAATTCCCAGGCTGCGCACCTGAACTTTGCATATATCCTTGTATATAGTATACCCATTTCTGGCTACCGGGCCCCACTACATCGCCATTTCTAAGCCCTAAAAGCCCAACCCGACTGGGGTACACCTACTAGGTAGTGGGCAAGACACCCAGGCCTACCTACCCATGGGCTCACCACACCCTCTTTGCTCGAAAATTCCAAGGCTGTGCACCATAACTTCACATATATCCCCCTATAGCATCCTCATTACTTTCTACCCTGTCCCTCTACATCGCCATTTCTAAGCCCTTAAAGCCAAACCTGACGAGGGTACACCTACTAGCAGTTGGCAAGACACCCGGGCCTACCTACCCATGGAGCTCGCCGAGCCCTGTATGCTCGAAAATTCACAGGCTGCGCACCTGAACTTTGCATATACCCCTGTATATAGTGTACCCATTACTGGCTACGGATTCCCACTACATCGCCATTTTTAAGCCCAACTGGACGGGGGTACACCTTCTAGGCAGTAAGCAGGACACCCTGGCGTACCTACCCATGGGGCTCACCAAACCCTGTATGCTCGAAAATTCCAAGGCTGCTCACCAGAACTTCACATATATCCCCTATAGCATCCCCATTACTCTCTACCCTGCCCCAGTACATCGCCATTTCTATGCCCTTAAAGCCCAACAGGACTGGGGAACACCTTCTAGGCAGTGGGCAGGACCTCCGGACCTACCTACCCATGGAGCTCGCCGAGCCCTGTAGGCTCAAAAATCCCAGGCTGCGCACCTGAACTTTGCATATATCCCTGTATATAGTATACCAAGTACTGGACTCTGGGCCCTACTACATTGCCATTTCTAAGCTCTAAAAGCCCAACTGGACGGGGGTACACCTACTAGGCAGTGGGCAGGACACCCAGGTCTACCTACCCATGGGTATCACCACACCCTGTATGCTTAAAACTTCCAAGGCTGCGCACCAGAACTTCACATTTATCCCCCAAGAGCATCCCCATTATTCTCTACCCTGCCTCACTACATCGCCATTTCTATGCCCTTAAAGCCCAACCCGATGGGAGTACGCCTACTAGGCAGTAGGCATGACACCCGGGCCTACCTACCATGGGGCTCGCCGAGTCCTGTATGCTCGAGAATTCCCAGGCTGCGCACCTGAACTTTGCATATATCCCTGTATATAGTATACCCATTACTGGCTACCGGGCCCCACAACATCGCCATTTTTAAGCCCTAAAAGCCCAACCTGACGGGGGTACACCGACTAGGCAGTAAGCAGGACACCTGGGCCTACCTACCCATGGGGCTCAACACACCCTGTATGCTCGAAAATTCCCAGGCTGCGCACCTGAACTTTGCATATATTCCTGTATATAGTATACCCATTACTGCTATTCATAGTTGCAACGGCACTTTCGATTGCCATCAAAATAGGAAAATATTTAAGCGGAACTTAGGAACAATTGCTAAATTTATTGTTACAGTAAGAGTAACAACGACAAATCTGGAGAGCAGTTGACATTAGAAGATATAGCTGGTGGGTGGGTGTAGGAGAAAGGGTAGAAACGAGCAATTCAATGTATTTAAGGGGAAACAGGAACTTATGAACAGCTGCTTAATTTATTGTTAGAGGGGCAGGGGAACAAAGACACACTATATTGTGGGGCAGGGTGGGTGTGGAGGGAGGGGAAGAGGTAATCAATTCAATTAATATATTCAAATAAAGAGCACAGGAACACGAATTACTCTCGAATGGTATCCATACTATACTGCGCTATTGCGTTCTACTGCTACTGCCAACTTCACAATTTGTTCTACTGCTGATGTGCTACTGCGCTACTTCCCTACTGCCAACTTCACAAATTTATCTTACTGCGCTACTGCCAACTTCACAAAATTATCTTACTGCACTACTGCTAACTTCACCAACGTTCTTATTTATAGTTGAAATGGTGCGTTTCTAACCCCATTTATAATTGCTTAGTTTAATCGACATGAGTCATCTAATGATATCGGATAATGAACAATTTTTTGAATATATATACACCGTGAAAATTAGTTTAACCTTTACATCAAATTTAAGAGCAGCTGAACTGCCATTGATCCTAGTATTTCTTTTAACTGCTTTAAAGCTCTATTATGTTGAATGGTTTTGATCCGCTGAATAACTACAAGAAAAACAGGTAGAAATGGTTAAGATTTAATCGTGAAGCGCCAGATCAGTATTTCACTATACCAGATAAGCAATGTGTAGTCCTGCTTTATAATTTCCCATAAATCTCTCTCCAATTGGAATAACCACTCCAAAATATATTGTCATTTCCATGCTGCACTGCGATTGGTTTTGGTATGTAGACGACAGCGAACTCTTTAGATCAATATCACATTGGATTCAAATGGTAAGGTCAAATAGCAATAAATCTTTTTAATGGCTTGTAACCCAAACTCCTTTTTCATTTATAAATGGCATTATAGGGATTTTAGATCACCAATATGATTAAGCCAAAGGTCAATGTCAAATATACTTAGAGTCTGTCTTAAGGCTCGTAACGCGAACTCTGCTTCATTCTCTGTACAATAATTGCCTATTGTGTGTTAATGATAAACGTTTTGGACCGCCAATATGATTTTTATTAATAAGTCAATGGTAAATGGAAATGTAATCTTTATTCAAAGTTAGTCTGATTGGCATCTAATGCCAACTCCTCTTACCTTTTTGATCAATCGGGAAAGTCCGCCATAATTCGAGAATCGAATCATGGCTCGGGTGTATGTAAGGAGCATTACGCATAGTACTATGAACCAAAAATCTCCATTTTATTTGCCGGAACTGACGTATGGAAAATAAGTGCTGTAGCATGTGGGTTCAGCTATATTAACATCGATTAATCTGATTATCCGAAAAGTTTAATCAGCAGAATAAATGAAGATTATACGTTTTCAATAAAATATCGCTATAGCGATATTTTATTGAAAACAAAGCATAAACTTCATTTAAGACGTTTGTTTTGCTGTAATCACACTTGTTGTTGTGTTAACATGGTTTCCGTGACATCAGAGTCACGTTATATAACGTCAGCGTAATATTATCACCCGCGTTATCAAAGTAGATCCTCGATGTACATCCATGGTCTGATGCAACCGAATTTTTCGGAATTGGCGGAGGCAGTTCCGATTGCTTTTTGACAGGATATTCATAGTTGACACAATGGTAAATGACAAGAAATTATTTGAATTCTGGGTTACATATATAATTGCCATTGAGTCAAATTTCAAGGTAAATAAACCGATTCCTCATTGTTTGGCTGTAACCCAAATATCTTTTACATGTTTCATATATTGCTGCTGATTGCCTAAATGTGTAGATGTCAACAATTGCTTCATACTTCTGATATGACCTTTGACTGACAGGTCAATGTAAAAATTCTTAAAATGTGTCTCTATAGCTTGCGATGCCAACAGATATAAATTTAAGTGGTCCATTAAATTGTGTGGCACTAATTGTCTATGGTTTGTGGGCATTGATTGTGCGGGCTTGAGGACATAGGTCAAGGACAACAATGTCATATTATGCAGCATTTATTGTAAGAGCGGATACATGCATTTGCTTTGACCATCCTGTTGATCCCATACTAGTTTTAAAACAATTCACTTATGAAAATGATACTCGTCACATACGAGACTAACAAAGGCTTATGGCAAACTGTGCATTTGCGTAGTCAGTGTATAACCGTTGATGTCTGTATACAAACAATTTTGTTGAGAGAGCAGTGGCTCAGTGGCAGAGTACATGACTCGAGACTGAGGAGCCGCGGATTCGAGCCTCACCGGTGTCACTGCGATGTATCAAGGAGCAAGAACAATAATCCTAGCTTAGTACTGGTTTAACCCAGGAAGACCCGTCCCTTTATAATGGAAAGATTGTTGATGGGACGTAAACAATCAAATCAAGCAAACAAATAAACAATTAGGAAGATATAAAGCAGTTGGAAATGTGTCCAGGGGATACGGATACCTCTGCTGTGTCAAAAGATTGCATATTCTCACAAGAAAAGCCCAAAATGGCATACTTTTATGAACAAAGGGCAACAACTCTTGCAGCCATGGGATGATATAGATCAGTCTGGAATTTGAGCAAGACATTTTGGTGTTAAGAAGTGCGTCCAAGTTTCGCAAAGTTCCATTTGTGACTACTTGAGTTAGAGACCGTGCGTCACAGAATTGGTGAAATTTCACAAACAAAGTGAAATATCAAGGGAGACATTTTAATACTAAATATTGTTGCTAAGTTTGCTAAAGTTCAGATAAAAAATTCTTGATTTAGAGAGTATACATCATACATGGTAATTTTATCCTCAACAATGGGCAATAACTCATGATGACAAACGACGGACGGACTGGCTACAGGAAGGGTGGTCAGGGGTAACACTTAATGTCCAAGCCTTTTTCATAGCGAGTTCATAAAAAAACTAAGACGCCTAGCCTCCCTGAACAGCTTGGCTAGCTCACTTAAAAATCATTTGAGTTATGCATGTCACCTTTGCGTAACCTTACCTGATTGCGAACCCTCACACGAATCATCTAATGCCGCGGTGCCACAGAGAAACATCATCAAAAGAAGACATACTGAAATGTAACAGAAAAACATGAAAACATGTATGTCATGTTAATCATCCCATGATGTGAGAATGGCACGGCGTCTGACAGACTAGTTCCATCTTGCAAAGAAGTTTAATTTATTTTGTAAAGCTTTTATTTTTTGGCGGCCTCCCTTATATTAAATATCAAGAAACAGTTACAAGGTGATAAGTAAAATGGCAATCATAAACATTTGAGAATATTGGCATTATTTTCTAAACTGAATACGTACTCAATAAGCCCAGATGGGAACAGTAACAATACAAATACAATTAACAATACCTATAAAATGAACAACACCAATATAATGGCCAATACAAAACAATGAACAATACCACTATAATGGCCAATACAATTAACAATACAATGAACAATACTAATATAATGACCAATACAGAACAATATACAATACCAATATAATGGCCAATACATAACAATGAACAATACTAATATAATGACCAAAACAATACAAAGAGCAATACCAATAAAATGGTCAATACAAGACATTGAACAATACCAATATAATGACCAATACAAAACATTGAACAATACCATTTAAATAACCAGTACTATGCAATGAACAATACCAATATAATGGCTAATACAAAACAATAAACAATACCAATATAATGACCAATACAAAATACAATGAACAATACCAACATAATGGCCAATAAAATAAACAATACCAACAATACAATTAACAATACTAATATAATGGCCAATATAAAACAATATACGATACTAATATAATGGTCACTACAATACAATGAACAATACCAATATAATAACCAATCCAATACAATGAACTATACTAATATAATGAGTAGTAATGGGCGTCACTATAGGTGCGCCACCTTTAAGCCCCATTACTACTATAATGTCCAATACAAACCATATACAATACCCAATATAATGGCCAATACATAAAAAGGATTAATACTGATATAATGACCAATACAATACAAAAAACAATACCTATAAAATGATCAATACAAGACAATGAACAATACCAATATAATGACACATACAAAACAATGAACAATACCAATATAATAGCCAAGACAATGCAATGAACAATACAAATATAATGGCCAATACAAAATACAATGAACAATACCAATATAATGACCAATACAAAATACAATAAACAATACCAACATAATGGCCAATACAATAAACAATATTAACAATACAATTAACAATACTAATATAATGGCCAATATAAAACAATATACAATACTAATATAATGGCCACTACAATACAATGAACGATACCAATATAATAACCAATCCAATACAATGAACTATACTAATATAATGAGAAGTAATGGGCGTCACTCTAGGTACGCCACCTTTAAGCCCCATTACTACTATAATGTCCAATACAAACCATATACAATGCCAATATAATGGCCAATACATAAAAAGGAATAATACTAATATAATGACCAATACAATACAAAGAACAATACCTATAAAATGGTCAATACAAGACAATGAACAATACCAATATAATTACCAATACAAAACAATGAACAATACCACTATAATGGCCAAGACAACGTAATGAACAATACCAATATAATGGCCAATACAAAATACAATGAAAAATACCTATATAATGACCAATACAAAATACAATGAACAATACCAATATTATGACCAATACAATACAATACGCAATACCAATATAATGACCAATACAATACTATGAACAATACTAATGTAATGACAAATACAATACAATGAACTTTACCAATATAATGACCAATACAATACTATAAACAATACTAATATGATAAACAATACAATACAATGAACTTTACCAATATAATGACCAATACAATACTATAAACAATACTAATATGATAAACAATACCAATATAATAAAATGGTCTGAAAGTGTGAAATCCAAAAGTATACCTTTACTGCTCAGATGAACTATATGTGAGTAATAAAAAAGCTGTCTCAATCAGATTGAGACAGTTTGATGCTTTAGCTTTTTCAGACAAATGAAATTTGCATGAATCTACCTACAATAAAATCAGGGGGACCCATTATAATATATATATTGAGGTCCCGCATGTTATAATGCTACTAAATAATAGTATATTTTTCTCTGAAAAATCAATTTTGTCTCAGCCAATGAGGCACACACTGATGAAATGTCGCATTTTATCTGTGTCTTTGCTGTTTGTACCCATTTAGGTGTTTCTGATATTTAAAGGGTTTTTTATGTTTAAGACATCATCGTTATACACTCAAATAATGTTAAAGGCCATATGAGCAGCGACATGAGATTTCCAACAATGTGGTATGTGCGACCAACAAAGGCTCAGACCAGCCTGCGCATACGCGCAGTCTGATCAGAGCATTTGCTTGTCGCTTTGATAGTTTATGAGTGTTAAGCTACTGACTGAACATTATTTGAAGTTTCTAAGCTTAAAAGGAGGCTGCACAGACTGTCAGGCTCGTCCGAGTCTACACATGTCAAAATACCACATTGTTGGAAACCACATGTCGCGGCTCAATTATGATCTATGGCGTGCTTACCATTCTTATCTAGCTTCACCATCATTTTAGATCCGTTCTTGTTTCTTCTTTAGTGAGCCCTAAAATATATGATTAATAATACATTGTACATTTAAGGACGTAATTTTATGCTTCTAAATACTTCGCACATTGTAATCTAATCCCTACGTTTGCATACATTTTTGTTTTATGCATGGGCTATCCATTTCTGAAATAGAACACTGGATATGTCACCGAGTAATCTATTCTTTTAGTTTTCAAGCTAAATAGGTTTAATTTTGCATTTTCTAAAGCCACTATTACTTCAGTTTTATCACGCATTTCAGTCTCGGTAGTTTTTATATTTTTACTAAGTTCTGAATCGATGAAGCAATTGTTACAGGAAATATGAATCTATCAGGCTGGGTTTATTGCCTATTCGTGACACCCTGAAAATTGCAAGCGTTCACAAACACACCGTCTCACACCCACTTTTCAACTTGCATCTTAAAGAAAATGATCATGTTTCTGTCGATTTCACCAGTGAAGCCATTTTGACGAGTTTGGTGACATTTAGATTACGGGGTACTTTGACTTTGGGACGTTTTGAAGTACATACCGATTGAAGGCAGAACCGGAAGTACACCGCTGTGAGGTGTTTGATTTTGTCATGCCAAGAATATCCAAATCTGCTCCATTTGGGGAACTTGGGTTCCGGCTCAGAGGAGTACATCTCTTTACGACATTTGATTTTCAGAAGCAAGCCGGTATCCAGGGAAGAGCGATGGTGAATGATGGATTAAGAAAACATGTAAATCAATATCTTCTTTCGAAAGCTATTTTAAGAGAGACGACAGAACAATAAAATGCGTTAATAAATAAATTTTACTAAACCTCGAAGTATGCTCGTTCCCACTTGATTCCTTTAGAATTGTAAAATATGATGTATGACCTGACAAATGTCTGCTATCCACGTCACAACTTCCGGTTTGGATTTTCAGAAAACAAAAGTAGACTTACTTAGAAACCCAATACTACAGCCCAGTGCATGATAAAAACAAAATGACCTGTTGTATTAGCAAATGCACACATTAGCCAGGACATAAACACCATCACAACTCGTATTTGATTTTTGCACGAAATGGGACTTTTTAGCAATGTTACATGCAGATAGGTTGTAATAGCTGCCTTCACAATAATTGTGAATACATATAACCCTTGGGATTTACAATATTTGTGAATACTTGGTTTAGATTATACACAGATGTTCGGGCTAGATACACTGTTGACATCTGTGGTTGACAAGTTTATGTTTTATAAGGAATTCTGACATCAGTTTGTAGACCATGAGCTGCTTATAGACCCGGGACCGCCTCCCCCAGGGGGAATTTCGTGCACTATGATTTTCTAAAACTACACTATATATGACGCAAAATGACACATGTACGCCTTCTAGCAGTTGGGGGGTTACCGTGTTACAGCCATGTTAACTACATTACCATATAACAGCTTCCAATCCTATTGTGTAAATACAAACCTATACCTAAATCTTATTTATCTACATGCTGAAGACCTTAAAATTACTTAATTAAACGCAGCAAACAGCTAGTATGCATCAAAACAACCTAAGTCAATTTTTGCAGTTAAATTCGTTACTTACTTTCAAATATACTACTATTTAGTGATGTGCTATCACTAGACCACGAACTGTCAAAATATATCGTGGGGGGGGGGGGGTATACACTACAATTTTCTCAAACCACATTACATAAGCCACAAAATAATGCATGTTATCACTTTATGAGCTGGGGCGTTACCCTGCAAAAGCAGAGTTTAATACGTTACCCTAAACTGATAAGAAATCCCATATTATATATATCAACATGTTTCCTATTCTTATATATCAATACTATCTTGTAATTAAAATTACATGGCTAGCAGTATAATTTAAACATTTTAGGAACCTTCTATTACAGTAATATACTTTACGTTTCTTTAAATACATTAATTTGGTGCACTATTAGCATCATATGAGGTGAAACTGTTAGACGATGTAGATTATTGCCATTTGAGGGCTCAATTAAATGAGAGAAACAATGCATATCGTCTTTTTTCAACATAAAATTAAGTGGGATTAAACTCTGACAAAAACATGGGTGGTGAAAAGAAAGAAGAAACTTGAATTCAAAGCACATAAAATGTCATTTCAATTAAGATGCTTTATCGAATTTGTAAACATCACTTACAGAAAATGCTTAATTCAATGATCAAATCATGTTTCTTGAATGCTTAAATAATATCACTTGTCTGTCACACACTTATATGTGTTTACTTATTTCTGTACATGAAATGATACATTGTATATGCAAGACATTTTTCCTTACTGTCTACAGTTCAATTTAGATGAAACATGATATTAAGCATTGTAGTAGTTTAGTAAGATCTATTGACCATTATCTAATAGGCCAACAAAATACAGCTTATTTAGTAGAAATTAGCATCAGCTGTTTTGACATTAATTTATAAAACTAAGTAAGATCTCATGGCAGTACCGTTTTATTTATTTTACATATCCATCCCACATGCTAAAAGGACATTGTTAAATCTATTTTACATTAACTTGAATGTTACCTGGTCAAATTTGGTCGGACCTTCTTCTGGCTGATAAAGTCTTATAAATTTAAATTGGTATCAAAGTAACAACTGGCCTGGTGGATATGATCCTATCACATGCGATCATTGTCACGTAAATTCCATCATTAACACTTATTTTTACTGTTTCCACGGACACATTTGTTCTTTGTAAATCATTTACTTAATTACATAAAGTTATCGTTGCTTAAGCAAATGATCAGACATTATATGTTGATTTAATTTACATTTTATTCATTTAGCAGTGAAAGCTATGCTGAAGATAACAAAGTCCATTTAAAAGCTAAACATAAATTTATGTGTCACCATCTGCATATGTAAATAAGATGTCAGTATAAAATTTTACTTGGAGACGAATTCTTAAACAGTATCTGATTGCATTTTTTATATTTCATACTATCTAATGTAACCTATATCCAAATGTATTGTACCAACTTATATATGCTTGATTCTATCTGGATTGTTAGCACATATTTTTGTATACTACCACCTCCAACACAACATTTAGTTTAAAAGCAGTTTTTTATTACTGTAGATGAGCCTAAATATAGAAGGAATACTAGCCTGTATCATGTTACTGACTATGTTCGTATACTAGAACAAAAAATAACTGGTTACACTAAAGGTATTGTGTTGCTGTTAAATAAGTAATCGAATTGAAATAAGTACCAACAGTCTTCAGATAAGTATAACAAAAATCTAAATCCACCTTATATTATCATTTCAGACTCAATTCATACTGTATTTGACATCATTTTGGACACACATAGTACCTTATGGTATATTTAATATGGTAATAGACGTTACTTTAATAGTTTTGACAAAACGCAATATATTTTTTATAGAACTATCACTTAAAAGCTCTAATATTCTTTGTTAATAAAGTTTAAAAGCTATAAATTTTGCCAAATTGGTAGATATATTTTGTTGTTTTAAAAAGTTCAAAAATTTGATATTTCTGCAAAAGCAAAACATGCTTTGACGCCACGCCAAATTGTCATTGTGTTCAGCAGCGGATCCACAGCTAGAATGAGTTTATCACGATATTCAACAGACCATATCACTCCACGTTCTACCTACAAATGCTTATATAGGCCAAGAGAAAATAATTAATTCTCTTCTTTCAAAAGAAATTAATTTTATTTCTCTTGGACACCCATGAAAGCATTCGTACGAAACAACAAAAACTTTGTTTAGCATGAGAGCTTATGGATCGCCGCTTGACACAAAGAACGGGTCACTGAAAAGATCAACACACAATACAAAAACTTATCACATTCCCACACTTGATGATACATAAACTCGTTCATAATGTTCATAGATCTTCCATGACAAGTTCCATAGTCAAGTTTCCTCGAAGCCCATGATAATGTACTTCACATCTCCCTGATCACAGTGTTAAATATCTGAAAAGAACAAAATAATATCCAAGTGGATTTTCTAAGTTCTACCCCAAAAGAAAATGATTGTAATTATCATTTTCAGATACCCTGTTGTACTATTTTATACTTTCAGCATATTCTCATGACTTGCCAGCCAAGCATTTTCTATTGGCTTGCTATCGCCAAAAGCATTTTCTAATGGCTTGCTATCTCTACAAATACATTTCCAAATCCATCAATTTAGCATTGTCTATCAGTATAAACATAGAAAAAAATGCATCTGACCCTATGCTGTGGTGAACAAAGTCCTGCCTCTTTGAAACGGTTGCTTTGAGAACCCACAGCACACACGTATATGGAAAAAATGCATTCACGAATATACACGCTCTGAACTACATTCAATGTAACATAAATATAGATATACTTCAATTAGATACTCAGTGTTATCCAAATTTGAATCATAGAAACCCAGTTTTTTTCTTTTTAGCATTTAACAGCAAAATTAATCTATACTGCGAGCATTTTGAAGTTCTGATCGTTATATCCGTAAAGCAATCCGATTTTTTCAGCATATTCTCATGGCTTGCCAGCCAAACAATTTTAAATGACTTGTTTTCACCAAACTAATATAAAAATCCACATAAAACTAGAATTAATATAATCATTCATCTGTACCTAAACATATGCTGTTGGTACCCAAAGTACCGCCTCGATAAGAAGCTCCTTTGTGGACCCACAGCACACATACAATTTATAAAAAAAATAAACAATAACAGAAATATGCTCTCTGAACACAGTGCAATGTGTTATGATTATAGATATCCATGATTCTTCGAATTTTTGAATTTGAATCATTGAGAGCAAACTTTCTAAACATTAATGGTAATATACACACCAAAAATCTATACAACAAGCAGTTCTAAGTTCAAATCGCTATTTCCGTCAATCAATCATATTTTCTGCATATTTATTCTGAAGAAAAACGACAGATGCTACCATTTTAAGATATTTTGTAAATTCAATTTATTGGGTTCAAAGTAAGTAAGGGTGCAAAGATAAGGAATCGATACAATCAAGTACCACACCTGACCCAGGATACCAATGGGAAAGTAACAAACTCACAGAGAGCCAAGAGGTCAGCCCTTTCCCAGCAGGTGACCACAAAGCACATATAAACAGACGCGCACAAAGACATAGCAAACACAAGACAGAACAAAAACATAAAAGATCCCCAAGAAGTACCACCTTGGAACGGTCAGTAAAATATTTTACTGGATGGCTTAAACCGGTTTAACGGCGCCAGCCTCACCCTTAATTCAGATGTGGATCAAGACACATAGATATTTGGTTTGCATGAAAGACCCCTAACTTATCAATGCATCATCTCCTAAAACATATAAATCAAGATATAACAAGGAGATAAAGCAAGGATAAGGACTCAACAGTAAATTAAACTGAATACCTGAGCAAAAGAAATCCAACAGGTAAACCCCGGTGGGCCCGACAAACAGCCAAAGCATCAGGCCCTTACCATCTCATCAATAGATAAGTCTGTAAGTCGGAACCATCATAGAGTCTGAAGTCCGACCCATTTTTTCATGGTTTGCCAACCAAGTATATTCTGATGGCTTACTATCGCCAACTTGTAATTCTAAATACTGTCAGCTTATTGCTATAATATATTATAAAAGTAAAAATATACATTCACTCATAAATTAGCATTTAAGTAGAGCATACTGGTATTCAAAATATCCTCTCTATGAGACGGTTCTTTTGAGCACCCATAGCTTACATATGTATAGATAAATCATCAACCACTAAAACATGTGTTCTGAACTGAATTCAAAGTCTCATGAGCTAAATATATACCTTAATCAAATACTTTGAGTTATCCGGTTTTGAGATTTGATAACAATTTTTTTCTTTAAAACTAGATACATCTAAATTTAATTTTAAGATCAATAAAACAAACATTTTAAAATTCAGATCGTTATTTCCATAAATCAATCAGATTTACTGCATTTTTTCCTACTGAAGAAATGATAATTATATGTACTACCATTTTCAGGTATTTTGTAATATTTATACATATATTGAGATCCAGCATATTCTCATGGTTTGCCAAACAAGCATTTTCTAATGGCTTGCTATCGCCAGATCTGTTATTCTAGATACAATCAACTTATTGCTATACAATATTAAAAAAAAAATAGGAATAAAACATTCACTCGAAAATTAACATTTATTTTAAGCATAGCATGTTGGTACTCAAAGTACCCTCTCTGTGAGACGGTTCTTTTGAGCACCAATAGCAAACATATGTATGGCAAAATGATCAACCACTGATATATGGGCTCTGAACATTATTCAATATCATGAGCTACATAAATTTTAATTAAATACTTCAGGCTATCAGAATTCGAGTTATTAAAAACAGATTTTGTCTAAAAAATTAATCTATACTCCAAATTTAATCTACCGTGCAAGCATTTTGTAGTTTAGAATTGTTTTCACCCATACACCAGTGGTACTATTGACGAAAACGATTATCGTGTTACCATTTGCAGATGTATTGTCATATTCATTGGCTTTTAACATACATATTATCATGACTAAGGTAATTTTTATTGGATACTTCGAGTCATCCTAACTTGATTCATTATTAGTTTATTGACTATATTAATTGTGTTAATCTATACTCGAAATCTTCCTACCATACAAGCATGAAAATATTTCTCCAAATAAACCAGATTAACCACATTTTACTTCTGATGAAAGCAATCATTATTATCATATACATGTATTTCGATCTCTGTAATATGCATTTATTGACTTTAGCATATATATTCTAATGGCCTTTAAAAAGCATTTTACAATAACTTGCTATCGCATATATATTTTTTCTATCGATTATTATGAGAACAGACTCCTAAATCTGCACCCAAGCAAAGGCTGTCGAAAACAAGAAAACCATTCCAAAGCGAATTGGCAGCACACTTTTAGGAAAAAATGAACAATCACAAAATATGCGCTAAGAAAAGATTTCAATGTGCACGTATCATCAAAAAAGGGATATCCTATCTTAAGATGCCTACAGTCGTCGTCTAAATTTGATTCAATTTAACTTATTTCTATTGGCTTGCGTATTGCAAAATGATTACTTCAATTGCATCTGAAACAAGTATTCGTTTTCCTCATTTAAAAACTACTATTTCGTTTTCATTAAAATTCCATGGTCTGCCTACATGTACCATGCAATTTTAATGACTTGCTATCGCCAAAACTAAAATAAAAATACAACTGATATATGAAAGTGTGCCATTCCCAAGGCCTAGCACTATTCAAATAATGATAATATTCTGATTATCATATAAAAATAATATTCCTACTCTGTAGCTAGTCTATAGGCTGTTGCTACAACTCAAGTGAGGACCACTATATTTATAGACTAGCCGCAACTTTAGCCATTTAGCCATGAAAATAATACCATTATAATTTTACACTTGCATTAATTACTAAGATCACATTTTAAGCAGACTAGTAGCTAGTCTATCTCAAATCCTTAAGGCTCAAATGAATTTCCATATGTTCTAAATGGTCAGGGGGAAAACTTATGCAAAATCCCACGAAAACGCCTTCAAAATATTCATACTAAACAATCTGATCATAAGTATAGGCATATTTCAAAGAACTACTGACATAAAAGTATCTTCACCGTTTCCTCTTAGAGCAGACTTATTAAGACTTTGAATACCATTAATGAATGTTACATAATACGGTATTTTCTAAATTTCGAGTGCTTAAACAACAAACATTTTAATTTTAATTCAAGTTACATGAAACCCTAAAACAGGAAAACTTTTGATTTTTAACAAACTTTAATACATGGGGAAGATGCGAAACAGTATTGCTGAATTGTGAAATCCATTGGAAGTCGGATATTCCCATAAAATGCTATAAAACAAGCAAAAACAACTAAATTGTCGGGGCGAAAATTCATGCATAAAACAAAAAAAAAAATCTTATTTTTTGGCCTGCCACACACAGTTTATTTATACACTTTACATCGGACCGATTTTGACCTTATATAACGGACAGGTAGTTAGCATACCTCAGTGAACCTTGCTACTTAACTCTAAAGCTTTTGTTTGTGTTTAACGTCCAACCAACAGCTTAGGTCATATGGAGGCCACGGCTTAAAGTCTCACACGACAGACTGGTGAAGCCGGAAATCGACCCCCTGGTTTATAAGGTGAGCGGTTTATCCACTACACCACGGCTTCTCCTTAACTCTAAAGCGCAGCAGACGATTATCTACCTGCTTCGCCTTTGATAGTTTTGATTTCTTGAGAAAAAAACAAACCATACGTAGCCATCAAATTTTCACGAAATACGGGGCTTTAATGGCTGGTTACATATCAACAAATATAGCATTTTATTAATTATTTTTTAACCACCAGCTTTACCTTTTGTTTTGGGTGCTCAAAAGAACCGTCCCCTTAAAACGATTCCTTTGAGTACCCATAACATATGTTTTGGTTGAGAAATAAGAAAATTATTTTTCATTTACGCACTCTTATAAGTGACCTGTTCAAATATTTGCTGCAAATTCTATTAGAACTACCGATAATAAAATATCTGTTCATATTTTGAGACATCTAAATTCGAGACACTTCTAACATAGAAATTCTCTGCTTCTCATACTTCCTTTCCAAACTTTATATTATTATAAAAGATGAACAACATTGTTCTAATACTAGTACTAGTTTTTCCAAGAACATCTGTTCCAAATTGTTGACGGATAACTCTATGTAACATTTCCATGTTTATGCCTTCAAAAATATATTAATATTTAAATATATGGCAATAAATTGAGGCATAACTCCTACAAATATTGACATAGAAATCATCTGCCCTGATACGTGTAACACCTGAGCTATCTATGTAATCTATCGTGTGTACTGCCAAATTAGAGCAACCGAATAGTCATGATACTTATCTTTCATATCCGATGAAGCTACATAGATCTATGTGAATATTCGTCTGCCTCTGTCTGGTCATATGGCAGGTACTGTAGAAACGAATACATCGATATGCCCATGCCGGAACTGGAGGGTGTAAAGAGCTGAAGGGAACTTGACGCGGTTGCCCCGCAAATCAGTGGCCACAGGATTAGATACATCATGTCAAAAACAGCCTTCAAAACTTGAATGCGACCTAATTCAGCTTGCCTCTCTGGTAGATTTTGCTGTCCGATTCTTGTAGCATTTCTACAGCTTGCGAATGGCGACGAAACAATGGTCGAATACTTCGGTTCACTTTATTTAGTTTCAATCTTCAGTTTCCCAATATCATCTGCCATGCATGTATATAAAATCACGCCACGCTAAAATGTCATTGTGTTCAGCAGCGGATCAACAGCTGGAATATACGATGGCCCAAATGGCTCACTTTTTCATTTCAGTGACAATTTACAATTCTGAATTCTGAATTCCAAATTCTGAATTCTGAATTCTGAATTCTGAATTTTGAATAAACTTGATAGACGCTTTCATTTACTATATCATACACTTGTGTAAAACACCAGACAGAGTGAGTATACCCTACCCTCCAGAGGATTGTACTTAAGGGTTTATTCAGTAGAAAAGGGGGTATTTTGTGAAGTAGAAGTTCATGTGTGGAGTTCGGGATACTCCCTTTTGCACATAGAATAACGCATAATCCATAGAGTACCTCCTGCGCAAGTAGGCACTTTTCTTCTAGCGGGTACTCCCTACCCGACACAGAACGCTATGGGGAATATGTGTTACCTGTAGAGCGGATGTTCTCTGTAGATACTCCATGGGGGTTGAGATACTCTGTAGAGTAGGGGTTCTTCCTAGAGTAGGAGGCACGCATGGATTATTATTGGTTACTAGTGCACCCTAGTCTAGAATAGTAATCTGTGCAGTAAGGGTTATAATGTACATGAGTTACACTGTAAGATAGGGCCTTTATACCATTGGAGGTAACTTTTGAATGTCAATAATAATTCACAATTCTGAATTCTGAATTCCGAATTCCGAATTCCGAATTCCGAATTCTGAATTCCGAATTCTGAATTCCGAATTCCGAATTCTGAATTCCGAATTCTGAATTCTGAATTTTGAATAAACGTGATAGACGCTTTAATTTACTATATCATACACTTGTGTAAAGCGCCAGACAGACTGTGTTCAAAATGGCCGTGCAGATTTGATCTTTGGGACGAGCGTTATAATATCTGTCCCCCATGGTGTTATAAATAGACGTTATAAATAGACAGCAGCCCCCCCCCCCCCCCCCCCAAAAAAAAAACAAAAAAAAAAAACATGTCTATTTAGAAAGCTTAACAAGATACATCTTTTAAAAAATTTATAGGCCATGAAGAGATCTTATATTGGGGATTGATGTTTAATGTAAATGGTCGCACATTATTTCCTACAATTTAAAATTGCCCCAAACCCCTAATCGTCCACTTAGACTCAGATCAGCCTACGCAGTTGTAAATGTATTATCGTACTTACTATTTATTTTTATGAAGATGACAAACACAAGCACTAGTTTCTTTAAGTATGTGAGACATTCTTATAGCATACAAGGCTAGCCTGCAAACATGTCCAAATGCCCGTAATAGAAAGAAAGCAAATACATGGGCATTAACCTATCAATATGTTCTAATCATATCATTGTCATGAGATGGTCAGCACTGAGCCAACTGACGGAGCATGTTTCATACCCTAGGGGTTAATAAACATGCTCCGCCCGTTGTCATGAGATCATGGTGACAACGGGCGGAGCATTTTTCATACCCTAGGGATTAATAACTATGCTCTGTTCATAGTCATGAGATGATGATAACTGACGGAGCATGTTTCATACCTTAAGGGGGTATCAACATGTTCTGACCTTTGTCATGAGATGATGACAGCAAACGGAGCATCTTTGATACCGTAAGGATTGATAACCATGCTCTGTCCGTTGTCTCGAGACGATGACAACTAATGGAGCATGTTTCTTACTTCAGGGATATATAACCAGGCTCTGTCCGTTGTCTTGGGACGATGACAACTGACGGAGCATGTTTCTTACCCGAGGAATACATTACCATGCTCTGACCGTTGTCATGAGACGATGGCAACTGAAGGAGCGTGTTTCATACGTGAGGGGTATCACCATGCTCTGACTGTTGTCATGGAACAATGACAAATGACGGAGCATGTTGTATACCTAAGGCATGAATAACCATGCTACGTCTGTTGTCATGGGACGATGACAACTGACGGAGCATGTTGTATACCTAAGGAATGAATAACCATGCTCTGTCCATTGGCTTGAGACGATGGCAATGACGGAGCATGATTCATACCTTAGGGATATACTACCATGCTCTGAAGTTGCCATGAGACGATGACAACTGATGGAGCATGTTTCATAACTTAGGGATGAATAACCATGCTCTGACCGTTGTCATGGACGATGAAAACTGACGGAGCTTGTTTTATACTTTAGGGACGAATAACCATGCTCTGACCGTTGTCATGAGATGATAGCAACTAACAGAGCATGACTTATACTTGTGGGGGTATCATCATACTCTGACAGTTGTCATGAGATGATGACAACTGACGGAGCATGTTTCATACCTAGGGATTTATTACCATGCTCTGACCCTTGTCATGAGACGATGACAAACGAAGGAGCATGATTGATACCTTAGAGATATATTACCGTGCTCTGACCGTTGTCAGAGACGATGACAAATGACGGAGCATAATTCAAACCTAAGAGATAAATTACCATGCTCTGTCCGTTGTCATTAGACGATAGCAACTGACGAAGCGTGTTTCAAACATATACAATAGATGAATTATATATTACCATGCTCTGACCCTTGTCATGAGATGAGACGATAACAGCTGCATGATTCATACCTTAGGGATATTTCACCATGCTCTAACCGTTGTCATGAGACGATGACAACTGACAGTGTTTGTTTTAATACTTAGGGATGAATAACCATGCTCTGACCATTGTCATGATACAATGACAATTGACAGAGCAGAATTCATACCTTAGGGATGTATAACCATGCTCTGTACTTTGTCACGAGGCGAAGACAACTGACGGAGCATGTTCCATATATGAATGGTATATAACCATGCTCTGACCGTTGTCATTAGCCAATGACAACTGACGCAGCCTGATTCATACCTTAGGATATATTACCCTGCTCTGACCGTTGTCATGAGATGATGATAACTGACAGAGCATGTTTCATACAGTAGGGATGAATAACCATGCTCTGACCGTTGCAACTGACAGAGCATGACTCATACTTGAGTGGGTAGTATCATATTCTGACCGTTGTCATGAGACAATGACACCTGACGGAGCATGTTGCATAACTTAGGGATTTTTACCATGCTCTGTCCGTTGTCATGGGGCGATGACAACTGACGGAGCCTGTTTCATACATGAATGATATTTTACCATGTTGTGACCATTGTCATGAGTCAATGACAACTGACGGAGCATGAATCATACCTAAGGTTTGAATAACCATGCTCTGACTATTGCCATGAGAATATGAAAACTGACAGAGCAGGTTTTATACCTCAGGGAAAATGCTCCGCCAGTTGTCATCGTCTCATGACAATGGTCAGAGCATGGAAATTCATTTCTAAGGTATGAATCATGCTCTGTCAGTTGTCATAGTCTCATGACATTAGTCAAAGCATGACAGTATATCATACATCTATGAAACATGGCCCGACAGTTGTCTTCGTCTTATGACAACGGACAGAGCATGGTTATACATCCCTTAGGTATAAAACATGCTCCGTCAGTTGTCATAGTCTCAAGACAACGGTCAGAGAATGGTTATATATCTCTAAGGTATGAATCGTGCTCCGTCATTTGTCTCCGTCTCATGAAAACGGTCAGAGCATGTAATAAATCATTAATGTATGAAACATGCTCTGTCAGTTGTGATCGTCTCATGACAACAGTCAGAGCATGGTAGTATATCTCTAAGGAACGATTCATGCTCCGTCAGTTGTCATCGTCTCATGACAACGGTCAGAGCATGGTAATATATCATTCATGTATGAAACATGCTCCGTCAATTGTCAGTTGTCATCGCATCATAACAACGGATAGAGCATGGTAATATATCCCTTGGGCATGAATCATGCTCCGTCCGTTGTGTTCGTTTTATGACAAAGGTCAGCGTATGGGAATATATCATTCATGTATGAAACATGCTCTGACAGTTGTCATCGTCTTATGACAACGGACAGAGCAAGGTTATTAATCCTTAGGTATCAAAGATGCTCCGTTTGTTGTCATCATCTCATGACAAAGGTCAAAACATGTTGTTTCCCCCTTAAGGTATGAAACAAGCTCCGTCAGTTGTCATCATCTCATGACTATGAACAGAGCATGGTTATTAATCCCTAGGGTATGATACATGCTCCGCCCGTTGTCATCATCTCATTACAACGGACGGAGCATGCTTATTAATCCCTAGGGTATGAAACATGCTTTGTCAGTTGGCTCAGTGCTGACCATCCCTTGACAATGATTAGAACATATTGATATGTTAATGCCCATATATTTGCTTTCTTTCTATTACGGGCATGTGGACATGTTTGCAGGCTAGCCTTGTATGATATAAGATTGTCTCACATAGTTAAAGAAACTAGTGCTTGTGTTTGTCAGCTTCATAAAGGAAATAGCAAGTACGCTGATACATTTACAACTGCGTAGGCTGATCTGAGTCTAAGTGGACGATTAGGGGTTTGGGGCAATTTTAAATTGTAGGAAATAATGTGCTACCATTTACATTAAACATCCATCCCCAATATAAGATCTCTTCATGACCTATTATTTTTTAAAAGATGTATCTTGTTAAGCGTCCTTAATAGACATGGGTTTTTGGGGGGCTGTCTATTTATAACGTCTATTTATAACACCATGCGGGGACAGATATTATTACCCTCATCCCAAAGATCAAATCTGCACGGCCATTTTGAACTCAGTCTGTCTGGCGCTTTACACAAGTGTATGATATAGTAAATTAAACGGTCTATCAAGTTTATTCATAAATCAGAATTCAGAATTCGGAATTCAGAATTCAGAATTCGGAATTCAGAATGCGGAATTCAGAATTCGGAATTCAGAATTCAGAATTCGGAATTCAGAATTCAGAATTGTGAATTATTATTGACATTCAAAAGTTACCTCCAATGGTATATAGGCCCTATCTTACAGTGCAACTCTTATGTACATAATAACTCTTACTGCTCAGATTACCATTCTAGACTAGGGTGACTTAACAACCAATAATAACCCATGCGTGCCTCCTACTCTAGGAAGAACCTCTACTCTACAGAGTACCTCAACCCCCATGGAGAATCTACAGAGAACACCCACTCTACAGGTAACACATATTCCCCATAGCGTACTCTGTCAGGTAGGGAGTACCCGCTAGAAGAAGGGTGCCTACTTGCGCAGGAGACACTCTATGGATTATGCGTTATTCTATGTGCAAAAGGGAGTACCCCGAACTCCACACATGAACTTCTACTTCATAAAGTACCCCCTATTCTACTGAATAAACCCTTAAGTACAACCCTCTGGAGGGCAGGGTGTACTCACTCTGTCTGGCGTTTTACACAAGTGTATGATATAGTAAATAAAAGCGTCTATCAAGTTTATTCAAAAATCAGAATTCAGAATTCAGAATTCAGAATTCAGAATTTGGAATTCAGAATTCTGAATTGTCACTGAAATGAAAAAGTGAGCCATTTGGGCCATCGTAGGAATGAGTTTATCACGATATTCAACAGACCATATCACTCCACGTTCTACCTACAAATGCTTATATGGGCCAAGAGAAAATATTAATATCTAATTCTCTTCTTTCAAACGAAATTAATTTTATTTCTCAGTTTTTACCACATACTGTCGACAGCACTTGAAAAATGGTCTACGAGTAATGAAAATTTTTCGAACACAGCACCACAAATTTTCCGGAGAAACAATGTAACAAATGTTTACTTTAACATGTGCATCATTCAGCTTCGATTGATTTTGTTAGTTTAAACATATTTTATTTGAAATAACACACAAATAATTACAGTATACATACATAAATCTGTAGACAATATAAAGGATTAGAACGAAAGCAAAGCTTATATAGTTCTTCTCCCTATCACAATGTATTTGTTTGCTTTAGCAGAAGTTGAGTATTAGTTTAGCATATTGAGCGGTGGATATTCATTTGAAAACAAAACGAGTACAAGAACAGAAAAAAACAAAAACAACATACAGCTTTGTGAGAACATAATGAATAAATGCAATAATTATAAAAAAGAATTAAAAATGATAACATCATCATAAAGGCTAGGAATATCAATTTCGTTGTGGCAGGGGTAGGGGTGGGGGATAAGAGTAGACACCACAGACTAGTTGGAAGGCTGAAAACCTGTAGTATATGTTTACATATGAATATATCGCCCTAAGGTAGCATGATACTTGATTAGGTAAAACGTTTGGTGTCAAGTATATACTTGTGAACATGTTCCAAAGTTGCAATGTTTGCTTCAAGTGATAGTGTTGAACTGCCAAAGAGGAGGAGACTTAGGGAAGGATTCTGGTAAGTAGTACAGGCATTCAAAAGAGTGTTGCGAGGCCCCTGGTAGAATCTGCAGTGAATGAAATAGTGCTGTGTATCTTCGATGCTTCCACATCGACATAGTGGGGATTCAGTAATGTTTTTGTGAAAGAGGTCCATATTTAAAGAATTGATTTTGTTATAGTCATGTAATAACAACTAACACACCGGGTAGGCGGCAATCGAAAACGCTAATACTATCGATGAACGTAGATCAAAACAGTTAGATATAGAGTTGTTTTCGATTGCCATTTGTCGCCGCAATGGTGAAATATGGCAATCAAAAACACTGTTTCTATCGATTTTGATCTGCGTTCTTCGATTGTTGATCGAAAACGCTAAAACTATCGAGGAACATAGATCAAAAACCGTCGGAACAGAGTTTTCAATTGCCATTTGGCGCCCCACTGGCGAAATATGGCAATCAAAAACACTGTTTCTATCGATTTTTGATCCTCGTGTGTCGATTGTTGATCGAAACCGCCAATTCTTTCGAGGAACGTAGATCAAAAACCGTTAGAAACAGAATTTTCGATTGCCATCTGTTGCCCCACTGGCGACAAATGGCAAACGGAAACAATGTTTCTATCGATTTTGATCCGCATTCGTCGATTGTTGACAGCGTTTCGATTGTAGTCTACCCGGTGTGACTGAGACCTATACACAAGGTTTACCAGTCACCGATGGACGTAAAATTGCCTATTCATTAATACACTGTTGCCAAATATCACAAACTAAAGAATTTCCTTAAAAACCGGAGAGGAATCTGTACCTAGCTTTAAATTACTAAAAAACCACTGACAGGCCTTTAACCCTTTTTATTCTAGTGATTCCTTAAATGCGCACTTTGGCAAATTGTAAAGACCAAATTGTGACCTGTTACCCCTCAATAAACACAAGTTTATTGTACATTTATCAAACCAGAAGGAAGAATCTATAAATGCGTAGTGTTTTAAAATGAACAGACCTAAAGTGGTGTTATCTGCAAACAGCAGTAATTGAGAAGATTTTTGTTCTGGGACTACATGTACTCAGAGCTGAAACTGTAGTTTATAGTATAAAGTTAACCCATTAATACCTAGCCCATTATGGGACATCGACAAACAGACAGGAACCAGATCAGACGCCACAGAACGCGGCGTCTGACCAGATTCTGCACTGTTTGCTTGCAGAATGTACTTTTAATATTTGAATGAAATTGAAACTTATTACACAATAACCCTTGAATACGAAATGGATTCGTTCAATTGATAAAGGTGGGAAATTCCATTAGGCATCAATGGGTTAATAACCTTTCCGAAAAAAAAAACTTTAATATAGTGGACCTATGTGGAATCCTGTCATATAAGATGATGTTTCCACACTTATGTTGTCGAATAATATACTACTGTATCTCATCTCCATTTTTATACTACAATCGATACGCCCGGGCCTAAATATCGTTTGTAATTATCAGTTAAATTGGGCATGGGTCGATGTTTTTTCGCGTTCGATATTAGACTTGTTCTCTCCCTTTAATAGCTTGTCAGTAATATGCGTAACGGAAGTAGAGCTTTATGTACGAGGGGAACCAATCTCGTTCGATATCGGTAATATTCAATTGTAGTCTGGTTCCCTCCCCTAGATCTACCCATCTAGGGTCAGGTAACGTGTATTTAATTACAAGTAGAGAATCCTACTTGTGCGACTGCGCATGCTCCAGAAAAGATTTTTCAACACAAACTTCAGATTTTTTTCAGTTGCTATAACTTGATAATAAAATAAAATAAAATATATATAAACTCCCAGAACAAAATAAACTTAATAAAACGGCTTGTTTAAAAATGCACTATATGTCAAGGGTATTTTCCAATACCACGTCACTCATGACGTCAATGTGTATGCTATACGTAGGCGTAATGGCGGCTAGTAGTTACCTGTCTTAATATGTTGACGAGCTATTAAAGGGAGAGAACCAGTCTAATTCAATTGCTCAAAGAAAATGCAAGCGCCTTTCAAACATGGATCATTTTTTGGGGAGTGTGGCTGTAAAACTCCCCAACAATTATTCAGCCTGTCCAATACAGTTGACGCGATAAAATATCATGTCAACTGTATCGGCGAGATTGCTTCCTTAAGGAATGTGGATGCATTCTTATAAAGGGATATGTATCCACGTTTAGTCGTAGGTTGAAAACTCGCTTTCTTAAAGAGGTATCCAAAGAGAGGCATCTATAATAAAAATGCTGTTTATTCCGTATATGTTACATTGACGGAATAAAACGCATTTTGATATGGCTGTTTAACACTGATTTTATTAAGAAATGTGGAATCATTTCTATATAGAGATGTATCCACACTTTTTGAGAAAACAATTATTCAGTCTTTGACAAAAATCAGGTTACATCCCTATATAGAAATGATTCCACAATTCTTAAGAAAACAAGTATTCAGTCTGGGCCAAAACGCTGGTTACTTCTTTAGATGGAAATGCATCCGCATTTCTTGAGAAAACAATTATTCAGTCTAGGCCAAAGATCTGGTTTCATCTTTATATAGAAATGGTTCCACATTTCTTAAGAAAATAATGTTTTTTCATAGCGAAATGAGTTTAATTCCGTCAATGTAACTTACGGAATAAACAGCATTTCTGTTATAGATGCCTATCTATGTCTCAGCGCAATACTGTTGTGAGAGCCACTACTGGGGAGTTCGCAACAATAGCAACTGTTATCAAGACGCTTTATGTCAACTTTTTATTTAACAACATGGCCAATTTGTCAACACGATTCACATGGTAGAAGGATTTGCGCATTTTATGCAGTGAGAACCTTTCTATTACAGAAAACACAGAAAACATGGAATGGGTATCATTAATTATGATTGCCCAATCGTTCCAAGAACTGATTTCCAAAGTGCATAATCCCAAAGGCTTGCACGAGTTTTTGGAAATGCTCCTGTAATGGATGCGACATGGATGCGCGATGAAGAAAAATGAAGTTTAAAGGCCTCGATATTTACCTTATACATGTAAGAGGATATAGCTATTATAGTTGGTCTTCCTGTGTAGTTAAGGTGTCAAAGCTTGTGTTGATACCATATTTGTGTGGATACATCCTCTTATAAGGCCGGATTCTACATAGGTCCACTATATTAAAGTATATCCACGATTTCTTAGTACCTTGTGAATTTTTAATCTTTGTCTGGGTTATTGGGTGCTACATACACGAATTGTACTAAGTTCCATTCTCTTATCTTAAAAAGACAAATTCGTGTATCATTTTAGTGTAGTCTTTTAAATATAACATCAGTACAACCTTCACAGGTCATTATACTTTGTTTATTATAGATGAACGAACCAAGCGAAAACATTAGTGATTCTCTTCTGTAAACCATCTGATATAATTCAATTTGGCTATATATTGGCCATGACGGCCATTTTGTTATATTGTTAATAATTAGATTCAATGTATAATTTATGTTGACAGCTTCAACTGTGAACACCTATTTCAAATCAACTTTCAACACCAACTATCAACTCTTATCAACTGTTCACCAACTGTGAACAAGTATTTCAACTAAATGTTTCAACATCAACTATCAATTATTCTTCAACTGTTCACAACTATTTCCACCCAATGTTTCAACAGCAACTATCAACTATTGTCAACTGTTCTTGACTCAACGTTTCAGCTCAAAGCTTATACTTGATATTGTAACTTGAACAATTCACAGCAAATCAATGTAACGTCAGCTTTTTAACTCAAACCAACATCGCACGACTGCATGATTCGGAGGGGTACACAACTAAATCATGAATTTGGCAACAGACGATCAAAACTGCCACACAGCGGTTGACATGCAAGCCAACGTAATATACTGTAATGCATATATGCTATCTAATAATAGCTATTAACAAACCAAGAGCTTTACCAACAGATTTTTTCAACTTTCGCCACTGCTCGAGCAGATTCATAGCTTTATACCTGAATCTACAAGACCACCGCTATCACTTGAAAACCAACCGCTATGGTCGCCAACACTTATGAATGCAAAACATCCAACAACATTATATCTAAACCACTGGATAGATCGCTATTTCTGGGTACTTAATAGATGTACATAAAGCTCCTAGAAATGTATTCAAAAATTATCATTTCCAATTAAAGACAGGAGGCAAGAATCTTCGTATAAACTAGTGATGAGTTTGAAATTTGGTTCTTCCGACGCATTCAATTTCTGACAATAGGGATTCAGAAAAAATACCAATGTATCCCGATTTAGCTTCCACGTAAGCGGGCGTTTATAAAAATCGAGTTATCGCGATTTAACCGTAGTTCGACACAATGAGTAACTTTTAATTCAATGTGTCGCTTTGGGACGTTATAAAAAGCCTGCATTGATATTGTTCTAAAACTTCTCCAGTCACGCTTTGTTTACGATTTAGAAAATGTTGTCCCACGTTTGGCATCATTCCGGTCGGTACATGAACTTATCACTTTGTTGCGTACTGAATGCTCAGGTGAGTCAGAGCCTTCGTTGCGTGCAAACACAAAGTATGGATGTAGATGAAGACTAGTGCCAAATTTTGGATATTCAGCCTAGCTGGAAACGTCAGCATGGGTTTAAAGAAGACTTACATGTATGCGCATTTGATATAAGGACCTTTATCCCAATAAACAGCGGCTCAATTTTTGGACTGCACTGTATGCCCTCAATGAGAACAACCACGAGGGATCCGTACTGACACATGCTAGCTACATTATTTTAAAAACCACCCGACTCACTTGATATCTTCAGAGGAGAAAATTATATTAGCCGTTTCAGTGATTGATGTGAACCCATTTGTTCTCCGATCATACTGCGTTATGGCGTACATGTTTAATAGAGCAGATCTGGATGTGTTAATGCCAATTGGACAGACATTTAGGTCCATTTCTTGTCACCCAGTTCAAGTGTCAAAGACAATCTTATTTAAGCTTGGAACTCAAAGACCGAGTCAGTTTGAAGTGCACTTGCCTTGTGATAAGACGAAAATTAAGGTGAGAAATTTGTAGGCGTTCTTGTCGTCAACATTGTTAGTTTTCACAAAAAAAAAAATCTGGAGAACCACCGAAGTCTCTAGAACAGTTTGAACCTGGAGCAGGCCAGGCAACTCGTCGGATTTTGCTCCGGCTTCATATTTGATACTTTACATGCAGTTGTAATTAAGTAAACAGAATTCACTTCACCAATTAATGTATACTGAAGGACTTTAAAAACGCACCACCTACTTAAATGCTTATTTATGTCGAAAATTGAATATTCTCATTATGTGAAAAATAAAATTGACAAGTTCCGTCATTTAGCTTGCATTCAATAAGAAAATCGAAACGCTGTAGCTTATGATTGCCGTGACGTCGAGATAATTATGAGACAACCCAAATTCAAAAAGTCAAAGAGTACCAATACCTTCCATTATGAACGAAAAAACGTTTTCGAACCGATGTATGTTCTTGAAAGCAAAAGGAAAGACAAAATCAAATCATGAAGTTTTAGGCCTCTGAAAACGTTTATTACGTCTACACGACGCCATTGATTTTTGAGGTAATTGGCCGTTTATATCCTTAGGATCAGGAATAATCAAAATCTTTTTATTGCCAACAGATACTCCTCAATCAGTTGCATAAAAGACAAAAGTGTCACGACATGCGCGGACGTCACCCGTCTGCTATTTATGTTTAAAAATTTTACACTAACGTTAGCAAAGAAACGCTGCGAGTGGGAGTGTAATAAAACAATTATTTCTGAAAACTTTTGCGTTTTTCCATTTGTAAAGACATCTGGCTACCACCTAAAAGTGTTTGTTTTCAAATCGAACCATATTCACGTTTGTCAGACGACAATTTTTGAAGAAAAAAATCACTTACATGTACGTCGATATTACGTCAGAATGAACAGCATGAGCAAATCGAAATCATGGCAAACCATGGTCCATTTTGCTTGAGGATAAAATGATAAAGAAATGTGCTTGCAAGATAAAATATGTGCATGAGCGCATAAAAGATATACTACCATTTTTTTTCAGAGGTGTATATGCTTCTATATGTATGCGCACATATTTTAATATTTTTTCTATTTACTGGTCTGATACCAGTCTAATTGCGAGTTTGCGTTTGGAATACTGGTTATGTACTCGAGTGTTATACTTTTTAATGCTTTGTATTCTAGTACTGCCTTATAATAGTTTTGACGATTTTCGATTGAGGACCATCTTAATTCACTGAGCATTTGTGCAGACAGTGTCAGGTATTATGCGAGCAGCTCGCATTTGGAGCTTACACAGTCTTTCAATATTTTGTTTTGAGGCCGAGCCCCATGTGTTTGACTAGGAGAATGTAGTTTTGATAAAAGATTTTTTGAATTTCCGTTGTAAGGATATCTTCGAGGAAATTATGGCATGGGTACATATAGTCTATAATGTTCTGTACAGAGTATATTTCACCAATATATATATATATATATATATATATATATATATATATATATATATATATATATATATATATATATATATATATATATATATATATATATATATACCTCACGTGAATTCACCATACAAAACTTCCATAGACGAACGACTGACATTTTATAATATCACCCGCTGCTACAGCGACAGCGAATACTGCCATGTGTTTGCCATAGCAGCGGGTGATATTATAAAATATCAGGGCGGTCACATGATGCGCAACAACGATGCGCGTACGGTTCGTTCACGTCAGGAGACGTTCAACAGCAATGGCAGATATGACACATGATTTGGCGACTTTAAACTGCAAATAACTTCGTTGTTTATGGTCAGAAACATAAAGTGTGGGTCCTCGCTTTCTTAGTTAGGACGAGAGGAACACGTTGAGACCAAATTTGAGCAGATTAGGCGAAATTTTCTAGTTTGCATCAAAATAGCCTCATGTACAGTATCTCCTTTTAAGATAACGCTGCTTGGTATTAAGTTTGACGTCATTAGCTTTTATGACGTAACTTGTTAAAAGGAACGTCAGTGATCAGGTCGAGAACTCAGATTGTTAAAGAAGAACCATTTTTGTGAAATATTTAATTTCATTCAAGCATATAGATAAGAAGCTGTTCATTATTTTCCCTTTGGATCTCTCCTCACCATGATAGGTCTATTGAGTAAGAGAAGGACTTCCGAAAATAAGGGATCTAATGTTCTGTTCGGTATAATAAAATAAATATTACATTCCCTGCGCGGGTGATAGTCGAAAATATCATCCCTCGAAATTTGATTATCAACCTCGGCTGCGCCTCGGTTGATAATCACATTCCTCGGGATGATATTTTCGACTATCACCCGCACAGGGAATGTAATATATATATATATATATATATATATATATATATATATATATATATATATATTAGCTTTTGATTATGAACTTGTTTTGTTCAAGTCTGGCTTACTCTGGTTCCATGTCTTGTTCCTACTGTCAAGCAAGATGTTTTATCAAAATGTATCAGCATTTAATTGTGCTCATTCCAAGAAATATTACTATCATGTTGCAATTTTGGCTCAATTTCAGCTATTGTTTTTCCATGTGTATAGTATGTTGCTACGTCAATGTAGCAGTAGTCTAGAAGAAGGGGTAGATCGTTTATGAATATTAAAAAGAATGTGGTTCCTAGTATGGATCCTCGAGGTCCCCTGATTTAATAATTGATGGTTTGATTGAATTGATGGAAGACCCTTCACCACTAACAGCAACTTGTTGACGATTAGCTTTAGATACATAAGAAGCTAGTGAGTTAAGGGTAGCATCCTTACATCAAATTTTGTATATTGCACGTTTATCAAGTAGTCATGTAAAGAGCTTTTCTAAAATCTAAAAAGATCACCGTCGTCAATACGTCAATCAATTTTACTAGAGCTGTTTGGCAGCTATGATTTTGTGTGAATCCTGATTGTTTGGTGTGAATTAGTTTAACTTGTTTAAGAATGCCACTTAGTGAGTATTTATATGTTTTTTCCCAAATATTTTGGTTAAAAGGTTGGAATAATAGAGATCGGTCGATAATTTGCTGGGTTGAAGTCCGGGCCGCTTTTATGTATTGGATGAATTTTAGCCATTTTCAATTAATCAGGGAATGTCTCCATCCTAATGCTCTTGTTTATAAGGATTTATAAGCATTGACGGATGTTTTTGTCTTTACTCTCTTAACAGAAACAATCTCATCTGGAGGCAGGGATAGATGTGGTCCTTAAGGTTCCTCCCTGCCAGCCTGAAACTTACAACTATAAAAATTCTACATTCTTATCAGAGTCTGTACTTATGGTCAATCGATAAGAACTTCTTGTTACTTAAGTATGCCATTCTTATCAATTGGTGGTACATGTGTATGGGAATATGACAATTGGCCAAGATAACTTTCAGAAATTGTCTGAGACCTTTAGTGTAGTTGCAACTTTGTAACGCTTTAGAACGGTCTCTATTTTTAAGGTAATTTTATTGTACGATTATATAAAGTCATGAATCTCAAAACGGTAGAATATCGCCGGAACGTCGGTTCTTAAATAGCATTTAGGTGTTGATAACGTGCGCAGTTCCATTTTCAACTATTCTAACTTTTTGTATTGCGTGAATTGCGTGAATAACCCTTTTCTTTGCTTCATCACATCATGACAGTAATGATTTATGTGGTTTGATGGTTTCACTGTACTGACACCTTGCTATAAGTTCGAGCTAAACGGGTTTTTTTTGTATTTTGATAAGTGTCAGCATTTGGAGCGTAGAATATATTTAAGCTCTCTCTCATCTACAAGTGGCCTCGGCCGCCCTCCGCTTTCAGGGAGTGAGTCGGTTCTTGTTAGCTCACATTTGAGCCAGTGCATGAGATTTCCAACAATGTGGTATGTGCGACAGGCAAAGCCTCAGATCAGTCTGCGCATATGCGCAGTCTGATCAGAGACTTTGCTAGTTGCTTGAATATTCTATGAGTGCTAAGCTACTGACTGAACACAATTTGGAATTTCAAAGCTTAAAAGGAAGCTGCGGAGGCTCGTCTGAGTCTATACTTGTCAAAACGCCACAGTGTTTGAAATCACATGTCGCGGCTCATATTTAAGCTCTCTCTCATCTACAAGTGGCCTCTGCCGCCTTCCGCTTTAAGGGGGTGAGTCTGTCCTTGTTAGCTCACATTTATTGTATTTCTGGCATAATTTCTGCTTTTGTTTGAGCTTAATCCTGATTTTGCGATGTAGTTTTATAGAGGATCTTACATGAGTGTTCATGTTTTATTGAATTTATTAAAAGAGTTGTGAAAAAGAGATAAAAAGCGAGGCTTGCCGAGCATTTTATCTCTTTTTCGCAACGAGTTTAATAAATTCATAAAACAAGAGCACGAATGTTAGACTCTTTTTATCATATGGCATTAAGATTACTTTGATATCTCATCTCTGCCGTAAAATCGTTATACTTTTGTCATTATGTATGCAACGTTTTATGGACGTCATAACGTTTCCTGTAAATCTATAAACCACTAGTAGTTTATCGATTTTATTGCATTGTGTTATTTCACTCTCAGACGCGACGTCATATGATAAACTGTATTTTCTAGATTTACAATAATCTCGCTGAGGAAGAGAGGGCCCAAGGTCCAGAGGTTAAAAACTATTTTTGGGTGCTCAGCTCCCGCTCATATATGTTAAAATGCCAACGATTGTAATTGTTTGCATTTCAACATTTATAAGCATGATAAATACAACATCTGAGAGACTTAAAGCAATAAACTTCTTCCTTGTCGGTATTTTAGTCTATATGAGCGGTTGCAATTTCGTGCTCAGTTGAGTTGAGCATGAAAAAAGTTTTATAACCTCGGGGCAGGTGACTTTAATTATATTCATGGCTACCTTGTGGGCGACTTTTCCGCAAGGTGCCATGAGTCGGTCCAAGATCTGTGAATTTCACTGGCACTTTTCTTGTTTACTCACCTGTGTTTTGACATATAGACCTCGTTGCTTGACGCCTTTGAATTTATTGCATAAGTAAAATAAAGTCACAGACCAGCCTGAACATCTACACAAGCTGATCAACACCTTCGCAACCTTTGCGATAAAGTATCAAGATCTTATGCGCTGGTCTGAAATATGGTATATATATGCTTCCTTGGTAGCTTCTCTTCGAGTATGTACCATATTCAACCATCGTCATGTTAAAATTATTATGTACTACCTTGCTCCCCTATTCGTATCCTATTAACCGACAGCATTCAGTTTTAAGCATGTATTTCCAACCAGAACGGACATTAGTTTGATTCCTGATCAGATGATTTCTTCAGAAGCCATGTGATCTGGATCTACGTTGTTTTAACCCTTAAAGCGCCAATCACAACAAAAGTCGCCTGCTTTTCTCGTCTGCTTAAATGTTTAAGAAGCTCTATGAAAAACAGTGTGGACCCAGATCAAACTGCTCCTATAGAAGCAGTTTGATTTGGGTCCACCCTGTTTGATTCTATACTTGAATTTGTTAGTAATGTTTGACAATTATTTGCAGCAGACGAAATCAGCAGACAACATTTTCAGATGCATTTTTTTCTTGGCGCTTTAAGGGTTAAAAAGAATAAATCCGGGTACAGCGGGTACAGCAGGACAAGGCTTTAACAAAATATGTTACCCGTCCGATTTTAAATAGACTCAGTCACAATCGCATAAGGATGTTTCAATGGTGTTTGTCAACTTCACAATACGACATTTGGTGTGTTTCATTTTGAGAAAAGGTGATTCTTTTTGATTCACTTGCGTTTATAACGTGTCTTATTGCTTTCAGATCTTTACATATTGTTAACCCTTAAAGCGCCAAGAAAAAATGCATCTGAAAATGTCGTCTGCTGAAGTCGTCTGTTGCAAATGATTGCCTAACATTATCGACGAACTAAGAATAGAGACAAACAACGTGGACCCAGAACAGACTGTCTGATCTGGGTCCACACTGTTTGCCATAAAGGCTTCTTAAACAGTTCAGCAGACGAGAGAAGCAGACGACTTATTTTTGGGATTGGCGCATTAAGGGTTAATTTTCTTCTCTTTTAGATTTCCTGAAATGATCCTCAAAGGTAATGTATATCTTATTAAATAGGTACCTGCAATATGTATATACTAGGCCAAAAAAGAAACGTCGCTTATAAAGATAAAAAAAAATATTGCGCCTTTAATGAGAGTTACAAAATTTCATCTGCTATCTATGTTTCGCTACTATTCCTGCCACACATTATTCCCATTGTTTCATTGAGCTCAGTCAACCCAAACCAGTGTACTGGCTGTCTTTTTATTTTTCAAGTTTTTCACGTGCACATTCATTTTATTTAGATTTACACATGTAATAACTACTTAAATCACTTGTCTAATATCCAATTTGCTTGAAAACATTTTAAAACTTTAAAATTAACAGTTGCACATTACTAATTTGCGATACCAAAACGGACACATGTTGAACGCGAAAAGGCGATAAGAATGTTACAAGCTAATGTGACGCCATCGGTAATAGCCCAACAATTTCGATGCCATGCAAGGATGATTGAACGTCTTAGAAAATGTTAATGACAAATTTGAACAATGTAAGACCGTTAGCATTCATGACGTCATCGCCTAATGACGCGACGTCAAGCTCGATGAAAACGTTGGTTTAAACTGCTGAATCAATTTTGTCCGGTGACAATGATAGCTAGCACAACCCCAGGAACTCATAATCCAAGAATCAGCACTCAACCTGTTACAAATTGTTTGCGAGAGATTGGTAAATGACCCCCCATATACAATGTATGTTTTATATGCGGCGTTTCTTTTTTTGCCTAGTATATATAGGCCGTACCAAAATTACAATGCTTCCTTAATTTTAAGTACTAACTTAGTTAAGAATTGACTTTTTAGGCTATGAAAAAAACTTTTCAAACTTCCTAAAATCAAACGTGTTCCATGTATTCTGTAGATCACAATTGCATCTTTGACCATATGTACTGCACTGAGCCTGGCAATTTATGAACAATTTCAAAAATCATGCTGAAATATCAATACTTAACTGATGTGGCACTTAACGTTGAGGAGGCATTGTAATTTTGGGTCCAGGTCAGCGCCTTCACGACAAAAAATATACAAATTAAAAATAGAAAGGCATGCATGTATAATAAGGACCCACCGCAAGAAAGTCCGAATTTGCTGAGTGCGAACAATATATTTAAAGGTGCCTTTGGGGAGAACCTTTACCTGAATCCGAGGTTATAAAACGTTTTTCATGATCGGCTCAGCTGAGCGTGAAATATATCCTCCTCATAAATCTTAAAATGACAACAATTATTTGTATTTTAACATTTATTAGCGTGGTTAATACAGCATCTGAGAGTTTTAAAAGCTAGAAAAGTGTTCCGATTTTTCAGCATTCTAGTTTCCATGCGAAATCGAAATTTCAAGGTCACTGAATTTTTTAGTTGAGCATGAGAAAAGTTTTACAACTTCGAGGCCTGGCCTGTCTGATTGAAGGCTGACTTAACACCTTATATAGTTAACAGGACAGAGACTGTGCGACAACGTCTATCATTGTCAAAAAATCCTACTCTATAGCTACTACACAGTTAACAATAAAATACATGTTAGTATCACCATAAGTGGTAGCAGTTAAGCTGTCTCAGCTTTTGGTGTAAACTTATACTTACTTTTCTGGTAAAATAACCCAAAGTCAACATTTCTCAAAACATCAATGTAAAACGTTTCTAAGTTATCGTTCAGATCAATATAATTGAACAGAACATTGCGTTTTAGCTCTTACTTGCATGAACTTTTTACTGTGACGGCGCGCACGGTATTGGAGTACAAAACGTAACGTCGAATTGTAACGTCGCGACGCTAAATTCTTCTTTCTTATTATATTTAGCTAGACGCCTTGCTTCAGGAGAGACTTTCATTCGCTGGTAAAATACATGAAAACCGCTTTCTAGCTTTCAAACATCAATAAATCCGATTTCATACACGCCAGAATAAGTATTATCAACTTAGTATACGCATACACAACAGAACTGAAAACCGCAGCTTATTCATTATTGCCTCGTTAGACGTCTCTATGTTTAACGTCATTTCTTCGGCCGGTAACAAAATTTAAGACTGGGGTAAATGTTCACATTTTCGTTATTTTTCGGTGAATAAGCTTCATATACCGCATTTATAAATAAGCAAGCAAAGTACATTGTGGAGATATAATTTTCGATTGAGTTTCACTGTCAACGTTAAATTTATGCTTAAATTTTAAGAGTATGTGTATTGATTTTAATGAAAATTGTGACTTGGTAACAAATTTTTAGACTGGAGGGTTTCTTGAACACTTTTAAATGGAAGGCGGCAATGCAAATATTTTTCGATTATCTTTCACAACGGATAAAGTACATTTCAAACAAACAAATATTTTGTCAATAAAACGCCATCAAGATTACAAAATCACTTACCAAAGAGACCATGCCTGTATTTTTCGCGCGTATTTTTTCACGAGTTACAGATTTTATTTTACAAAACTTAACTTTCTGAGACGCCGTTGTAGAGAACTAACCAACAAACTGGATATGACGTTGATCGGTGACGTTTCAGCTTTGACGTATACTAAATTTCGTAAAAGTTGACGTCAAAATGGCGTTGTAACACGCATTTGCGCATGCCTACTACAGCGGTATTGTTACAGAGTTACAGACGTTTTACCTCCAAATTTTGAGTTCTTGAGCTCTTCTTTTACTGTTTTGATAAATGAAAAACTAAGAATCAATAAACTCTTAACAAGGCGGACGTACACCCCTAGTTTCAGAACAAAAAAATACGACCAGAACATTATAAATCGGTTCCTGTAAACAGAAAAAGGCAAAACCACGCTTTGTACGCCAATACTGTGCGCGACGTCTGTATAAAAAAATGCCTTTTCTCAAAGAGACGGATACCTTTGGCTACATTGTTGTATGAACAATTTATACATCTCACATAGATCACTTTACGCCCCAACATAATGCTTTTGAGCAATTCACAGCATGCGTATCAGTCTTTTTAGAGTCAAATACTGGTTTGGTGCCGTTTGCAATATTTGAGATGTATAGATTGTTCATACAACAATGTTGCCAAAGGTATCCGTCTCCTTGATAAAAAAGCATGTTTTGTTTATACATGAAAACTTCCATGCTAGTAAGAGCTTTTAAAGATATATCTCCTTAAGTTTGGGAGAGGAAACCTGTAGTAAAGAGAGAAGATGAAAGAGTATACAGGGTAATTTGGTTGTTGGAATTGATGATTTACGTGGCATTCATCATTTGTCAGTCATTCGGGACGTTTTCCTTCGTTGAACCCTTTCTAAGCAGTAAGGATGAAGTATGTTGCTCTAGCACACAACACCGCACCGACGGTGTGATATATAAAGGAAAAGTACGGTAGAATATATATGTCATATTTTATTTCAGGTGTTCTGTTGTTGGTCGTGGGATACCTAACAGTATCAGGTGAGTGGTACCTCAATGAGCTACTGTCCTGCCAACCAAGAGTGACAGTTACGTCATGTTTTGTTTACAAAGTTATTAGGGACTTATATTCGATAGATCACATGTGTATTTATCCTACACAATACACAAGTGATCTATCGATTCGCGTTAGCTCAAGAGGAGGGTACAAGTTAAAATTTCACTTAACAATTGTAAACATAATATTACGTTACTGTCACTCTTGGTTGGTACGACAGTAGTGCACAGCACAGTCAATCAAATGAACTGCATATGTGTTAGTAAACAATCCTTTCGAATGTAAAATCTGGAGATCAAGAGCAATAATTCCATAATTGGTTACTGTTATTCCATAATTCGTTTTGGCAGTCACTGCCAAAACGAATTATGGAATTACAGTAACCAAAAGGTATATCCCAAAATAGTAATTGCAGGATCTGTAATTAAACAAGGAGATTCCGACAGTAAGGTCATTATATGTTTTGGTACTAAATTAAAGTTATTAGTAGATCTCAATACAATTAGGATTTACCTTATGTCACCTCAATAAACTACTTGTGGAATAGTACTAATAATTTAACTTTGTACCAAAATATATATTGACCTCACAGTCGGAATGGCGATCAAATGCACACACTTATTTCTTCTTGAGCAATTTGAAGTGCATATGTTACACGCAATATACTAGGAAAATAAATCCAGTTAATATGCACGGAAAATGGAAATTCAGGTTGCATTTAAGTAATAAGGAAGTTAAATATTAACACATTTTATGTAGATTGAAATGCATAAATGTATTCTAAAAACCATTTTAACCACGTGAAAATCCATTCTGTTTTAACAATACGTAGACTAAATATTTTGACTATATATAATCAGGGAGATATTTTACTATACGAGAGTTTTATATGGTACATACGTTTATATATCATTTAACATGAACGCAAAGCTAGTATAGCCAAGCAGATTGTATATCGGGCGTCAACCCATTATATACTGGAACCTCTATGCACATGTATTTTGGTAAAAGTGAAGACGCAGATGAAATGCAGCGTAATTTACCCACAACATATGGTTTATTTGAGAAATGAAAAAATCATCTAGGGGCCTGACTGATTGTATTGTATGCATATACTTAAAATACGTATAATCAGCTACAAATTTCACAGAAAACTATATATACTAATTATTAAGCGTTCGTAAAATTTCTGACAATAATTATAATTCAGCCTTGTGGAGGTTTTTTTCCAACACTCAGGCCTTGTACACTTTTGACGTTGACACATTTCTTTAACTGTAATATTTTATGACATGTTATTCTCATATGAAGAAGACGCTAATTGCTTTATTTTTATACAACTGAAGGAAAACCACAAATACCAAAGCTTTTAACAGATATTACTGTCGTTCCGGTTGGGTATTTAAATTTGTGTTTAGCTCAGACTTTGGTAATTTTCAAGCAGGTTTCAGAAGAAAAAAAATCTGATTTTATTACAGGGCTTCATATAAAACTATTTTATTTATTTTTCATCCAAAACTTATGTTGTGGGTACTCAAAAGAACCAGTTCTTTTGAGCACCCAAAACACATGTTTGAATTTATGGGTAAGAAAATAATTACAATTTTACGCTCATTATATTTACTTATCTGGACCTATGGATTTATATTATAAGATGTAGCAATTGTACCTCTTGTATATGTCGTATTGCACTGCATGCATGCATATGGATCTAACTTGCTTATTTTATAAATTAAACTTTTTAATATAGTTTATCATATGACGTCGCGTCTGGGAGTGAAATAACGCCATGCAATAAAATCTGTAAACCACTAATGGTTTATCGATTGACGGGAAACGTTATGACGTCCATAACAACGTTGTGTACATACAGTCGGGACGCGTAGTGAAGGCGTATGAATATTATCAAACATGCATAGCAACAAAAACGTTCGAATTTTTCGGCTTTCTTGGCGAAGCGAGGAACGACACCCCAAATTTAACCGCTTGTTGCACGAATGTCCCAAATCTTATTCTGTTGAAAATCGGCCACTTGTGTTCGTCGTTTGTTCAAGTTTTCCCATAGCGTATGATTTTTAATCTACGACAGCACTCTTAATCAACGAGATGGGCAAAACAGAAAACTTTCAAAATGGATGTGACTGAAAAAAAATGGTTCACGTTTGATATCAAATTTCTCATTATTTCGACTTGGTCCCGCTGTGGCATATATGTCATGAAAAAAATAGGGTTTCAACTACCAATGTGCCAATTTTTATCGAAATTCGTTCTGGAGACAAAATTCGTTCCATTATCTTCGAAAGGTCATACGTTTGGTCTTCAAACGGTCAAACTTCCATGATGGCGGAAAACGAGGATTGGGTGCGACTGGCAAAGCCAGTTCATATCGCGCAAAACCAATCTAGACCATAATAAATGTATTAAAATTCAAATGAAAATATAGATCTTTTTAATATATTGGATATCTAGGCCTTATTTACCTCGGATAAATTCATGTTTCACTAATATTCTCAATCAATGACAACGTTATCTTTCCTGACCGTCTGGTTAATGACGACAACATCGATAAATAAATGACGTAAGCAATCTTTTTTTAGTGCACATGGTATAGAAAGCCGTTCCTTTTGTCTTATTGATTTTCAATAATCTTGCTTACAATCAGGAAATGTCTTGCACTATTCAAATATAACCCGCAGATTGTTTCTATGGGGGTTGATAAAACTTGGGATAGTCCATTTTACATCCAATTATGCACTAATTAATACTTTACAAACTACTGATGAGGCCCTCCCAGGGAGGGAAGATGGTACCTGTTCCCATGTTCCCCATGTTTTCCCTGTTCCCCAATGTTCCCCTTCCCCTCAAAATTAACTGGGCCCTTTGTTCTTCTCTTACCCTGAGATGAATGCTCTTTTTCCCCTGTACTCCAACCCCTGGGAGGGCTTCAGTGATGGACCCCCCCCCCCCCCCAAATAATACAGACGTTGAATCGACATGAAAATAGTATACTAAAACATATTTGATTTTATTTTCAGAACAGGTTATTTGTAAGCTACAACGTTGTTACAGTCCCTATTATTAAAAGTGAACCAGGGGTTTTTCTCTCTATTTTGGGAACATGACCCAATCCCCAGAATTGGGAATTTATCACATAGTTTTTTACAAATTGGGGAAAAACTCGTACCATATATTATAATCAAATCAAACAAAAGTTAGCTAATAAAAACATTTCAAGATTATGAATTTAACAGGTAGTATTCATTGGGGTACATTGTCACAAAAAAGTGACATTTTTTGTTTCTTAAATTAGGAAAATTCTCCTTGATATTGGAAAAAACATACTTTTTTTGCAATTGGGAAAATGACCCAAAATTGGTCTTCAAAATGTGCCAAAAAACCCTGTTTAGTTTATCAGAAAACAAATACATCTGTATCACTATACATATTCTAGACAGATATACATTGCAAGACAAAGAATTTTCTGGTCCAAGTTACAGCCTGATTCTTTAAATAGGATGAATACCCATGCCCTAATCATATTTTAGTGTTTACCTGACCCCGACAAATACAAAAGTTATATGATCCAAATATCATATAAACATATGACACTGTGTTTAGGGTGCTCTTTGAGACGGTTCTTTTGAGTACCCACAACATGTGTTTGATTAAGAAATAATTCAATCACACATTAATAGTCTTATCTTGGGGATATGTGCTTTGGGGAGGGAATGCTATAGAAGCTTGGGGTATAAAGTATCCTTCATAATAAGCATACTTAAATTCATTTAAATAGATACATGTCTTTATTGTAAAAGACCTCCTAAATGAAAAAAAATCTAAAAATATATTCTTCCTAGAGTTTGGTTTAACTCAAAATATGTGTTACACACCCTTTTTTGGACAAAAACAAACTCATTTTACTCTTTTATCATCTTAATCCTTTACTTCATAGGCTATATTTAGATCATGACATTATTTTCTATTTTAGACAACATTGAACAAATTCAAGAAAATTGAAGTTAATTAGTCTTGAATTTGAAATTATAATTGAAAATGGAGCATTTGCTCCAAAAGATATTTTCAAATACATGATATTTCAAAGGGGTAAAAGCTGGTTAGATCTTTCTCAAATTTGAGACCATAACTAGCTGGCATCAGTTTTTGATTCCTATGACCAATTTTGGGGGTCTCTGACTCTCAGAAGCACTGTGTAAAATCAACAGATCATTGAAAAAAAATAACAAAACAGACTTAATACTGATATAACAGACTTATTCTGCAATTTGCAGTAATTGAAAGTAAACAAGTTATTTTGACATCTAATACTCTCATAGGGCCAATTAAGCACAAAAATTTTGCGTAAAATTGTGATTATTTTCTTATTCATCAGTTTAAACATGTGTTTTGTGTGTTCAAAAGAACTGTCTCATGGAGACGGTTCTTTTGAGTACCCAAAACATATGTTTTGGTTGAGAAATAAGAAAATAAATTTCAGTTACGCACTCTTATATGGGGGCCTGAAGTCTCTTATAAATATTGGTGATAGATGCTGTTGGGAGGGGTGGGGGGCTATAGTAGCTTAAGGTATAAAGTACCATATTCTTCATTATAAGCATACTTTTGTACAAATGATGTAACTATTTCAAAAATGAAGGAAATTGGTGTTCCAGAACAGCTGGCTTCATTCTGATTAACTGTTAATTTTACAGGAACTTTATTCTGTGTAAACAATCATCAGATCAGTTAACAGCTGATGAAATCTCTCTAAAATTTGAAACCAGTGTTTAATTATACTGTCATCTAGTTTTTGAAGTTCAAGGCCATTTAATGTTTGGGAGTCTGACTAAGATTCCTGTAAGACAGTTTAAAATTCTTATTATGAATCCTTTATCATTGTTGGTTTATAATAAGAACATGTCTGCTTATTACATGTATATAGTGGTTGGTATGCTGCAACTTGAAATACATACTTAAACCTCTTTTTATCCAGATTGAAAGCAATCTCAGTCTACACTTTACAACAATGATATTAATGAGGCCCAGCCAGTGGGGTTTGTGATATGTTACATAATGTTTACCTGCATACATTAGCCTGCTTCCCTTTCCCCAAGAAATAGTTATGTTTTCTTACTAAAGTTGTCTTTGTTCCAAGCCCCAAGCACCTCATTTTTAAAAAAAATAAATAAAATGAAATAAAAATAAAGCAAAAACATTTTTCTCTTATTAAGGGCTAGGTCTAGTTTGAAGGTTGAATATTGTATGATTCAATATTAATGATGTATTAATTGGGGTCTGGGTCATAATGGGATGCTTTTATCAATAAATTGTATTTTAATTTCATATTCAATAGCAAAGTTCCCACTGACTCTTAAATAAGGGGTATACTGGCTCCCATTTTCTTAGTTTTGTACACCCCAATAAAATGTGAGCTCTGCTATTAGGCTTTTTATAAAATTTACTTTGGGGTGGGGGGGGGAGTTTATGAATGGGTCAGGGTCAACTTTCTGTGAAATCAAGTATATGAAGGGATATTTTTGTATATGATTCAGATTGGGGTTGGTCTGAAAATACTGGCTCGCACACCCATACCAAAATTACCCACAAGTTACTCCCCCATGCCCACACCCCCTCCCCCAAAAGAGATTTATACCTTTCTAAAAATGTTCCCTAAAAGTAAAGTTTTCAATTATCAAAAGAATCAATGGTTATTTATTTAAGAGAAAAAGATAAAGTTTAGTAAACAAAAACAGAGATAATCCTTGCCCAAAATGATGATGGGCCCTTAAAATGGGCCAATGACCCATATATATCCCATTCAAAGTAATGCAAATTTCAAAATTTCAATGAGCCTTTTAAAATTTTTATGGGTCCCTTGCAAAATTTGATGGGCCCAAGAATCCTTAAGGGTATATCCACATTAGAGCAAAATTGACATGAAATTTGAATAGTTTATATAGGGCCAAACCGAAAGTAAAGTCCATTTTCTAAAAGCAATAAAACTTTCTCACAAAATGGTTTAGGCCCTTCCAGGATTATCCCTGCAAAAATAAAGAATACTGGGGAACAGCTAGGAAAAAAGAAGATAAGAGCAAAAGGAGAATTGAGGGTGGGGTGTAGGTTAGTAGTTGGTGAGGCCTTCCATGGGTTTAGGGAAACAGGGAAAAGGGGCATTTATTTCAAGGGAAAAGAGGAGGTAAGTGCAACTTTTGAGGGGAACAAGCAAACAAAGAAAATGTTGGGGAACATAGAACCCAGGAAAACAAATTTTCGATTCCCCCCCACCCTGTGAGGGCCTCGATGGTAAGTGGATAATTCAGCCAAGGTACAGACATAACCATATAGTTCCTTCTGACATTGGGTGAGCCCGGGGTGAGCGGTTGAATGGTCAATGCATGCGCAGATCCAGATTTTTTTGTCAGAGAGGGGGGGGGGAGGAGTAGGTCCAAACCCAACGGCGAGAAAACAGCCTTGATTTTTTTTAAGTCTGTTATTGGGTTTTTTAGTCCAAAATTTTCCAGGGATGTGGGGGGGGTCCAACTATTTACGGGGGGGGGGGGGGGGTCCAAATGCTAATTTCTATAGAATTTGATAGAACTTGTGATTAACCAGGGATGGGGGTCCGGACCCTCTACCCCCCCCCCCCTCTGGATCCGAACATGCATGACATTTTAAGACTAAAAAATAAAGTCGAAAGGGGAAGAATCGGCAGCCCTGGAATAAGGGAACACTTATAGAGATTTCTCATTTCAAAGTAACGGGAAAGCCCATTTTCAGGCGAAAATGAAATCTGCATACCTAGGATGCACCTCTGAGGCCCCAGAGATAAGGTATTTGAACATCACAGTTCTTCGCCATTTTACAGAAGAATATGTATTGGCATTATTCCTTTAGAATCACATTTTTATAGATAAAACATATCGATTACAACACGCTTACTCGTAATATTGTGACGTAAATATGGGACAACTTTGACTAGTGACTACGTCATTTTAGAGCTTTGTCCCGCGTTTATACTCAGCTGAAAGATGGACGGGGCAAAGGTGAATATGTTTTAATTTATTTCATCAAAATCGGTTCTGGAGACAAAAAACGTTCCATTATATGCCAGAGCTTATATTTTATTTCTGTTTTTAAGCGCCTGACGGTGGTGCATTTCAGAGCTTGATTTCATTGTAAAGCAATATATCATTAAACACTTTCAAAAAAAGGAAATTGGCGATTAAAGGTTGCAAAATCTAAATATTTAGTGAGAATACACTGTCATTAATTACAAATTAAGAATAAAGAGCGTTTAAAAAAAGGGAATTTTTGGCGCCATTTTTCGGTCGCCATTTTGAGGGAATATTTTGCGTCGCGCATTTTTACAATTTTAAAATACTTTAACTCAAAATACGCTCTTTGCGTTCCTACTGATAATAATAAATCATGATGTTTTTACGCCAGAAATGAGACTTCCAAGTTATCTTAATGTCATATGATAAATAGAATCTAACATTCGTGCACTTGTATTATTGAATTTATTAAACTCGTTGCGAAAAAGAGATAAAATGCTCGGCAAGCCTCGCATTTTATCTCTTTTTCCCAACTCATTTAATAAATTCAATAAAACATGAGCACTCATATAAGATCCTCTATAAATTGAATTTGGACAAAAAACAAAAACAAGCATAACTAGTTTGCAGATTTGGGTTAAAAATGATAAATGGTAGCTAGGTAGGATCTGAATGCATAGAAATAATATTTGTTTTATACTGTGACCTGAAGCAAGACACGTTGGTCTCTTTTAAGGCATTTAAAATCTAGAACTAAGAATATAATAGAAAAAAAATATGGGAACAGGTTTATCTTTAGGTATAGTCATTAACTCTTTCAAAACATTTTACCTAATTTGACTGACAGTTATAGTAAAAACCCTACCGATAAGTGGCGTTGTTTTTTTTTAAACATTGACCAATTCTTGTCATTTTAAAATCATAAAATTATGAATATAAGCATATTCCCACTGAAACTATTGTGTATTTGTATGACGTAACTTTTTGTCTACCTTTCAGATGCGGTGACATGCAGAAGATGCGACAATGCGCTATCACTGGATGATTGTACAAGATCTGTGACTTGCAGTTCAAACGAGGTAAATTAATGAGAATATAATTCAGGACTTTAGTTACGAGTGCGTAACGAAAATTTAATTTTCTTATTTCTCAACCAAAACATATGTTGTGGGTACTCAAAAGAACCATCTCAATGAGACGGTTCTTTTGAGCACCCAAAATAGATGTTTAAACTGATGGGTAAGAAAAAATTTACAATTTTACGCTGAAATTTTTTGTTTATCTAAACTTGTGGCAGATGGTTAAATACAAGGGCCAAGATAGCTCTTAATCTCCTTCCTGAAATTAAGGGCATCGATGTTTAAATTATATATACGGTCAGAATGCAAACATTGACAATGAAGAGTTGTTGAGCCGGAAGATACGTACAATAAAACCTGTCTAAAACGGTCACTCAAAAAAGACAAAACAAAGGTATTAACAACAAATGGTAGCTTAATGAAGGTCGAAAATATTGCACAATGCTCTTCTGGAGAATTTTTCAATACTTTTGACTTGCATTAAGCAAAAATCGGTCTTGAAAGCCAATTTTGGTCTTTTTTGAGTGGCCGCTTAAGACAGGCATTACTGTATATCACATTGCTCCAGGTCCTATCGTCAATGGATGGGTCTTATGATAAGGAGCAGTACTATATATGCATTTGGTTTAAATTAGTGGTCTGAATGGTTTCCAAGATATTAGCTCTTTTATGAAGGGGGTGTGGCCTTGCCTCCAGGCGTCGTGGTATATCTTAAGAACCATTCAGACACATCTAAGCATAACTATCATTGTTCCTTGTGAGATAACGCGTACTCGTACATTGACATAGTAAATGGGTACATAGCCATTATTCGAGCAAGCATATAATGAAACATATCAAAAACAAGGGTTCTGGAACCAGAGGTTTCAAGCGAGGTGGGTTGATGCTTTCCCAATATAAGCTTATATGGACATTTTTGGCCCCAGGAATATAAAGAATCTACATGGTAAGAGGGCCACTAGGTCAGGCTACATCTCAAATGTCAAGGTTTAAGGCTTTGTGGTTTCAGTCCGATTATGGCTTAGACCAAAATTTCTGCCTTTATCCGCCAGAGGTTTGGATAAACAAAATTGTGGCCGTAAATTGTAAATGTTTTCTTGCCCATCAGTTTTATTATATGTTTTGGGTGCTCAAAAGAACCGTCTCATTGTGACGGTTCTTTTGATTACCCATAACATATGGTTTGGGTGAGAAATAAGATTTTTTTTGGTACGAATCTAGATAAATGTGCATGCATGCTTAAAGACTAACTTTACAGATATGTGATTCGTACCAATATCTCAAGAACTGGCTTATTGTTTAGGTGGGTAGGGATTGGTTAAGAGGCAAACCATATGGTAAATAACACGACCACCAATCCATCTCCTTCACCGCATAAAATCAATACTTTGTTATGAAGAAGGGGGACCCGTTTTCTATGAATGAGATGGACCACAAATTCGGCAAAATCGTTAATTTCTCTAAACAATACAAAATTTTAGTAATCCGAAAATGCTATTCGATGTTTACCTTCGACATACATGAAATAATGCCCCCTGGCACGTAAACTGATTCTAGAATATGTGTTGAAGTTGAAAAAATGTAATTTTTCTTCATTACAAAATCGTTTAAGCTGTCAAGCAGAATATCCTCTTAAAACCAATATCAGTGTCGAAAAGTTAAATGAGTGTCTCATCGAATAGCATTGCTCGCTTTCTAAATTTTGCTCTCAAAACTAGGAAACAGAAAGTTTTATCCAACTGGTAAATGCGATGAAGGAGATGCATTGGTGGCCGTGAATAATGTCATTTTTTATATAATACCTCGTACTTTGACTGATATTGTCATGACAATCTTTGTTTATCGCATATGCGTAATGCCACTAGCTCATAATGGCATACGTAGCTCTTATGTGGGATTAATGAACTGATACTGGTGCATGACTATCAACTTTCATACTTTACGCAATCAAGAAGTAAAGGCTCTGACGAAACTGTGCGGATATACTGTCTGGTCAATTTGAAAGCATTTGCTGATTAAGATTAATACCAAACTCTCACATAATTATGCTGGTCCATCCGATAAACTGTGGCAAAACAACGATTGGATCAAAAACTGTTATTTGGGTTGATGTAAAATAGGGTAAAGTCGGGTATATTCGGACAGACTGCTAAATTCGGACAGCCACCTTGTTTGTTTCATAGTTCAGTTATTTGAATGAAAATAAATTAACTAGTAAGCAAACAGTGAAAATCCTGATGAGACGGCTCATATGAAGCCGTCTCATCTGAATTTCCACTGTTTGCAAATGTGTCCAAATTTACCTAATGTCGGAATTTACCCGACTTTACCCCACCATTGCTTTTTCTTGTAGGAATGTTTCACAGATGAGCTCGTCACCGAACAATTAACAATTGTATTCAACGCTGGATGCAGAGCAAGAGATGTACGTACACGTGTATAATGTACTTATCATTTGTAACCCCAGGCATCATTAATCTTAAATATACATACGTTCTTAATTTTACACCCCGCGTCTTAAGAAGCACATTTTCATGCTCATTCTGCTTGTTTCAAACTGTCAAAATATAAACTGGTATCAATTATAAGCCTAGTTTGTGTACCAGGGTGGTTAATCTTGACTCACAACTGCACTGCACCCCCCCCCCCACCCAACACATACACCTGGTATTTTGGAGACTGCATCATCTTGAACATAAGCATTGCGCTTTAAGTTTTTAAGCTCTAATTAATCTTATCAAAGTTTATTTCTCCTTCATCCAAATTTTTATAGTCACATATTATGGTGTAAAGATATGCTGTATAGTTGGATGTAACATAATTGAATTGACAAGTTTTCACTCCGTTCGATGAAAAAAGTCGCATAAATTATTAGTGATAAAAATAAATATTCTTCAGGTGTGTAAATCAGCGGCCAGCTCAGGTAATCCCATCGGCAAGAGAAGCCTCGATCTCAGCCATATTAGTAAAAGACAAAGCTCAGGCGATAGGGTCGGTTGCTCCAGATGTTGTGACGTGAACGTAACAAATGGAGTCGAGTGCAACGCTAAGCTCTGTGGTATTAAAGGATGTAAGTGCCGATGTTTATTCATAGAGAATACTACTATCCTGCCAACCAAGAGTGACAGAGACGTAATATTTTGTTTTCAATTGTTAAGTACACTCCAGTTGAGCTAACACGAATCGATTGATCACTTGTTTATTAATCCTAACCTGTGGATAGGATTAATACACAATACAAAGTGATCTATTGATAATAAGTCCCTGATAACTTTGTAAACAAAACATGACGTCACTGTCACTCTTGGCTGGCAGGACAGTAGGTGAGTGTCTTTTGATATCAAGTTTACCAGGCAAGGCTTTGAGAACGCTTATTGACATCGCGAGGCTTGCCGAGCGATTTAACATGCGTTCTCAAGGCCGAGCCTGGTAAACTCAACATCAAATGACGCAAACCTGGTATTCTATTTATAGCTTACCCATTCTTTCACTCTTCAAACTAGCGATGAGGGTCTGGACGGGGTATAATGATTAGTGAATAATTACCCTTTTTTTATAATGAATAGTGATTAATCCGCCAAAAAAGTAATGAATAGTGAATAATGAGGGCCTAAAAAATAATGAATAATCCTATTTGTTTTAATGAATTGAAGAAAAATTAATGAATAGTGAATAATCAGATTTCTTTGCCACCTTTCTTACTTTTAATGAAAAATTGGTCTTATTTTAATGAATAACCAAAAATTTTAATGAGATGAATAATGGGCCAAATTTTTTACGAATAGTGAATACCAGACCCCCCCCCCCCCATCCAGACCCTCAGCGATCATGACGTAATTTTCGATTCATGTGTTGATTTAGCGCCATTAGCGACGTCATTCAAAAATGCAACGTCACCATAACCTGATAAAGGCACATGCCATTAGATAGACAATGTTTATCATGAAACGTGCAGCAATACAGTTAATATGAGAGGTAACTGATAAGTTCCCTTACAATTTGGCCGTGACGTGAGAAAACCTGTCTTGGGGGTTTCAGACAAAGTGAGATTCAAACCAGCCTACTTAGCTACAGTGACTAGCTAGAAAATTGAAATTTCGCTCAAAGCAAGTCTAGATATGATACTTTCCAATGAGCGAATAACACAGGCGATGATCAGACTGTGCGGATGCGCAGGCTGTTATGCGTCTTTGTTTTTCGCAAACCCCTGAAGACAGGTTTTCTCGAGTCGAGGCCCATTTTAGTATTGCATGTACCGTATACTTAAAAAAAAGGGAAAAAATAACTTTTGGAAACAATGAAAACCAAAATGAAATACATTGTACCACAGAACCCGGTATTTTGTCAATATTTGCGCTCTCACATGTACATGTAGCTTAAAGTATTTTCTTTTTGACTGCATTACATCTGAAATCGGATATAGTTACAGAAATATATGTGCATATTACACGTAGCTATTTTCAGTTTAAAAATGATTGCACAACCAAAAATATTTGGGTGTGCACTTTATTCAGTTTGTCCGTCTATATGCTTGTGCGTCCGTCCGTCAGTCTGTTATGAGTAAGCAAAACCAGATGCTGTAAAACATCTCTGCTTTTAACAGAGAAGCTTTGCAAAGATCTTGACATTGAGCTTACTTTTTCTTTGCCTGAGGCTAAGCATATCTCCAAAGAATAATGTATCTGTCTTCAATTAAAACATGCAAAGGGTCATATCTTAGTTAGTTTTTTTAATATTTGCATGCCTATATAAATTTAATGAGTGAGGCAAATTGTGTTTCATTTCAAGTTCAATATATAGTATGCTATATGTAAACACTCCCTATTTCAGCCACTACAGGGGCTCAGCAATGCTTCTTCTGCAACTCTGAGATAGCCGGTGGACAAGGTGATGTTGATGAGCCAACAAAATGTGGCACCCTTACTAACTGCCAAACAGATGAGGTAAGGCTGTGCAGTATGTTAGTGTCATTTCCTCTTCTTTAGTATAGCCCCACCTACCCGCAACAATGTGTGTTTGGCCGTAAAATAACTGATAGCTAGAGTTACAATCATGTTATTTTGCTCAAGCGTGTTGTCGTGAGTTCAACTACAAGAGCACATATGGATCAACTTGTTTTCAGTGCAACCGTGTGCGCATGAATATAGGTTCACATTTTTGTTTAAAAAGCACACAATTTGTATCAAGATGTTAGGGGACTGCTTCTCGAAGAGTTCTGGGCAATAGCGAGACATTTTGATATGTGGCAAAAACTCATGATTTTGTAACAAAATCCGAATAGCGTGACGTATTTTTAAAATTCAATTTAAATACTTATACAGATTTTCAAATTAGATAAAGATTTTTCACGATCAATAAAATTTCTTCACGGTCCTTTGAAAATTGTTTCAGCAAACATTTAGGTGGTGCTTAACTTTTGACGTTGTGTATAAATTGCCTCATTTGTTTGCAGTTCGGTATGTTTGGCCACAAAATACCTGTGTAGAGCATCCAAAACGTTTTATAACCTCGGACTTTGGTCTCGAGCCCTGAAATATGGAACGCCATAACTGTCTTATGTTAAGATACGACATTATGTGCTGTTGGCAAGTATTATGTACTGTTCATTTTTCATTTCATATTCTAAACTTGGTGTTCTGTTGGCTCCATTTAATCTATTGACATGTTGACTCGACATTCTGCTATGCCAAATCACAATTTCGTTGGGTTTATCCATTTTGCTGTAATTTCAATTCATTATGTTGTTGCCTTGGTTTGTCGTGTGGTCTCGTTACTTTATAATCCTATTGGCTTTATATGTTATCTTGTTTGGTTAATTTATCACTAGAGTGTTTTCACACGGCATAGTGCTCTGTTTACAAGTATTGCATTACGTTCGTTCGTAAGATATCTTGTTCATTATCATGTCGTTTTGTCCAATATTTACTGTATTGTGTCAGTTCGTCATTACGTTATGTCCATTCATCGTGTTGAGGTCCCATCGTGTTGAGATCTAAAAACCAGTACCGCCCTAAGCAACATCCGGACCGACGGAGAATAACGATTTTCGGTATCGGCTTTTATCGCCAAGCTCCCCAACAGAGGAATTTGTTTTTTTGAAGGTCTCTGGTCCCCAAAATGATTAATAATTTTGCATGACTTTTGTACACTGAAGTCTACTTTAAATATATTTAATCATATAGTAAAAGAAAAGTATAATTTTATATCAAAGATTAGGTTTTATAGACAGATTTCATCAAAAAAGTTTAATACTCGAAATCATCTTGTTTCTCTGATAAGCTACACCCTGTTGGAAGCATTATTTCACCCACAGCTTCGAGATGTATTCGATCCTTCGGCTTAAGCGGGAATTGAACATGATAACTTTTCAATAAGTTCTCTCTGCGAGACTCATAAGGCTGTGCCATCATGAATAAATGTCTACGTTAAAGTAAGAAATAAGTCTGGTACAGGTTGAAACATACTGCTGAAAATATTAAAACCGCATTTTCTACTATCCAGGCTACAAACATTGTACTCAATTGTCGTGCCATTTATTTATTTATTCTTTACAACTGACATCTATTATGGTGAGCTAATAGGCATGTACTCTAAAATGGTCCTAAGCTAAATGTAAATATATGCAAACCTAATACTTTTTCAACTTAAACGGCTTCCACAGCAAAAATAATCATATAGCCAGGACACAAGCCATTTGTGTGCGTGCGTGTGCGCGCGCGCGCGTGTGTGTTTTGCTGGATTTGGTTAGCCCCGCTCCCTATCTAACGTACATGCCATTTTATTTTAAATATCGAACGCAAAAATGAATTCCAATTTGCGACAACTCCGTGTGTTCGTGCCTCGTGCGCACGGGCTTTCAGCCGCTTTAAATTAAAAAATGTTCGATGTTTATTAGATAATGCAGCCCCGCCCCTTGGGTCCGTGGATACCGGTGACATAGCGGGGGGCTTATGTAATGGGATTAAACCTACAACATGTCCCCGCAGTGCCGTGGGTGTGCTGGGGTTTTAATTTCGCATTTAAATAAGGCTTGTCTAAAAGGTCCTCGCATCTAAATGTATGCCAATATTATTATTGATCACTAGTGACAATGAATGGGACTCTGAACACTTGTATTGACTTCTAGTGGCAATGACAGTGATTCTGGATCATTCTACTGATCTATAGTGGCAATGAAAGGGACTCTGGATACTTTTACTGACCTCTAGTGGCAATAACAGGGTTTCTGGCTACTTGTACTGACCTTTAATTGCAATGATAGGAACTCTAGATACTATATGTATTACTGACCACTAGTGGCAATGATAGGGACTCTAGATATTAGTACTGGTATCAAATGGCAAGAACAGGAACTCTGGATACATTTATAGCCAACAATTGGCAATGACTGGGGCTCTGGATAATTGTGTTGACCAATAGTGGCAATAACAGGAACTCTGGATACTAGTACTGTTTTCTTGTGGCGATGAGAAGGACTTTTGTCTAGTGACAATGGCTGGGACTTTATATACGAATACTGGCCTCCAGTGGCGATTGCGTTGACTCTAGATACTTTAATTGATCTCTAGTGGCAAGGACAGGGCCTCTGGATACTTTGACTGATATTAAGTGGCAATGACGGGGACTTTGGATAAATTTACTGAACTCTAGTTGGAATGTGTAGGACTCTGGATATTAGGACCGACCTCTAGATGCAGAAAATGGACTCTCAATACTTTTACTGATCTCTAGAGGCAATGACTGGGACCCTTGATACTGACCTTTGATTGACACGTCAGTACCCACACTTAAATATTGAGTGCTATCATCCCTCCCCCGGTATAAAATAGTTCAGAGATACTCTGCTCGCATATAATCAATCAATGATCTACAAAAGATATGGTCCGACCATTGAAGCAGGAATGTGTAGTAAATTCAGAATATATTAAGTACATCTCAAAGAATCCCTCTGCCCCCATCCCCCTACCATTCCTACCCCACGCACACCGGTCCGTCGTATTTTAGTCATTTTTGCCCTATTGTATAATTTTTGTTTCAATGCTATATTGCCTCTTCAATCTTTTAGGCCCTACATGGAAGGGGGGTCCCTGGTATCACATATCCCTGTATCCCTGAAAAGAAATTAAATATCACCAAAATTCACCAAAATTCAGAAAGCTTTGTATCATGGTGACACCATAACCCATATGCATAGGAACAGGCTGCACCCCCCCCCCCAATATTTTTTTTGAGGGGAGGGGGGGGGAGAGTAGCGTTTGGCCCCTCCAATAATCTGTCTTAATTGACTCCACACATTGTTGTTAATTAAAATTTGCCAAAAATGCCAAAAATTGTCCTAGCTCACTTCGCTCGCTCGTGCTCAAATGATATATTAGGTTTCTTATAAACGGACGCCCATTCATGATTGCCTTGATTTTACTGATGCATCCACATGTGTATATATGTGGACATATGTATGCATTTATGTATGCGTGTATGTTTGTTTTGCAATACACACGCCCCACCCCCCCAAGCATTGAAGTTGAACTCGCTGGACTTGCCACCCCCTCCCCTCCCCAATATTGAAAAACTTCCTCAGTCTTTGTACCCCTAAAATACAAATTTCACAAAAGTATCCTATATCCCTTTAATTATTTGGTCAATATTCCTATATCCCTAAAAACCCTTCAAGGGCCTCATCTTTTTCCGACGACATGTCGGTTCCTGTCGTTGTACTTAGATCGGTAGTCTCTGTATGCTTCGGTCAGGACGGTTAATGCGGAACACCTCTGCTTCCACAGTCGGTCTGATTACATGTCAATTTCGACTGAAATGAAGGTTGCAACTGTTGGGGAGTTTGGTCTGATTACCGCAGGATTTCACAGCTCTAAATTCTGATCAAGGCGGGGACACTAGTTACAGGGGGATCAGCCAATGTAGCTGAGAAAGTTGGGAGTAGCCGTTCACCCCTCTGCACCCCATCCTTCCCTTTGAACATATATCCCAAATCCAGGAGCTTTAAAAGAACTTGTGCTGAAAAGACCCTAGAGTGAAACGACCATGTTGTAGGTCGTTTTTGTAGTGTGACGTATCAATGTTTTAGCCTATTGAACAGTTGACCAGAGTACCGTTTTTTTTCAACTGTACGGGAGTTCTACTGATAGGGCCTAAAGTCTTTTTAAAATCGGTGTGGTTACTACGCATCAAAATACATTTCAAAGCTTACTCATCATTCACAAACGGTAGTGAAAACTTGCACATTGTGCTCCCATCCCTCATTTTTCGTCTTTAAACTGGATACAATTTCCGCCTATGAGTGAATGTATTGCTTTTTTCCAAAGAGTAAAAATGCTGAAATATTAAGGATAGACGTGATCTTTAATTCAAAAGGTTTGATTCTTCTTTCTGCACATGCGAAAAGCTTGTCATTGGAAAGTTGAAATTCGTGCCTTTCAGTTTATATTTACATGCTTCCTCCTCCACTCCCTTGACTCAAGATACCCTTTGGACAATGAAATGACGCTACATACGTACACAACATATGTAAAGGGAACCCTGGGTCAAGGGGAAACAGGGCTGTATAGGTTATTGAAGGCATCAAACATCTGATAAACGCAAACCGATTTTCAAAATTGTCGGTTTATTAAAATATATAAAACTGATTACGATAGGCCTTGATCTCATGACCGTTACTAAAATAGCATGCACAGATGATGATCGAAATAAATTCTCGTTCAAAACTAAGCAACGAATTATTATAATGGAAAATTGGAAACTCATTTTGGTTTTTAATATATGGACTAGAATGCAAGGATGGCTGGCTCTATATTCCTGTTTGCTAGTTTAACATTCCTCCCATTAAAATAAAAATGTTCAGGGCCCACCATATTGGCGACTGTGTCTTGCTTATTTATATATCTCTGTTTGTATAGCTCCGATCATTATTGCATACATAAATCAGGCTATTTTATACAAAAATGTAGTTGTACATGTAGCCTTAATATATCTTAATAATAATATGTTTTGCTAAAATTACTGAATCACGCCCATATACATACAAAAGCAGGAAATGTTGTTTTGTAACCTAGATACGGTTGTGAAGTGAAAACGTTATTAAACTTAGATGATGCATTGATAAGTTAGGGGTCTTTCATGCAAACCAAATATCTATGTGTCTTGGTCCACGTCTGAATTAAGGTTGAGGTTGGCGCGACGTAAAACCTGGTTAAGCCCTCCAGTAAAATATTTTACTGACCGTTCCAAGGCAATGCTTCTTTTGTGGAGCTTTTTTTCTGTCTTGCGTTTGCTATGCCTTTGTGCGCGTCTGTTTATATGTGCCTTGTGATCACCTGCTGGGAACGGGCTGACCTATTGGCTCTCGTTTGTGGTGTCTTACTGTGAGTTTGTCACTTTCCCATTGGTATCCTGGGTCAGGTGTGGTACTTGATTGTATTGATTCTGATCTTTGCACCCTTACTTACTTAGATATATTAATTGCAACAGGGAATGTTATTTTAGGTGACAAATTGATTAATTGAAACCTTTGTTGTAATCAACACACAACAAGCAATTATTGTGTTAAATATGAACACCCTCTATCAAAAAAATGAAAGAGGAATACGAGTTTGGAGCAATAAGACAGATTTAAAAATATTTGATATTGATCTTTAACCCGAAGGTCAATCCATATTTCGAGACCTTTGCAAATAGTGTGCCAATATGAACTCCTCAATCATGTAAGACGAATTTGCATTATGAAATGTAGATAAGTTTGAAGTATGTGTGACCTTGACTCCAGTGTCATATTAGAAAGCTTTGTTTTATTACACACACCATAAGCAGATAGATAGATAGATAGATAGATAGATAGATACGCGTTACGAAATGTAAAATTTCGACAGATTTTACGTATTTTAAGTCCCTTGACCTTTGATTCTAATGTCATATCAATAATCTGAATAGCCTCTCGTCATCTCCATCCCATAGGCAGATATGAACACCCTCGGTCAAATAATGAACACGGAGTTCGCATTTCGAGCCGTAAGACAGTTTTTGACAGATGTTAAGTATATGTGACCTTGACCTTTGACTACAGGGTCACATTGGCGACCTGAACAGCCTTATGTTATCCACGCTGAATGATTACAATACATTTTTATCCAAATTTGTTTGGCCTTGAATCGTTGGGCCTAAAAGGGACTACAACTATGAGGCAGACATACGGACAAACAGTTAGGTCTTCGGTCAAGTTGGTGGCTATATTTGTGTCTATCTATGTCTGTCCGTCTGTCTGTCTATTCATCCCATGCGTCCAAATGCCTGTCTGATGTGTGTGTGTGTGTGTGTTTGCGTGTGTGCCTGCGTGCGTGCGTGCGTGCGTGCGTGTGTGTGTTACAGAAGAAAGGTGTCCCGCGTTTTTAATATTTTCAGCAGTCTTTTTTCAACTTTGCTGAGAAGGATAGGGGATTATATCTGTACCAGACTTAATTTTAGCTATAACGTAGACATTTTACGATGGTGGCCCTGCCTTATGAGTCTCGCAGAGGGGTTGACTAAGCTGATAAAGATCTTCTTGCAGTTGAGTCTAACGATTATTCTTTTTCGTTTATAACTGGCAAAACTTCGTGACCAGAAAAGACTGAAGTCTGGACCCAAACGAGTAAAATGTACAATAAAATCACACACAGAAGCGCTGGTGAATACTACATTTATTTTCTGGGGGGTGGGGGATGGGGAGGACTTGGACCCCTCATGCCTTCTCCCTTTCTCGTTACTACACTCCGCCAAACCACTTTCAACTTCACGATGATGGCCCTGAGCTGAGGGACACTTCTGCGGTGATAAAAGCCGGTATCGAAAATCGTTATTCTCCGGAGACGAACTTCGGCAGCAATCGGATGGTTTGGTAAGGGCTTTTACCGATAACCGCGCGGTGCTGGTTTTTAGATGTCAACAACACGATGATTTGACATAACATAATGACGAACTAACACAATACAATGAACATTTGACAGAACGAAAGCCTGGACTGTTCAACATCACATGATGGTCTGTCTACATTACATTATAATCTGTTAACATCGCATAATGGTCCGTCAACACCACATAATGATATGTTAACATCACATACTGTTCTGTCAACATCACATAGGCTAATGGTCTTACAACATCACCTAATGGTCTTTCAACATCACATAATGGTCCTACAACAGCACATAATGGTCGGTCAACATCGCAACATGGTCTTACAACAGCACATAATGGTGTGTCAACATCACATAATGGTCTGTCAACTTCACCTTATGTCTGTTAATATCACATAATTGCATGTTAACATCACATTTTGGTCGGTCAACATCACATAGTGGTCTGTCAGCATCACACCATGGTCTTACAACAGCACATAATGGTCCGTTAGCATCACATAATGGTCGGTCAACATCACACCATGGTCTTACAACAGCACATAATGGTCCGTTAACATTACATAATGGTCTGTCAACTTCACGTTATGTCTGTTGATATCACATAATTGTATGTTAACATCACATAATGGTCTTACAACATCACCTAATGGTCTTTCAACATCACATAATGGTCCTACAACAGCACATAATGGTCTGTCAACATCGCAACATGGTCTTACAATAGCATAGAATGGTCTCTTAACATCACATAATGGTCGGTCAACATCACATAGTGGTCTGTCAACATCACATCATGGTCTTACAACAGCACATGATGATCCTGTAACATTACAGGATACCTGCCGACAGCACATAATGTCATGTCTTAACATAAGACAGTTATGGCGTTCCATACTGAAATCTAATATTCCCATGACATAGCTCATTTATTTTCAACTATTAATTCTTTGCTTGCTGGGAAGTTTTTCATGCTTTTGTCGGCGCCTCCTGACTTTTGTTCACAATTAACGTATTCAAAAAATATAATTCTGTAACACTTTTAGAGTGTCAAACGGTTTAAAACCAGATCAGGGCCGACGAAAACGTTTAACTTATTCACCAAAAAATCATTCTGGAACACTATTAGAGTGTCAAACGGTTTGCATTCAGATTTCGGCCGATGAAAAAGTCGGTCCTGATCTAGGTCCAAACTGTCTGCAAAGGTTATCAGCGGACGACAAAAATAGGAAAGAGTTAATGTATATTTTATAATTCTTATTGTTATTTAAAGGTATGTGGCTCCAAGCTGTTTGCCCTTGCCTCCAACACAACACACAGATATACATGTTTAAACAAGAGGGTAAGTGAAACCGTAAAGTTGGTGCTTAATGTAATTATTCCTAGTGGAACCTTACACTCCTACAATGTACCATTTGGGTTTGTCCATGTCTCCTCAAAGGGATGGCAGGATAATTATATTGTATTTGTAAATTCTTTTACTCACACGCGGCGTCTGGACTACATGTAGGTCTGCACTGTTTCCCTTTTATGAAACGCTATGCTTAAATGGGTAAACCACCAACAGTGAAAACAGCAGACGATTGATATATTGGTGCTGTTTCTCAATTTAATGCCCTTTCAAGTTATTTTCTGTTTTCAATGGGGCTACTCTGAAAGGAAAGTTTATGGTCCCAATGGGAGCCGTTGATGCGTTGGTTTATTGATAAAGATACATGTACCAACATACTTAAGGACGAGTTTTTGCGCGGTCTCTTATTTTGGCGATTTTTGTTGATACCGCAAATACGCCCCAAAAAATGCCCCTCCCCCCCAAAAAGGGGGTTTTACAGTAGTGTGCCTCATCTGGTTGAGCTCCACTTATCTGAACGTTCGTGGTGGCAGCAATACTTTATCCCGTTTTAGCGCCATTATCTTCAACTTACCCATTTAAACCGAATGGGATTTCCCACTTGTATCAATTGGACCAGTCCATTTCAGTTTTAAGGGTTGTTAGGTGGTTATCGAGAATGGGACTAGTGTTAGGGTGAATCTTAAGCTAAGCGTCGTGTCAGGTTCGTTCCTTTATTGCGTATAATCGAGTTACATCATAACAATTTTTATTTATTTTCATTTTTATTTATACAATATTTCAAGAGGGTTTCACTTTTAGCTAAATTAGCCAGTCTACCAAGTGGCCCTCTATAAAACAAAACATATAAACATTTATACATATAAAAACAATATACATTATGTACATGAGCATTTGTGATTTAAAATGGTAAAGTATGCGATAAAACATGTAACTAACGTGTTCAGTAAGATCATAAGACATAAAAACTGAAGATGCTATGCCTAAAATCTTTAGAATGTGAATTTAAATTAACTTGGATATTAAAACAATTGCACATCGACCCCGTTAAAAAATTAGTTTATCACATTGTCTGCTTTACTTGCCTAAAATGTCTATTGTTGTACTGAGAGTACATGTATATAATTTGGTAAATCCAAATTATCTTGACTTGCATGGCTTAATTTACGGTTAGGCCGTCTAGCCTATTGCTAGCCGCTTAATAAACCCGTGCGACATACTACTTGCACAAACTCGAGATAAGTGCACATATTCAATTTTTAACAAAAGATGTGACAGTCGATGTTTAATCTTTAACTGTCACATCTTTTGTTAAAAATTGAATATGTGCACTTACCTCGAGCTCGTGCAAGTAGTATGTCGCACGGGTTTATTAAGCGGCTACAATAACAACAACGTTACGTCAACGTCAACGTCGTGCACGAGTGCGCCAGAAGCAACGTCGGAACTTGCGCGTACGTCGACGTGCAATCCCCGACATTACTCCGGGCCGCGAAAAGTTTATGCAACTTCTAGTGGATAAAGTCTGGCTATAGGTCTCGTCGTCTCGTCATGCTGGGTCTTCAGTTTGGCAGCGCTGACCAGTCCGTCATTCCCGGTGATGAGTTGTTTAATGACGGCTAGCTTCCGGGTCGTCCACGGTTGCTCGTCATGGATCTGAACAACATCTCCCCGTTTAATCGTCTGTGTATTCTGCCCTGTGGTGCTGTGGTATTCTCTAAGGGCAGTCAGATACTCTAACTTCCATCTGTCCCAAAAGTGGTCAATCATCTTCTTCTGTTGATGAGCTCAGTTAATCAAAGTCGAGTAGTAACTCTTGGTGGCGTGAGCGACTAAGTTAGCATCAGGCGGGCGTGTCTGGTATGGTAACGTGGTCACCCTCCGTCCATGTAGTAGGTGGGCTGTCGTCAGTGGCTCATGGTCCGTAGGGTTCGTCAGCTTATATGTTAAATTTGTAGGTAGATGTGGGTGCTCAAGTGTCCATGGTAACTGAACAGAGTATTTTCCATCTGAGCGTTAAATGGAGATCCTCTGATAAGTAGTTACTTTCTCTGCGTTTGTTGTGTCCTTCTTGTTATGCAAGATTCCTGGAGATTAAAGCTTCCAGAGCTGTTCCAAGTCGGCAACGTCAGGAGATGAAGTAAATACATTTAACATGGAATTTTGAGTCTGTTTTGAGTCGCCAGGAAGTGGTCCAGATAACAAATACCCTATTTTGGATTTCACAGCTGTTGGCCCGTTGCCCCTGACAACATGATTATGTACTATTTTCCAGTAGTGGTCTGCACCTATTTGAAATGAAATATCAAATTCACCATCCTGGGTTACTGGAAATGCCAGTTTCAAGCCCTTTAGGTATTTTGATTTTGTGACTTCCGGTGGCATGTTGGACAATGGTGCTGCTATGGTTGGCACCATTAATACATCTATTGGAATCGTCTCTCTTCTACTGGTTTCCAGGGACACAGTCGCGGTGAGAATTCGTCGTAGGGTCCGTGAAGAACCTCCAAACGTAGCCAAATTTATTTCTTCTGTACCTTTATGTTGAATCTGTATGTCGTCTGCTAATTTCTGCGTGATGAAGGACCTCTGCGCCCCTTCGTCGAATAAAATGTTGGCATCGGCTGATAAGTAAGAGGCACTGACATCCGAAATGGCGGTTTTCAAGAGTACGTTTGGACGAGATCTATCTGCGTAATGTAGGTGTAAACCATGTAAGGCACTGGTATCTATTCGTTCGCTGCTCTCTGAATGAAATGGCGCAGCTTCTGGGTTCAATGTTGAATTCGTCTGCTGCTCACATATGGCTGTATGATGTTTTCGTCTGCAATGGCGACATCTGTTTGTTGATCTACAGTTGGACACTTTATATCTCCCCAAACAGTTAAAACATAGGCTTTTTACAATTACAATGTCTTTTCTCTTCTTCACTTCTGTCACTTGATCACAGTTAGTTGCTGAATGGTTGCTACCACAGAATATACAGGGTGGAATCTGCTCACGATCAGGCTTCGTCTGCCTCAAAGGTTGCATACTATAAGTTTGTGCAAATATCTTGTTTCTACTTCGGGGATGTGTTTTTGTCGTTTCCTGTATGAAAAGACGCCGTTGGCAGTGTTGGAATTCTTTTCTTGTTGGGTTGTCCTGTTTCCATAATACGAATCCCCCTACCCATCGAAGATCTGAGATCCGGTAACGAACAGTGTGCATCTCCATTATGTTCACGTGCTAGGTTTCGTCGAACTTCTCCTGGTAGCTTTTCAAGTATGATAGGCACTAACAGGTCACCATAAGTATCACTACACTGTCCTAGAGACTTGAGCCCACGAATGCATGGGCTAGATTGCACTTTACAGGGCACAACTGATTTTGACTAGGTTTCTTAGGTCTGTTTACTTCTAAATTATTTCTTGAAGTGTTTTATATGGTGGATACATGTCACATGAATATAATTGAGGGGGTATGGGGGCACATGCCCCCATTTATCATAAGATATGTGAACTGACTGTACAACAGTGCCCTGTAAAGTGCAAGTGTCCCAATGCATGTTTCAATCTTGTCATGGAATGTACGTAAACTTACTACAATGCTGTCTGGTCTTTGTATATCTATCAGGGACGGCATGTAGTTGGCATTGATCTTGTGTGGCTGTCTGAATCTCTGCTTTAACAAATCAATGGCGTTACTGTAATTTGCATTTGTAAGGGGAAAACCAGCTATGGCGGACGATGCTGAACCATGGATAAGAGATCTGAGGTATGTAAACTTTTGAACGTCAGAAAGAGTAGCGTTTAAATGGACGGTTGACTCATAGGAGTTCCAAAATGTCTGCCACTCTGCGATTTCTCCGTCAAACTCTGGCATCTGTAGCTTAGGTAGTCTATGGTAAGAGCTGGAATTTAAAGAATCAGTGTAACTCACACTATTGTGATCCGTCCGGTTATTGCCAGTGAATAGTTCGCCCCTTGTCGGTGTACCTGCTGACACACTGATTCACGCATTATTAGAGCGCTCTCCCTATGCGATAGTGTACTCAATTGTAATGGTAGTTGCTGCTGGCTCCTTCTGGTTTGTCTGGCTCGACTCCTTCTTCCTAAGGCTCTCTCGCAATTTCCCGATCTGCATGTCTAGTCTGATGATGTAATCCTCACCATCGAAAAGTTTGCCTGCAATGTCATCGATGTCATTATGGTTGACAATCTTTTCGTTCAGCGCCCTGATGATCTCAGCCTTTGCAGAAAGAATATCGATTAGCTGGCTTTTTTCGAAGTCCGATAAATCGTCTCCCAGCCTCTCTAGTTGTGTAGAAACTATACGATGATGTCCCTGGCGAAGCGCACGTAGTTTATCCAGCTGCATATTGTCTCTGAGTTTCGTCACGGCACCAATATTGAGATCGGGTCTAGTATTTGGGTGAATCGTAAGCTAAGCGTCGTGTCAGGTTCGTTCCTTTATTGTGTATAATCGAGTTACATCATAACAATAACAACGACTTTACGTCAACGTCGTGCACGAGTGCGACAGAAGCAACGTCGGAACTTGAGCGTACGTCGACGTGCAATCCCCGACAGTGGTATTTTTCATTTTCATTCAATTTTTATGAGAACATTCTGTAAGCAACAGTGGAGACCCTGATCAAACGCCACGTTATTTGGCGTCTGATTTGGGTATGTACTGTTTGCATATGTCCAACAAAAATGACGCTAGGCTTATATGGGTTTACTCATTTAAACCGAATGTACTCTCCCAACCATTTCAACTGGACAAGTCGGTTTCAAACTTGAGGGTTGGTGGTTGGTATTTTTCCAATGTTATTCAAAGTTAAATATTTACATTCTCAATGTAGCTGCCTTAGATGAAACCATAATTCCTAGCTGCTTGCATTTCTCGATGCAAAACATTGAGCAGTCACGTGGTCTAGGTCGCGCCTCTAGGTGGAGTATCGTCAACGTCAACCAATAACTTTCTTTGTTTATCAACAATTGCATGACGTCATTCGTGTATCGCCACGACGTTATGTACTGGAATTTCGTTCGCTGGCTGTTCCAATACCTCCGTTACAAATAAAATATTCCATTTTTTTCAATTATAATCAGCGAATTTTGGTGGATGATAATTAAGTGTATTTGATTGAAAATATAAAATGTAAATATAAGGATTGAAATTCAGATTTTTAGCTTGCACTGGATGATGCAAAACATTAGCGTTTTAATGTCTCCGAGAAGCCCTTCGGGCTTCACAGACATTAAAACGCTAATGTTTTGCATCATCCAGTGCAAGCTAAAAATCTGCATTTCAATCCTTAATTGAACATTCTGCAGGCACATGTACAGTAAAGCTGCTGCTGATCGAGCGTGATGTTTGCTGTACTACTTTTGATGTTAATGTTGCAAAAATGCGAAGTCATAGCGAAGTGCTCTCAGTCTGCTCTCAGTCTGCTCCGGAGTTCAATCTACATTTAGTTTTTTAAAGATTGTGTCATTTCGTGTTTTTGAAAACATGATAAGTCACGTATTTCCCCTAGTTGTTCGAGATAACGAGGACAAATGGCTGCGACATGAGAGTTCCAACAATGTGGTATGTGCGACCAGCAAATGCTCAGACCAGCCTATGGAACACGCGCAGTCTGATCCGAGCCTTTGCTAGTCGCTCAAATATTTTTATGACTGTTAAGCTACTGACTGAACATCATTTGGAGTTTCTAAGCTGAAAAAGAGGCTGCACATGCTCTTGTCAAAATGCCATATGGTTGGAAATCACATATCACGGCTCAAATATATAACGTTAGATTTGTAAATCACAGGGGACCTTCTGCAGGAAATATCGTTTAAAGTTTGTAAAATCTGAGTTTTGATTGGCTTTACTCACATCGAGTACAGGTTTGGTTGAGAACTTGGTAGAGATACATGTAAAACAAGACAAATGAATGAAGATTTGGTATACGATTAACTCTTTGCCTACTGGGTAGTGTTGCATGTTTCTTTCGTCTTCAAAGTAAGAAAGACGGCAAAGATCAGGAAACGATACAATCAAGTACCACACCTGACCCAGGATACCACAAGGGAAAGTAACTAGAATACAATAAACATAACCAACAAGAGCCAAGAAATCAGCCCTTTCCTGGCAGGTGACCACAAAGCAGCGATTAACAGACGCGAAAGCATGAGAAACACAAGACACACAAAACACAAATAATCCACAGATGAAGTACCGCCTAGGAACAGTCAGCACAATATGTTACTGGAGGGTTAGGCCCTTCGAACAGTTTCACGGCGCCAATCTCGGCCTTAATTCTGATGTCGACCAGGACATATTGGGAAAGTGACAAACACAACAAACATGACAGTCAAGAGTTTAGCCCTTTTCCAGCAGGTGACTACAAGGCTACAAGGAACAGACACGACAGCACAACACACACCAACATGAAGCATAACTAACAAAAACGATCCACAAAGAAGCACCGCCTTGGAACAGTCAGTAAAAAATACTTTTACTGGAGGGCAAAATCGACTTTTTCAAGAATACTTTACTGTTTACAAACGTTACCAGCAGTCGACGCTCTAATAGGCAACGCGTCGTGCATCTTTAGGTTCTAAATGCATGCTCAAAGACCCAGGTTTTCCCTTTGATGTGTCGAATCCAAACATGACATCATGCTTCAGTCACACTCCCGAAATGTATCTACAGTAAACCCAGTCTCGAGCGGACACTCAAAAGGAAACACCAAATGTTGGTTTTCAATACCGTTTTTCGCTTAATGCAGGTTAAAAGTATTGCAGAGTGCTCCAAGGGGAGCATTCTGCAATACTTTCTACCTTCATTTAGCAACCATTTTCGATTAAGATCTTTGTTTTGTTTATTTTTAAGTGGCCGCTTAAGACAGGGTTTACTGTAAATATTTGAAAGCGTTAGAGTGCGAAGTAGTGCTGAAACAATACAAACTATAGTTTATGCCCAAAGCTTGTTGCCATTAATAAATAAAGAAAATTTGACATTAAACAAGTAAAAAACTTGAACACCTCTTCTTATTGAAAGTTAAGCCGAATCGAATTCCCCACTTTTATCAATTGGACCAGTCCATTTTCGTTTTAAGGGTTGTTGGGTGGTATTTTACACTTTTATTCCAATTCTAATAGAACATTCTGTAAGCAAAAAGTGGAAACCTGATCAGACGCTGCGTTCTGCGGCGTCTGGCCTTGGTCTCCATTGTTTTTTTTCTATGTCACGCAAAGAGGACGCTACTCTCTTGCACAGAGCTTTGCTAACGTCGTTCCTTTGTAAACAAACCTCTGTTACAACATTAACCGTTGTTCGATATTTACACCCAGCATCTATTTTTAATCCAGGGAATCCTCATATTCAAAAGAACCAATCATATCGATTGTTACACTCTGTCGTTGATAGTACCTTCGTATCACATGATGTAAACGTTCGAAATTTTACCAGCTTCCAGCCAAGAAAAAAGCAAATAAGCAAATAATATCATCTCAGTGTAGGAAATAATACCAGAAAATTGAACAAAATTTGTTCAAACAACTTGTACCCCTTTCCCCCGAGTCAATCGTGGAACACATTCTTGCTACTACAAATGAAAGCACATTAATAAGGTTTCAATTTTCTCCCAGCATTTTCAAGATTGTAGATATCCTGGCTTCTTGTGTTTCCGACGGTGTAAGCAAAAGTCGGCCCGAGCTGCCGTGATTAAAAAATATTTTGTCTATTTAACTTGCCTATCGTTTTCTAGCATTATTACTTAGTAAAACAATAAATAACTTATGTTGTTTACCATTGAATAGAACATATTTTTTGAGGCCCCCAGGGGAGGGGGGGGGTCTGTGCTCCCTTGATCCCTGAAAATAATGCATTGATCTCCCCAGATCCCTGAAAATATTTTCCTCTGCTCCCTAAAAGTATTTTGCCTTGTTCCCCAAATCCCTAAAAGTAGTTCAGCTTCTCCCCAAATCCCCCAAAATATAAGTCAATTCTCCCTAAAATGTACAATGTATTTTTCTTTCCGTAGGATTAAAATCACATACTTTTAAAACTATGAGGCTATACAAGAGCGCACTTAATATTTTGCCTTATACATGTAAAGACATTCATGATATGTGGCTTGAAGTTTGAGGCCATCCTTAAAATGCTGTTGCTGTACCTTGTAGAGTAGGCATGGAGGAATGCTCTCTAGATTTGATTTTTTAATAAGAGACAGACCATTTTGTTTTTCTGTTTGGGGGCAGGGGCTGATTTTTCCAACAGCTTTAACTAGACATTTGTTGATAAAGCGAAAGCATTTATTTTTGTAACCATAAAAAGAATTCTCTACAATAATTGCTATCAGCCCCTAGCTAGAGGCACACTCATGCTAGGGGGGTCCGGGGGCATGCCCCCCCCCCCCCCCCCCCCCCGTGAAAATTTTGATAAAAACGGTGCGGTCTGGTGCAATCTGGGTGTTGCCAAAGTATGTGATTACCATCCTAAAAATCAACTCTTTTCAACAGAACTTAATTGCCATATTTTTCTCTCAGATCAACGTAGATGTACATGCGTCTCAATGAGATGGTTCTTTTGAGCACCCACAACATATGTTTTGCTTGAGAGATAAGAAAATAAGTTTTTAATTAAGCACTATTATCTAGAGACTGGATTTAAACAGGTCACTACCTCTCTAGGAAAATAAAAAATAGTGATTAGACTTAGAACTTAAAAGGGGGATCTGGGGGGGCTGTCCCCCCAGAAGCAGAAGCATTTTTTTTAAAAATCAACAAAATGGAGGCTTTCTCTTTATTTTGTTTTGCTTTTTGGCAGGGCTCCCTAGATCCCCAAAACTATAAGCTTGCTCCCCAGCTCCCCTAAAATAATTGCCAGCGCTCCTCAGATCCCTGAAAATAAATAGCCATTCTCCCCAGATCCCAAAAACCCCTGGGGGGCCCCTTTTTTCATGCAACTGATCATGGCATACATTCTTACTTTTTTTCCTAGTGTCCTTCTTACAAAGAATTATAAACTGATTTGACCAGCACTGATTTTGTTTTCTGTGGTCTAAACTAAATTTACAGCAGGAACCAATTTCAAGGTGACAAGTTGATACTCAGATAAAGAGCAACCAGAATTTCTACCTATTTGAGGTATTAATTCGGCATTATATTCTAGACTGATCCCGCCTAGTTGCAGTGCCGGGGAGGTGCCGGCCTTATAACATAGGGACACTTACCCAAGTGGGATTTTCTGTTGTGTAGGGCGCGGCAAATTGCAGGGTAACAAGATACAATCAGCTGAGGCTCCCCCAGGGGGGGTCTGTGCTCCCTTGATCCCTGAAAATAATGCATTGATCTCCCCAACTCCCTGAAAGAAAGTAACTCAGCTCCCTGAAAATATTTTTCCTTTGCTCCCCAAATCCCTAAAACTAATTCAGCTTCTCCCCAAATCCCCAAAAATATAAGCCAATTCTCCCTAAAATTAATCGAATCAATAACGGACAACCGATACCTTTGATGTTGTATTTTTAGAATATTAGCATTATAAAATAATTAGGACTGGACCCAGGCTACTATACATGAGCAGATTACTTAATATTCACTCAATATTTAACATTATACATGTAAAGATAGGGCTTAGCCAAGGACATGAACTCTCTATAAATAGAGAGTCCTTGGCCACGGAATAAACAATATATAATTATTTTAATGGAATGCATGATATCTAGCTCAAAGTGTGAGGCCATCCTTGAAATTCTGTTGCTGTTCCTGGTAGAGAGGTATGGAGGAATGCTCTCTAGATTTGATTTTTTTTTATTAGGGACAGCTAGACCATTTGGTTTTCTGGTGGGGGAGGGGCTGTTTTTTCCAATAGATGAAACTAGAATTTGCTAGATAAAGTGAAAACAATTATTTTTTGTTACCATAGCAAGTGTTTTGTTTATTATTGCTACTAGGCCCTATACAAAAAATAAACTTCAGTTTCAACAAGCAAGAATATATCTGATCAACATTCATCAAAGTTTTACTAAGAAAAAACCCCATCTTATCCCCTGCGAAATGGTCTAGAACTGTTCTAGAATGTTCTAAAATTATTCTAGAATTTTCTAGAACTATGTTCTAGAACTGTTCTAGATATGTTCTAGAATGTTTATGGGACAGATGTAGAACGTTAAATGGGACAATTTTTTGTTCTACAATCGGTCTAGCCGAGGTCAAAAAAATTGTTCTAGAAAAGTTCCAGAAAATTCTAAAAGTTTTTCCTAGAACAGTTCAATAACAAATCGATTTTGTTCTAGAACAGTTCCATAACAAATCTATAGAACGTTTATGGAACAATTGTAGAACACCCCTCATAAAATGTCCCATTTAACGTTCTATAAATGTCTCAGAATAGTTCTAGAACATCTGTAGAATGGTTCCAGAACTTTTCCAAAAATGATCTAATGGTTTGTTCTAGAATTGTTCTAGAATTAACCTTGGTTTGTTCTAGAACAGTTCCAGAACAAATCTTTAGAATGTTTATGGAACAGTTGTAGAGCACCCCTCATAAATTGTCCCATTTAACGTTCTATAAATGTCTCTGAATAGTTCTAGAACATCTGTAGAATGGTTCCAGAACTATTCCAGAAATGTTCTAATGGTTTGTTCCAGAACTGTTCTAAAACTAACCTTGGTTTGTTCTAGAACTGATCTAGAACAAACCTTTAGAATTTTTCTGCAACAATTGTAGAACACCCCTAGAAATGTTCCTTTTAACGTTCTACAAATGTCTCTGAATCATTCTAGAACATTTTTAGAATGGTTCCAGAACAATTCCAGAAATGTTCTAATGGTTTTTTCTAGAACTGTTCTAGAATAAACATTGGTTTTTTCTAGAACTGATCCAGAGCAAACCTTGAGAAATTTTCTGGAAAGACTGTAGAACAACTCTCCAAAAATGTCATATAAAGCATTCTATTAATGCCCCTGAATTATTTTAGAGCATTTTAGTTTAAGAACAATTTCAGGAATGTTCTAGTGGTTTGTTCTGCAACTGTTCTAAAAAATCTGAACTTTTCTAAAACAGTTGTAGAACACCTCCTCAAAAATGTCCCATATAGGGTTTGGAAATAAGATTCCATCGAATGCTACCTTTATATATCTGAAAAATTGTTGACATTGGTTTAAAACCCCAATAAGTAATCCCACAATAAATAAATAAACATCAACTGGAGGAGAATTATTATAGGGGCCCTAAGTTGGCCTAAATGTTGTTAGTTATTGCCACCCTGCTACCCAACCCATTTCAAAACATTGTCATGCATTTGACCTTGGAAAAACAGCAACTACAGCAACAATTAACATTAATACTTAAGAAATTGTGTCTCAAGGCTACTCACTGTCCCAGACTATAATGCTGTCAAATTTGCCATCTAGAAACTGCCACAAGTACTTTTTGGGGAGCCTTCATAATCCCTCCAATTCTGGCAGCCATGTTTTTCCCAACATCAATCTGGTTAAATTTATGATAATGACATGCTTGTTCTAGAACTGTTCTAAAAATGTTCTAGAACATTTTTTAACTTTTGTAGAACTTGCTGGTTCAGCAAATTTCAGTAAAATATTTCTCCCCAATTATCAGTGAATTGAAAAATAAATAACATTCATTGCAAAACTGTATTATTGTAGTTTTTGGAAAACTTATTGGATGTTAACTGCTCAACCTCTGTTTATAGTAATTAAGCCATGATCATCTTCTCATTGTGGTAACATGTCACCCTGTATTACCCCACCCATTTCAAAACATTGTCTTGCATTTGCTAAAAAAACTTACAAACAACAACCCCACCATTAATCAACATTAAAAACCTTAGAGAAACTGTTTCTCAGGTCTACTCACCTCACTGTCTCAGTCAATACTACTATCATGTTTGCCATCTAGAAATTCCCAAACAAATGTTTTGAAGAGCCTCCACATTTTCCCTCCAATTCTGGCAGCCATGTTTTCCCCATCATGCATCTGGTTATGACATGTTTCCTCTTTAAATGTTCTAAAATGCTCTAGAACTTTTTAGAACATTTCTAGAACTTGCTGGTTCTATAAAAGTACTAAATAAGTTCTAGAACTTAATTTGAATTTTCTTTTACTTATTTTGCCCTTTTTTTCTTTCTTTCTCTATATACTGCTAGACCCTTGCTTGCGAGTATTATCGGCAAGTGTACTTTGTGCACTCCAGGTTGCAGGATGAAAGCCTTCAAGTAATTAACCATATCTAAATTACCGTAGGGTTCTTTAACCTGCACAAGGGGTGACCTTCCCTGCAAAGTGGACATCCAGTTAACGTCCCCATCCAAAGGACCAGGCCTCCAGATAAGAGTGCGTATTAGAAAATTATTTTCTTTATTTCTCACCCAAAACATGTTTTATGTTTTGGGTACTCAAAAGAACAGTCTCATTGCCCAACCACTGAGCTACCTGATGCTTTCTGCTCTTGAGAAGTTTCAAAAATGTTCTAGAATTTGTAGAATTAACTAGTTCTAAAAAGTAAGACAAATGTTCTAGAACTTAATTTGAATCATTTTTAGAAGTTTCTGTCAAACTTATTTTGTTCTTGAAAAGTTCTAAAAATGTTCTAGAATATTATTAGAAAATTTGTAGGACTTACTGGTTTTCATCCTGCAACCTGGAGTGCACAAAGTACACTTGCCGATCGTTATTGATTCGATTAATTTTAGAGAGAATTGGCTTATATTTTTGGGGATTTGGGGAGAAGCTGAATTAGTTTTAGGGATTTGGGGAGCAAAGGAAAAATATTTTCAGGGAGCTGAGTTACTTTCAGGGAGTTGGGGAGATCAATGCATTATTTTCAGGGATCAAGGGAGCACAGACCCCCCCCCCCCTGGGGGAGCCTCAGCTGATTGTATCTTGTTACCCTGCAATTTGCCGCGCCCTACACAACAGAAAATCCCACTTGGGTAAGTGTCCCTATGTTATAAGGCCGGCACCTCCCCGGCACTGCAACTAGGCGGGATCAGTCTAGAATATAATGCCGAATTAATACCTCAAATAAGTAGAAATTCTGGTTGCTCTTTATCTGAGTATCAACTTGTCACCTTGAAATTGGTTCCTGCTGTAAATTTAGTTTAGACCACAGAAAACAAAATCAGTGCTGGTCAAATCAGTTTATAATTCTATGTAAGAAGGACACTAGGAAAAAAAGTAAGAATGTATGCCATGATCAGTTGCATGAAAAAAGGGGCCCCCAGGGGTTTTTGGGATCTGGGGAGAATGGCTATTTATTTTCAGGGATCTGAGGAGCACTGGCAATTATTTTAGGGGAGCTGGGGAGCAAGCTTATAGTTTTGGGGATCTAGGGAGCCCTGCCAAAAAGCAAAACAAAAATAAAGAGAAAGCCTCCATTTTGTTGATTTTTAAAAAAAAATGCTTCAGTCTGCTTCTGGGGGGACAGCCCCCCCAGATCCCCCTTTTAAGTTCTAAGTCTAATCACTATTTTTTATTTTCCTAGAGAGGTAGTGACCTGTTTAAATCCAGTCTCTAGATAATAGTGCTTAATTAAAAACTTATTTTCTTATCTCTCAAGCAAAACATATGTTGTGGGTGCTCAAAAGAACCATCTCATTGAGACGCATGTACATCTACGTTGATCTGAGAGAAAAATATGGCAATTAAGTTCTGTTGAAAAGAGTTGATTTTTAGGATGGTAATCACATACTTTGGCAACGCCCAGATTGCACCAGACCGCACCGTTTTTATCAAAATTTTCACGGGGGGGGGGGGCATGCCCCCGGACCCCCCTAGCATGAGTGTGCCTCTAGCTAGGGGCTGATAGCAATTATTGTAGAGAATTCTTTTTATGGTTACAAAAATAAATGCTTTCGCTTTATCAACAAATGTCTAGTTAAAGCTGTTGGAAAAATCAGCCCCTGCCCCCAAACAGAAAAACAAAATGGTCTGTCTCTTATTAAAAAATCAAATCTAGAGAGCATTCCTCCATGCCTACTCTACAAGGTACAGCAACAGCATTTTAAGGATGGCCTCAAACTTCAAGCCACATATCATGAATGTCTTTACATGTATAAGGCAAAATATTAAGTGCGCTCTTTTATAGCCTCATAGTTTTAAAAGTATGTGATTTTAATCCTACGGAAAGAAAAATACATTGTACATTTTAGGGAGAATTGACTTATATTTTGGGGGATTTGGGGAGAAGCTGAACTACTTTTAGGGATTTGGGGAACAAGGCAAAATACTTTTAGGGAGCAGAGGAAAATATTTTCAGGGATCTGGGGAGATCAATGCATTATTTTCAGGGATCAAGGGAGCACAGACCCCCCCCCCCCTGGGGGCCTCAAAAAATATGTTCTATTCAATGGTAAACAACATAAGTTATTTATTGTTTTACTAAGTAATAATGCTAGAAAACGATAGGCAAGTTAAATAGACAAAATATTTTTTAATCACGGCAGCTCGGGCCGACTTTTGCTTAAACCGTCGGAAACACAAGAAGCCAGGATATCTACAATCTTGAAAATGCTGGGAGAAAATTGAAACCTTATTAATGTGCTTTCATTTGTAGTAGCAAGAATGTGTTCCACGATTGACTCGGGGGAAAGGGGTACAAGTTGTTTGAACAAATTGTGTTCAATTTTCTGGTATTATTTCCTACACTGAGATGATATTATTTGCTTATTTGCTTTTTTCTTGGCTGGAAGCTGGTAAAATTTCGAACGTTTACATCATGTGATACGAAGGTACTATCAACGACAGAGTGTAACAATCGATATGATTGGTTCTTTTGAATATGAGGATTCCCTGGATTAAAAATAGATGCTGGGTGTAAATATCGAACAACGGTTAATGTTGTAACAGAGGTTTGTTTACAAAGGAACGACGTTAGCAAAGCTCTGTGCAAGAGAGTAGCGTCCTCTTTGCGTGACATAGAAAAAAAACAATGGAGACCAAGGCCAGACGCCGCAGAACGCAGCGTCTGATCAGGTTTCCACTTTTTGCTTACAGAATGTTCTATTAGAATTGGAATAAAAGTGTAAAATACCACCCAACAACCCTTAAAACGAAAATGGACTGGTCCAATTGATAAAAGTGGGGAATTCGATTCGGCTTAACTTTCAATAAGAAGAGGTGTTCACGTTTTTTACTTGTTTAATGTCAAATTTTCTTTATTTATTAATGGCAACAAGCTTTGGGCATAAACTATAGTTTGTATTGTTTCAGCACTACTTCGCACTCTAACGCTTTCAAATATTTACAGTAAACCCTGTCTTAAGCGGCCACTTAAAAATAAACAAAACAAAGATCTTAATCGAAAATGGTTGCTAAATGAAGGTAGAAAGTATTGCAGAATGCTCCCCTTGGAGCACTCTGCAATACTTTTAACCTGCATTAAGCGAAAAACGGTATTGAAAACCAACATTTGGTGTTTCCTTTTGAGTGTCCGCTCGAGACTGGGTTTACTGTAGATACATTTCGGGAGTGTGACTGAAGCATGATGTCATGTTTGGATTCGACACATCAAAGGGAAAACCTGGGTCTTTGAGCATGCATTTAGAACCTAAAGATGCACGACGCGCGTTGCCTATTAGAGCGTCGACTGCTGGTAACGTTTGTAAACAGTAAAGTATTCTTGAAAAAGTCGACTTTGCTTTATCTCCTTTTTATATCTTGATTTTTATGTTTGGAGATGATGCATTGATAAGCTAGGTTCTTTGCAAACCAAACATCTATGTGTCTTAATCCACATCTGAACTATGGATGGTTTGGCGCCGTGAAACGGGTTTAAGCCCTCCAGTAAAAGTATTTTTTTACTGACTGTTCCAAGGCGGTGCTTCTTTGTGGATCGTTTTTGTTAGTTATGCTTCATGTTGGTGAGTGTTGTGCTGTCGTGTCTGTTCCTTGTAGCCTTGTAGTCACCTGCTGGAAAAGGGCTAAACTCTTGACTGTCATGTTTGTTGTGTTTGTCACTTTCCCAATATGTCCTGGTCGACATCAGAATTAAGGCCGAGATTGGCGCCGTGAAACTGTTTTAGGCCCTCCAGTAACATATTGTGCTGACTGTTCCTAGGCGGTACTTCATCTGTGGATTATTTGTGTTTTGTGTGTCTTGTGTTTCTCATGCTTTCGCGTCTGTTAATCGCTGCTTTGTGGTCACCTGCCAGGAAAGGGCTGATTTCTTGGCTCTTGTTGGTTATGTTTATTGTATTCTAGTTACTTTCCCTTGTGGTATCCTGGGTCAGGTGTGGTACTTGATTGTATCGTTTCCTGATCTTTGCCGTCTTTCTTACTTTGAAGACGAAAGAAACATGCAACACTACCCAGTAGGCAAAGAGTTAATCGTATACCAAATCTTCATTCATTTGTCTTGTTTTACATGTATCTCTACCAAGTTCTCAACCAAACCTGTACTCGATGTGAGTAAAGCCAATCAAAACTCAGATTTTACAAACTTTAAACGATATTTCCTGCAGAAGGTCCCCTGTGATTTACAAATCTAACGTTATATATTTGAGCCGTGATATGTGATTTCCAACCATATGGCATTTTGACAAGAGCATGTGCAGCCTCTTTTTCAGCTTAGAAACTCCAAATGATGTTCAGTCAGTAGCTTAACAGTCATAAAAATATTTGAGCGACTAGCAAAGGCTCGGATCAGACTGCGCGTGTGCCATAGGCTGGTCTGAGCATTTGCTGGTCGCACATACCACATTGTTGGAAATTTCATGTCGCAGCCATTTGTCCTCGTTATCTCGAACAACTAGGGGAAATACGTGACTTATCATGTTTTCAAAAACACGAAATGACACAATCTTTAAAAAACTAAACGTAGATTGAACTCCGGAGCAGACTGAGAGCAGACTGAGAGCACTTCGCTATGACTTCGCATTTTTGCAACATTTACATCAAAAGTAGTACAGCAAACATCACCCTCGATCAGCAGCAGCTTTACTGTACATGTGCCTGCAGAATGTTCAATTAAGGATTGAAATGCAGATTTTTAGCTTGCACTTGATGATGCAAAACATTAGGCTTTTTAATGTCTGTGAAGCCCGAAGGGCTTCTCGGAGACATTAAAACGCTAATGTTTTGCATCATCCAGTGCAAGCTAAAAATCTGAATTTCAATCCTTATATTTACATTTTATATTTTCGATCAAATACACTTAATTATCATCCACCAAAATTCACTGATTATAATTGAAAAAAATGGAATATTTTATTTGTAACGGAGGTATTGGAACAGCCAGCGAACGAAATTCCAGTACATAACGTCGTGGCGATACACGAATGACGTCACGCAATTGTTGATAAACAAAGAAAGTTATTGGTTGACGTTGACGTTACTCCACCTAGAGGCGCGACCTAGACCACGTGACTGCTCAATGTTTTGCATCGAGAAATGCAAGCAGCTAGGAATTATGGTTTCATCTAAGGCAGCTACATTGAGAATGTAAATATTTAACTTTGAATAACATTGGAAAAATACCAACCACCAACCCTCAAGTTTGAAACCAACTTGTCCAGTTGAAATGGTTGGGAGAGTACATTCGGTTTAAATGAGTAAACCCATATAAGCCTAGCGTCATTTTTGTTGGACATATGCAAACAGTACATACCCAAATCAGACGCCAAATAACGTGGCGTTTGATCAGGGTCTCCACTGTTGCTTACAGAATGTTCTCATAAAAATTGAATGAAAATGAAAAATACCACTGTCGGGGATTGCACGTCGACGTACGCTCAAGTTCCGACGTTGCTTCTGTCGCACTCGTGCACGACGTTGACGTAAAGTCGTTGTTATTGTTATGATGTAACTCGATTATACACAATAAAGGAACGAACCTGACACGACGCTTAGCTTACGATTCACCCAAATACTAGACCCGATCTCAATATTGGTGCCGTGACGAAACTCAGAGACAATATGCAGCTGGATAAACTACATGCGCTTCGCCAGGGACATCATCGTATAGTTTTTACACAACTAGAGAGGCTGGGAGACGATTTATCGGACTTCGAAAAAAGCCAGCTAATCGACATTCTTTCTGCAAAGGCTGAGATCATCAGGGCGCTGAACGAAAAGATTGTCAACCATAATGACATCGATGACATAGCAGGCGAACTTTTCGATGGTGAGGATTACATCATCAGACTAGACATGCAGATTGGGAAATTGCGAGAGAGCCTTAGGAAGAAGGAGTCGAGCCAGACAAACCAGAAGGAGCCAGCAGCAACTACCATTACAATTGAGGACACTATCGCACAGGGAGAGCGCTCTAATAATGCGTGTATCAGTGTGTCAGCAGGTACACCGACAAGGGGCGAACTATTCACTGGCAATAACCAGACGGATCACAATAGTGTGAGTTACACTGATTCTTTAAATTCCAGCTCTTACCATAGACCACCTAAGCTACAGATGCCAGAGTTTGACGGAGAAATCGCAGAGTGGCAGACATTTTGGAACTCCTATGAGTCAACCGTCCATTTAAACGCTACTCTTTCTGACGTTCAAAAGTTTACATACCTCAGATCTCTTATCCATGGTTCAGCATCGTCCGCCATAGCTGGTTTTCCCCTTACAAATGCAAATTACAGTAACGCCATTGATTTGTTAAAGCAGAGATTCAGACAGCCACACAAGATCAATGCCAACTACATGCCGTCCCTGATAGATATACAAAGACCAGACAGCATTGTAGTAAGTTTACGTACATTCCATGACAAGATTGAAACATGCATTGGGACACTTGCACTTTACAGGGCACTGTTGTACAGTCAGTTCACATATCTTATGATAAATGGGGGCATGTGCCCCCATACCCCCTCAATTATATTCATGTGACATGTATCCACCATATAAAACACTTCAAGAAATAATTTAGAAGTAAACAGACCTAAGAAACCTAGTCAAAATCAGTTGTGCCCTGTAAAGTGCAATCTAGCCCATGCATTCGTGGGCTCAAGTCTCTAGGACAGTGTAGTGATACTTATGGTGACCTGTTAGTGCCTATCATACTTGAGAAGCTACCAGGAGAAGTTCGACGAAACCTAGCACGTGAACATAATGGAGATGCACACTGTTCGTTACCGGATCTCAGATCTTCGATGGGTAGGGGGATTCGTATTATGGAAACAGGACAACCCAACAAGAAAAGAATTCCAACACTGCCAACGGCGTCTTTTCATACAGGAAACGACAAAACACATCCCCGAAGTAGAAACAAGACATTTGCACAAACTTATAGTATGCAACCTTTGAGGCAGACGAAGCCTGATCGCGACCAGATTCCACCCTGTATATTCTGTGGTAGCAACCATTCAGCAACTAACTGTGATCAAGTGACAGAAGTGAAGAAGAGAAAAGACATTGTAATTGTAAAAAGCCTATGTTTTAACTATTTGGGGAGATATAAAGTGTCCAACTGTAGATCAACAAACAGATGTCGCCATTGCAGACGAAAACATCATACAGCCATATGTGAGCAGCAGACGAATTCAACATTGAACCCAGAAGCTGCGCCATTTCATTCAGAGAGCAGCGAACGAATAGATACCAGTGCCTTACATGGTTTACACCTACATTACGCAGATAGACCTCGTCCAAACGTACTCTTGAAAACCGCCATTTCGGATGTCAGTGCCTCTTACTTATCAGCCGATGCCAACATTTTATTCGACGAGGGGGCGCAGAGGTCCTTCATCAAGCAGAAACTAGCAGACGACATACAGATTCAACATAAAGGTACAGAAGAAATAAATTTGGCTATGTTTGGAGGTTCTTCACAGACCCTACGACGAGTTGTCACCGCGACTGTGTCCCTGGAAACCAGTAGAAGAGAGACGATTCCAATAGATGTATTAATGGTGCCAACCATAGCAGCACCATTGTCCAACATGCCACCGGAAGTCACAAAATCAAAATACCTAAAAGGCTTGAAACTGGCATTTCCAGTAACCCAGGATGGTGAATTTGATATTTCATTTCAAATAGGTGCAGACCACTACTGGAAAATAGTACATAATCATGTTGTCAGGGGCAACGGGCCAACAGCTGTGAAATCCAAAATAGGGTATTTGTTATCTGGACCACTTCCTGGCGACTCAAAACAGACTCAAAATTCCATGTTAAATGTATTTACTTCATCTCCTGACGTTGCCGACTTGGAACAGCTCTGGAAGCTTGAATCCCCAGGAATCTTGCATAACAAGAAGGACACAACAAACGCAGAGAAAGTAACTACTTATCAGAGGATCTCCATTTAACGCTCAGATGGAAAATACTCGGTTCAGTTACCATGGACACTTGAGCACCCACATCTACCTACAAATTTAACATATAAGCTGACGAACCCTACGGACCATGAGCCACTGACGACAGCCCACCTACTACATGGACGGAGGGTGACCACGTTACCATACCAGACACGCCCGCCTGATGCTAACTTAGTCGCTCACGCCACCAAGAGTTACTACTCGACTTTGATTAACTGAGCTCATCAACAGAAGAAGATGATTGACCACTTTTGGGACAGATGGAAGTTAGAGTATCTGACTGCCCTTAGAGAATACCACAGCACCACAGGGCAGAATACACAGACGATTAAACGGGGAGATGTTGTTCAGATCCATGACGAGCGACCGAGGACGACCTGGAAGCTAGCCGTCATTAAACAACTCATCACCGGGAATGACGGACTGGTCAGCGCTGCCAAACTGAAGACCCAGCATGGCGAGACGACGAGACCTATAGCCAGACTTTATCCACTAGAAGTTGCATAAACTTTTCGCGGCCCGGAGTAATGTCGGGGATTGCACGTCGACGTACGCGCAAGTTCCGACGTTGCTTCTGGCGCACTCGTGCACGACGTTGACGTAACGTTGTTGTTATTGTAGCCGCTTAATAAACCCGTGCGACATACTACTTGCACGAGCTCGAGGTAAGTGCACATATTCAATTTTTAACAAATGATGTGACAGTTAAAGATTAAACCTTGACTGTCACATCTTTTGTTAAAAATTGAATATGTGCACTTACCTCGAGCTCGTGCAAGTAGTATGTCGCACGGGTTTATTAAGCGGCTAGCAATAGGCTAGACGGCCTAACCGTAAATTAAGCCATGCAAGTCAAGATAATTTGGATTTACCAAATTATATACATGTACTCTCAGTACAACAATAGACATTTTAGGCAAGTAAAGCAGACAATGTGATAAACTAATTTTTTAACGGGGTCGATGTGCAATTGTTTTAATATCCAAGTTAATTTAAATTCACATTCTAAAGATTTTAGGCATAGCATCTTCAGTTTTTATGTCTTATGATCTTACTGAACACGTTAGTTACATGTTTTATCGCATACTTAACCATTTTAAATCACAAATGCTCATGTACATAATGTATATTGTTTTTATATGTATAAATGTTTATATGTTTTGTTTTATAGAGGGCCACTTGGTAGACTGGCTAATTTAGCTAAAAGTGAAACCCTCTTGAAATATTGTATAAATAAAAATAAAAATAAATAAAAATTGTTATGATGTAACTCGATTATACGCAATAAAGGAACGAACCTGACACGACGCTTAGCTTAAGATTCACCCTAATACTAGTCCCATTCTCGATAACCACCTAACAACCCTTAAAACGGAAATGGACTGGTCCAATTGATACAAGTGGGAAATCCCATTCGGTTTAAATGGGTAAGTTGAAGATAATGGCGCTAAAACGGGATAAAGTATTGCTGCCACCACGAACGTTCAGATAAGTGGAGCTCAACCAGATGAGGCACACTACTGTAAAACCCTCTTTTTTTTGGGGGGGAGGGGCATATTTTTGGGCGTATTTGCGGTATCAACAAAAATCGCCAAAATAAGAGACCGCGCAAAAACTCGTCCTTAAGTATGTTGGTACATGTATCTTTATCAACAAACTAACGCATCAACGGCTCCCATTGGGAGCATAAACTTTCCTTTCAGAGTAGCCCCATTGAAAACAGAAAATAACTTGAAAGGGCATTAAATTGAGCAACCGCACCAATATATCAATCGTCTGCTGTTTTCACTGTTGGTGGTTTACCCATTTAAGCATAGCGTTTCATAAAAGGGAAACAGTGCAGACCTACATGTAGTCCAGACGCCGCGTGTGAGTAAAAGAATTTACAAATACAATATAATTATCCTGCCATCCCTTTGAGGAGACATGGACAAACCCAAATGGTACATTGTAGGAGTGTAAGGTTCCACTAGGAATAATTACATTAAGCACCAACTTTACGGTTTCACTTACCCTCTTGTTTAAACATGTATATCTGTGTGTTGTGTTGGAGGCAAGGGCAAACAGCTTGGAGCCACATACCTTTAAATAACAATAAGAATTATAAAATATACATTAACTCTTTCCTATTTTTGTCGTCCGCTGATAACCTTTGCAGACAGTTTGGACCTAGATCAGGCCGACTTTTTCATCGGCCGAAATCTGAATGCAAACCGTTTGACACTCTAATAGTGTTCCAGAATGATTTTTTGGTGAATAAGTTAAACGTTTTCGTCGGCCCTGATCTGGATTTAAACCGTTTGACACTCTAAAAGTGTTACAGAATTATATTTTTTGAATACGTTAATTGTGAACAAAAGTCAGGAGGCGCCGACAAAAGCATGAAAAACTTCCCAGCAAGCAAAGAATTAATAGTTGAAAATAAATGAGCTATGTCATGGGAATATTAGATTTCAGGGCTCGAGACCAAAGTCCGAGGTTATAAAACGTTTTGGATGCTCTACACAGGTATTTTGTGGCCAAACATACCGAACTGCAAACAAATGAGGCAATTTATACACAACGTCAAAAGTTAAGCACCACCTAAATGTTTGCTGAAACAATTTTTAAAGGACCGTGAAGAAATTTTATTGATCGTGAAAAATCTTTATCTAATTTGAAAGTCTGTATAAGTATTTAAATTGAATTTTAAAAATACGTCACGCTATTCGGATTTTGTTACAAAATCATGAGTTTTTGCCACATATCAAAATGTCTCGCTATCGCCCAGAACTCTTCGAGAAGCAGTCCCCTAACATCTTGATACAAATTGTGTGCTTTTTAAACAAAAATGTGAACCTATATTCATGCGCACACGGTTGCACTGAAAACAAGTTGATCCATATGTGCTCTTGTAGTTGAACTCACGACAACATGCTTGAGCAAAATAACATGATTGTAACTCTAGCTATCAGTTTTTTACGGCCAAACACACATTGTTGCGGGTAGGTGGGGCCATACTAAAGAAGAGGAAATGACACTAACATACTGCACAGCCTTACCTCATCTGTTTGGCAGTTAGTAAGGGTGCCACATTTTGTTGGCTCATCAACATCACCTTGTCCACCGGCTATCTCAGAGTCGCAGAAGTAGCATTGCTGAGCCCCTGTAGTGGCTGAAATAGGGAGTGTTTACATATAGCATACAATATATTGAACTTGAAATGAAACACAATTCGCCTCACTCATTAAATTTATATAGGCATGCAAATATTAAAAAACTAACTAAGATATGACCCTTTGCATGTTTTAATTGAAGACAGATACATTATTCTTTGGAGATATGCTTAGCCTCAGGCAAAGAAAAAGTAAGCTCAATGTCAAGATCTTTGCAAAGCTTCTCTGTTAATAGCAGAGTTTTTTTTACAGCATCTGGTTTTGCTTACTCATAACAGACGGACGGACGGACGCACGAGCATATAGACGGACAAACTGAATAAAGTGCACACCCAAATATTTTTGGTTGTGCAATCATTTTTAAACTGAAAATAGCTACGTGTAATATGCACATATATTTCTGTAACTAAATCCGATTTCAGATGTAATGCAGTCAAAAAGAAAATACTTTAAGCTACATGTACATGTGAGAGCGCAAATATTGACAAAATACCGGGTTCTGTGAAACAATGTATTTCATTTTGGTTTTCATTGTTTCCAAAAGTTCTTTTTTCCCTTTTTTTAAGTATACGGTACATGCAATACTAAAATGGGCCTCGACTCGAGAAAACCTGTCTTCAGGGGTTTGAGAAAAAAAAAAGACGCATAACAGCCTGCGCATCCGCGCAGTCTGATCATCGCCTGTGTTATTCGCTCATTGGAAAGTATCATATCTAGACTTTCTATGAGCGAAATTTCAATTTTCTAGCTAGTCACTGTAGCTAAGTAGGCTGGTTTGAATCTCACTTTGTCTGATACCCCCAAGACAGGTTTTCTCACGTCACGGCCAAATTGTAAGGGAACTTATCAGTTACCTCTCATATTAACTGTATTGCTGCACGTTTCATGATAAACATTGTCTATCTAATGGCATGTGCCTTTATCAGGTTATGGTGACGTTGCATTTTTGAATGACGTCGCTTATGGCGCTAAATCAACACATGAATCGAAAATTACGTCATGATCGCTGAGGGTCTGGATGGGGGGGGGGTCTGGTATTCACTATTCATAAAAAATTTGGCCCATTATTCATCTCATTAAAATTTTTGGTTATTCATTAAAATAAGACCAATTTTTCATTAAAAGTAAGAAAGGTGGCAAAGAAATCTGATTATTCACTATTCATTAATTTTTCTTCAATTCATTAAAACAAATAGGATTATTCATTATTTTTTAGGCCCTCATTATTCACTATTCATTACTTTTTTGGCGGATTAATCACTATTCATTTAAAAAAAAGTTAATTATTCACTAATCATTATACCCCGTCCAGACCCTCATCGCTAGTTTGAAGAGTGAAAGAATGGGTAAGCTATAAATAGAATACCAGGTTTGCGTCATTTGATGTTGAGTTTACCAGGCTCGGCCTTGAGAACGCATGTTAAATCGCTCGGCAAGCCTCGCGATGTCAATAAGCGTTCTCAAAGCCTTGCCTGGTAAACTTGATATCAAAAGACACTCACCTACTGTCCTGCCAGCCAAGAGTGACAGTGACGTCATGTTTTGTTTACAAAGTTATCAGGGACTTATTATCAATATATCACTTTGTATTGTGTATTAATCCTATCCACAGGTTAGGATTAATAAACAAGTGATCAATCGATTCGTGTTAGCTCAACTGGAGTGCACTTAACAATTGAAAACAATATATTACGTCTCTGTCACTCTTGGTTGGCAGGATAGTAGTATTCTCTATGAATAAACATTGGCACTTACATCCTTTATTACCACAGAGCTTAGCGTTGCACTCGACTCCATTTGTTACGTTCACGTCACAACATCTGGAGCGAGCGACCACATCGCCTGAGCTTTGTCTTTTACTAATATGGCTGAGATCGAGGCTTCTCTTGCCGATGGGATTACCTGAGCTGGCCGCTGATTTACACACCTGAAGAATATTTATTTTTATCACTAATAATTTATGCGACTTTTTTTATCGAACGGAGTGAAAACTTGTCAATTCAATTATGTTACATCCAACTATACAGCATATCTTTACACCATAATATGTGACTATAAAATTTGGATGAAGGGGAAATAAACTTTGATAAGATTAATTAGAGCTTAAAAACTTAAACTTAAAGCTTATGTTCAAGATGATGCAGTCTCCAAAATACCAGGTGTATGTGTTGGGGGGGGTGCAGTGCAGTTGTGAGTCAAGATTAACCACCCTGGTACACAAACTAGGCTTATAATTGATACCAGTTTATATTTTGACAGTTTGAAACAAGCAGAATGAGCATAAAAATGTGCTTCTTAAGACGCGGGGTGTAAAATTAAGAACGTATGTATATTTAAGATTAATGATGCCTGGGGTTACAAATGATAAGTACATTATACACGTGTACGTACATCTCTGGCTCTGCTGTTAATTGTTCGGTGACGAGCTCATCTGTGAAACATTCCTACAAGAAAAAGCAATGGTGGGGTAAAGTCGGGTAAATTCGGACATTAGGTAAATTTGGACACATTTGCAAACAGTGGAAATTCATATGAGACGGCTTCATATGAGCCGTCTCATCAGGATTTTCACTGTTTGCTTACTAGTTAATTTATTTTCATTCAAATAACTGAACTATGAAACAAACAAGGTGGCTGTCCGAATTTAGCAGTCTGTCCGAATATACCCGACTTTACCCTATTTTACATCAACCCAAATAACAGTTTTTGATCCAATCGTTGTTTTGCCACAGTTTATCGGATGGACCAGCATAATTATGTGAGAGTTTGGTATTAATCGTAATCAGCAAATGCTTTCAAATTGACCAGACAGTATATCCCCGCAGTTTCGTCAGAGCCTTTACTTCTCGATTGCGTAAAGTATGAAAGTTGATAGTCATGCACCAGTATCAGTTCATTAATCCCACATAAGAGCTACGTATGCCATTATGAGCTAGTGGCATTACGCATATGCGATAAACAAAGATTGTCATGACAATATCAGTCAAAGTACGAGGTATTATATAAAAAATGACATTATTCACGGCCACCAATGCATCTCCTTCATCGCATTTACCAGTTGGATAAAACTTTCTGTTTCCTAAATTTGAGAGCAAAATTTAGAAAGCGAGCAATGCTATTCGATGAGACACTCATTTAACTTTTCGACACTGATATTGGTTTTAAGAGGATATTCTGCTTGACAGCTTAAACGATTTTGTAATGAAGAAAAATTACATTTTTTCAACTTCAACACATATTCTAGAATCAGTTTACGTGCCAGGGGGCATTATTTCATGTATGTCGAAGGTAAACATCGAATAGCATTTTGGGATTACTAAAATTTTGTATTGTTTAGAGAAAATAACGATTTTGCCGAATTTGTGGTCTATCTCATTCATAGAAAACGGGTCCCCCTTCTTCATAACACAGTATTGATTTTATGCGGTGAAGGAGATGGATTGGTGGTCGTGTTATTTACCATATGGTTTGCCTCTAAACCAATCCCTACCCACCTAAACAGCCAGTTCTTGAGATATTGGTACGAATCACATATCTGTAAAGTTAGTCTTTAAGCATGCATGCACATTTATCTAGATTCGTACCAAAAAAAATCTTATTTCTCACCCAAACCATATGTTATGGGTACTCAAAAGAACCGTCACAATGAGACGGTTCTTTTGAGCACCCAAAACATGTAATAAAACTGATGGGCAAGAAAACATTTACAATTTACGGCCACAATTTTGTTTATCCAAACCTCTGGCGGATAAAGGCAGAAATTTTGGTCCAAGCCATAATCGGACTGAAACCACAAAGCCTTAAACCTTGACATTTGAGATGTAGCCTGACCTAGTGGCCCTCTTACCATGTAGATTCTTTATATTCCTGGGGCCAAAAATGTCCATATAAGCTTATATTGGGAAAGCATCAACCCACCTCGCTTGAAACCTCTGGTTCCAGAACCCTTGTTTTTGATATGTTTCATTATATGCTTGCTCGAATAATGGCTATGTACCCATTTACTATGTCAATGTACGAGTACGCGTTATCTCACAAGGAACAATGATAGTTATGCTTAGATGTGTCTGAATGGTTCTTAAGATATACCACGACGCCTGGAGGCAAGGCCACACCCCCTTCATAAAAGAGCTAATATCTTGGAAACCATTCAGACCACTAATTTAAACCAAATGCATATGTAGTACTGCTCCTTATCATAAGATCCATCCATTGACGATATGACCTGGAGCAATGTGATATACAGTAATGCCTGTCTTAAGCGGCCACTCAAAAAAGACCAAAATTGGCTTTCAAGACCGATTTTTGCTTAATGCAAGTCAAAAGTATTGCAAAATTCTCCAGAAGAGCATTGTGCAATATTTTCGACCTTCATTAAGCTACCACTTGTTGTTAATACCTTTGTTTTGTCTTTTTTTGAGTGACCGTTTTAGACAGGTTTTATTGTACGTATCTTCCGGCTCAACAACTCTTCATTGTCAATGTTTGTATTCTGACCGTATATATAATTTAAACATCGATGCCCTTAATTTCAGGAAGGCGATTAAGAGCTATCTTGGCCCTTGTATTTAACCATCTGCCACAAGTTTAGATAAACAAAAAATTTCAGCGTAAAATTGTAAATTTTTTCTTACCCATCAATTTAAACATCTATTTTGGGTGCTCAAAAGAACCGTCTCATTGAGACGGTTCTTTTGAGTACCCACAACATATGTTTTGGTTGAGAAATAAGAAAATTAAATTTTCGTTACGCACTCGTAACTAAAGTCCTGAATTATATTCTCATTAATTTACCTCGTTTGAACTGCAAGTCACAGATCTTGTACAATCATCCAGTGATAGTGCATTGTCGCATCTTCTGCATTTCACCGCATCTGAAAGGTAGACAAAAAGTTACGTCATACAAATACACAATAGTTTCAGTGGGAATATGCTTATATTCATAATTTTATGATTTTAAAATGACAAGAATTGGTCAATGTTTAAAAAAAAACAACGCCACTTATCGGTAGGGTTTTTACTATAACTGTCAGTCAAATTAGGTAAAATGTTTTGAAAGAGTTAATGACTATACCTAAAGATAAACCTGTTCCCATATTTTTTTTCTATTATATTCTTAGTTCTAGATTTTAAATGCCTTAAAAGAGACCAACGTGTCTTGCTTCAGGTCACAGTATAAAACAAATATTATTTCTATGCATTCAGATCCTACCTAGCTACCATTTATCATTTTTAACCCAAATCTGCAAACTAGTTATGCTTGTTTTTGTTTTTTGTCCTAATTCAATTTATAGAGGATCTTATATGAGTGCTCATGTTTTATTGAATTTATTAAACGAGTTGGGGAAAAGAGATAAAATGCGAGGCTTGCCGAGCATTTTATCTCTTTTTCGCAACGAGTTTAATAAATTCAATAATACAAGTGCACGAATGTTAGATTCTATTTATCATATGACATTAAGATAACTTGGAAGTCTCATTTCTGGCGTAAAAACGTCATGATTTATTATTATCAGTAGGAACGCAAAGAGCGTATTTTGAGTTAAAGTATTTTAAAATTGTAAAAATGCGCGACGCAAAATATTCCCTCAAAATGGCGGCCGAAAAATGGCGCCAAAAATTCCCTTTTTTAAACGCTCTTTATTCTTAATTTGTAATTAATGACAGTGTATTCTCACATAATATTTAGATTCTGCAACCTTAATCGCCAATTTCCTTTTTTGAAAGTGTTTAATGATATATTGCTTTACAATGAAATCAAGCTCTGAAATGCACCACCGTCAGGCGCTTAAAAACAGAAATGAAATATAAGCTCTGGCATATAATGGAACGTTTTTTGTCTCCAGAACCGATTTTGATGAAATAAATTAAAACATATTCACCTTTTCCCCGTCCATCTTTCAGCTGAGTATAAACGCGGGACTAAGCTCTAAAATGACGTAGTCACTAGTCAAAGTTGTCCCATATTTACGTCACAATATTACGAGTAAGCGTGTTGTAATCGATATGTTTTATCTATAAAAATGTGATTCTAAAGGAACAATGCCAATAGATATTCTTCTGTAAAATGGCGAAGAACTGTGATGTTCAAATACCTTATCTCTGGGGCCTCAGAGGTGCATCCTAGGTATGCAGATTTCATTTTCGCCTGAAAATGGGCTTTCCCGTTACTTTGAAATGAGAAATCTCTATAAGTGTTCCCTTATTCCCGGGCTGCCGATTCTTCCCCTTTCGACTTTATTCTTTAGTCTTAAAATGTCATGCATGTTCGGATCCAGAGGGGGGGGGGGGTAGAGGGTCCGGACCCCCATCCCTGGTTAATCACAAGTTCTATCAAATTCTATAGAAATTAGCATTTGGACCCCCCCCCCCCCCCCGTAAATAGTTGGACCCCCCCCCCCCGCATCCCTGGAAAATTTTGGACTAAAAAACCCAAAAGCAAACTTAAAAAAAAATCAAGGCTGTTTTCTCGCCATTGGGTTTGGACCTACTCCTCCCCCCCCCCCTCTCTGACAAAAAAATCTGGATCTGCGCATGCATTGACCATTCAACCGCTCACCCCCGGGCTCACCCAATGTCAGAAGGAACTATATGGTTATGTCTGTACCTTGGCTGAATTATCCACTGACCATCGAGGCCCTCACAGGGTGGGGGGAAATCGAAAATTTGTTTTCCTGGGTTCTATGTTCCCCAACATTTTCTTTGTTTGCTTGTTCCCCTCAAAAGTTGCACTTACCTCCTCTTTTCCCTTGAAATAAATGCCCCTTTTCCCTGTTTCCCAAAACCCATGGAAGGCCTCACCAACTACTAACCTACACCCCACCCTCAATTCTCCTTTTGCTCTTATCTTCTTTTTTCCTAGCTGTTCCCCAGTATTCTTTATTTTTGCAGGGATAATCCTGGATGGGCCTAAACCATTTTGTGAGAAAGTTTTATTGCTTTTAGAAAATGGACTTTACTTTTGGTTTGGCCCTATATAAACTATTCAAATTTCATGTCAATTTTGCTCTAATGTGGATATACCCTTAAGGATTCTTGGGCCCATCAAATTTTGCAAGGGACCCATAAAAATTTTAAAAGGCTCATTGAAATTTTGAAATTTGCATGACTTTGAATTGGATATATATGGGTCATTGGCCCATTTTAAGGGCCCATCATCATTTTTGGCAAGGATTATCTCTGTTTTTGTTTACTAAACTTTATCTTTTTCTCTTAAATAAATAACCATTGATTCTTTTGATAATTGAAAACTTTACTTTTAGGGAACATTTTTAGAAAGGTATAAATCTCTTTTGGGGGAGGGGGTGTGGGCATGGGGGAGTAACTTGTGGGTAATTTTGGTATGGGTGTGGGAGCCAGTATTTTCAGACCAACCCCAATCTGAATCATATACAAAAGTATCCCTTCATATACTTGATTTCACAGAAAGTTGACCCTGACCCATTCATAAACTCCCCCCCCACCCCAAAGTAAATTTTATAAAAAGCCTAATAGCAGAGCTCACATTTTATTGGGGTGTACAAAACTAAGAAAATGGGAGCCAGTATACCCCTTATTTCAGAGTCAGTGGGAACTTTGCTATTGAATATGAAATTAAAATACAATTTATTGATAAAAGCATCCCATTATGACCCAGACCCCAATTAATACATCATTACGAGGGCTGCTCAAATATGAATGCAAGTGGCTTCATAACTTTCTTCACATATATGCTGCGTCAAAATGGTAAGCGTTTCTATAAAGGACTGTATGTCACCTTTAAACTGGTACCAGACCTAAAGACAAACACAGTATACTTATCGAGTTATAGCCCTTGGAATAAGGGTCACGTTAGTATACTAACAAACTTAATGCTTTGAACGTGATAGACGAGCGTATAATTCTTCGATAAACAGGTGAAATTTCTTGAAATTTTGAAGGAAGTATCACCATGTTCTTATATAATGATTCTGTGAAGATTTCGAAAATCCGACATGCCTTTGTTAAATTACAATGAATCGGTTTCACTAAAGTCTCATTATATTTGCAAATAAATGGTTAACAAAACATCATCTTGCAGTTTTCAGTTAAACTTATCACTAATAAAATGCACGAAACAACATTTAAACTTGTTTGAACTCAAAGCCAATATGTTGATCGCTCATACTGAGTTGTTGCTACAAATTATTGATGGATAATGGGTATTTTTAAACGCTGAAAAGCATTTTTATTAAGTCAAAAATGCCTAAGGTGAAGGGGTTATATAATTTATTCTTAATTTTTGACGTAAACTTTGAGTTTGACCTCTATAGACATTATTTACAATAAAATTACTCACCTGGTCTTGAGAAGTAGACAGATTGACCCTATTTTAATTAATGTAAACACGTCATTAAGAAACAGAAAAATGCTTGAAAAATGATATAAAATATAATAACTCTGTAAATAGAGGACGGTGCGTTTTGAAAACTCCCTTATGGCATATTTAACATGTTTTCAGCAAAATGCAAAGAAAAAGACACAGCGATGTTCCTTATTACATCAACAGCAGATAACTAAAAATGACGTTGATCATAAAATTAATGACGTCACAAACGTACCTGTTTACTCGAGATAGAAACAGGATTATATAAAGGTTTTCCTACAAGCAACTTTGGGATTGTTACTTAGACTTGCAGCTAAAATTTGGTGTCATTTTGTCTCAAATTAACAAAGATATGACACTATATCCGCACAGGTACCAAAACGTGTGTTGCAATTTGATTCAGAAAAACTTCAGTATACTAGAGCGGCCTTTATATAAGGGTCTGTAACTTGAGAAAAATAGTGTGTGTTTCTTTATGTTTGGTGCCATTTGAAAGGCGAGAAACAGTTCTTTCCAGAAAGGTATGACATTTTGTCGTAGCATATACGTGAAGAAAGTTATGAAGCTACTTGCATTCATATTTGAACAGCCCTCGTAATATTGAATCATACAATATTCAACCTTCAAACTAGACCTAGCCCTTAATAAGAGAAAAATGTTTTTGCTTTATTTTTATTTCATTTTATTTTTTTTTTAAAAATGAGGTGCTTGGGGCTTGGAACAAAGACAACTTTAGTAAGAAAACATAACTATTTCTTGGGGAAAGGGAAGCAGGCTAATGTATGCAGGTAAACATTATGTAACATATCACAAACCCCACTGGCTGGGCCTCATTAATATCATTGTTGTAAAGTGTATACTGAGATTGCTTTCAATCTGGATAAAAAGAGGTTTAGGTATGTATTTCAAGTTGCAGCATACCAACCACTATATACATGTAATAAGCAGACATGTTCTTATTATAAACCAACAATGATAAAGGATTCATAATAAGAATTTTTAACTGTCTTACAGGAATCTTAGTCAGACTCCCAAACATTAAATGGCATTGAACTTCAAAAACTAGATGACAGTATAATTAAACACTGGTTTCAAATTTTAGAGAGATTTCATCAGCTGTTAACTGATCTGATGATTGTTTACACAGAATAAAGTTCCTGTAAAATTAACAGTTAATCAGAATGAAGCCAGCTGTTCTGGAACACCAATTTCCTTCATTTTTGAAATAGTTACATCATTTGTACAAAAGTATGCTTATAATGAAGAATATGGTACTTTATACCTTAAGCTACTATAGCCCCCCCCACCCCTCCCAACAGCATCTATCACCAATATTTATAAGAGACTTCAGGCCCCCATATAAGAGTGCGTAACTGAAATTTATTTTCTTATTTCTCAACCAAAACATATGTTTTGGGTACTCAAAAGAACCGTCTCCATGAGACAGTTCTTTTGAGCACACAAAACACATGTTTAAACTGATGAATAAGAAAATAATTACAATTTTACGCAAATTTTTTGTGCTTAACTGGCCCTATGAGAGTATTAGATGTCAAAATAACTTGTTTACTTTCAATTACTGCAAATTGCAGAATAAGTCTGTTATATCAGTATTAAGTCTGTTTTGTTATTTTTTTTTTCAATGATCTGTTGGTTTTACACAGTGCTTCTGAGAGTCAGAGACCCCTAAAATTGGTCATAGGAATCAAAAACTGATGCCAGCTAGTTATGGTCTCAAATTTGAGAAAGATCTAACCAGCTTTTACCCCTTTGAAATATCATGTATTGAAAATATTATGGAAAATGGAGCATTTGCTCTTTTGGAGCAAATGCTCCATTTTCAATTATATTTTCAAATTCAAGACTAATTAACTTCAATTTTCTTGAATCTGTTCAATGTTGTCTAAAATAGAAAATAATGTCATGATCTAAATATAGCCTATGAAGTAAAGGATTAAGATGATAAAAGAGTAAAATGAGTTTGTTTTTGTCCAAAAAAGGGTGTGTAACACATATTTTGAGTTAAACCAAACTCTAGGAAGAATGTATTTTTAGATTTTTTTTCATTTAGGAGGTCTTTTACAATAAAGACATGTATCTATTTAAATGAATTTAAGTATGCTTATTATGAAGGATACTTTATACCCCAAGCTTCTATAGCATTCCCTCCCCAAATTATTTCTTAATCAAACACATGTTGTGGGTACTCAAAAGAACCGTCTCAAAGAGCACCCTAAACACAGTGTCATATGTTTATATGATATTTGGATCATATAACTTTTGTATTTGTCGGGGTCAGGTAAACACTAAAATATGATTAGGGCATGGGTATTCATCCTATTTAAAGAATCAGGCTGTAACTTGGACCAGAAAATTCTTTGTCTTGCAATGTATATCTGTCTAGAATATGTATAGTGATACAGATGTATTTGTTTTCTGATAAACTAAACAGGGTTTTTTGGCACATTTTGAAGACCAATTTTGGGTCATTTTCCCAATTGCAAAAAAGTATGTTTTTTCCAATATCAAGGAGAATTTTCCTAATTTAAGAAACAAAAAAGTCACTTTTTTGTGACAATGTACCCCAATGAATACTACCTGTTAAATTCATAATCTTGAAATGTTTTTATTAGCTAACTTTTGTTTGATTTGATTATAATATATGGTACGAGTTTTTCCCCAATTTGTATAAAACTATGTGATAAATTCCCAATTCTGGGGATTGGGTCATGTTCCCAAAATAGAGAGAAAAACCCCTGGTTCACTTTTAATAATAGGGACTGTAACAACGTTGTAGCTTACACATAACCTGTTCTGAAAATGAAATCAAATATGTTTTAGTATACTATTTTCATGTCAATTCAACGTCTGTATTATTTGGGGGGGGGGGGTCCATCACTGAAGCCCTCCCAGGGGTTGGGGTACAGGGGAAAAAGAGCATTCATCTCAGGGTAAGATAAGAACAAAGGGCCCAGTTAATTTTGAGGGGAAGGGGAACATTGGGGAACAGGGAAAACATGGGGAACAAGGGAACAGGTACCATCTTCCCTCCCTGGGAGGGCCTCATCAGTAGTTTGTAAAGTATTAATTAGTGCATAATTGGGTGTAAAATGGACTATCCCAAGTTTTATCAACCCCCATAGAAACAATCTGCGGGTTATATTTGAATAGTGCAAGACATTTCCTGATTGTAAGCAAGATTATTGAAAATCAATAAGACAAAAGGAACGGCTTTCTATACCTTGTGCACTCAAAAAGATTGCTTACGTCATTTATTTATCGATGTTGTCGTCATTAACCAGACGGTCAGGAAAGATAACGTTGTCATTGATTGAGAATATTAGTGAAACATGAATTTATCCGAGGTAAATAAGGCCTAGATATCCAATATATTAAAAAGATCTATATTTTCATTTGAATTTTAATACATTTATTATGGTCTAGATTGGTTTTGCGCGATATGAACTGGCTTTGCCAGTCGCACCCAATCCTCGTTTTCCGCCATCATGGAAGTTTGACCGTTTGAAGACCAAACGTATGACCTTTCGAAGATAATGGAACTAATTTTGTCTCCAGAACGAATTTCGATAAAAATTGGCACATTGGTAGTTGAAACCCTATATTTTTTCATGACATATATGCCACAGCGGGACCAAGTCGAAATAATGAGAAATTTGATATCAAACGTGAACCATTTTTTTTCAGTCACATCCATTTTGAAAGTTTTCTGTTTTGCCAATCTCGTTGATTAAGAGCGTTGTCGTAGATTAAAAATCATACGCTATGGGAAAACTTGAACAAACGACGAACACAAGTGGCCGATTTTCAACAGAATAAGATTTGGGACATTCGTGCAACAATCGGTTAAATTTGGGGTGTCGTTCCTCGCTTTGCCGGGAAAGCCGAAAAATTCAAACGTTTTTGTTGCTATGCATGTTTGATAATATTCATACGCCTTCACTACGCGTCCCGACTGTATGTCCACAACGTTGTTATGGACGTCATAACGTTTCCCGTCAATCGATAAACCATTAGTGGTTTACAGATTTTATTGCATGGCGTTATTTCACTCCCAGACGCGACGTCATATGATAAACTATATTAAAAAATTTAATTTATAAAATAAGCAAGTTAGATCCATATGCATGCATGCAGTGCAATACGACATATACAAGAGGTACAATTGCTACATCTTATAATATAAATCCATAGGTCCAGATAAGTAAATATAATGAGCGTAAAATTGTAATTATTTTCTTACCCATAAATTCAAACATGTGTTTTGGGTGCTCAAAAGAACTGGTTCTTTTGAGTACCCACAACATAAGTTTTGGATGAAAAATAAATAGAACAGTTTTATATGAAGCCCTGTAATAAAATCAGATTTTTTTTCTTCTGAAACCTGCTTGAAAATTACCAAAGTCTGAGCTAAACAAATTTAAATACCCAACCGAAACGACAGTAAAATCTGTTAAAAGCTTTGGTATTTGTGGTTTTCCTTCAGTTGTATAAAAATAAAGCAATTAGCGTCTTCTTCATATGAGAATAACATGTCATAAAATATTACAGTTAAAGAAATGTGTCAACGTCAAAAGTGTACAAGGCCTGAGTGTTGGAAAAAAAAACCTTCACAAGGCTGAATTATAATTATTGTCAGAAATTTTACGAACGCTTAATAATTAGTATATATAGTTTTCTGTGAAATTTGTCGCTGATTATACGTATTTTAAGTATATGCATACAATACAATCAGTCAGGCCCCTAGATGATTTTTTCATTTCTCAAATAAACCATATGTTGTGGGTAAATTACGCTGCATTTCATCTGCGTCTTCACTTTTACCAAAATACATGTGCATAGGGGTTCCAGTATATAATGGGTTGACGCCCGATATACAATCTGCTTGGCTATACTAGCTTTGCGTTCATGTTAAATGATATATAAACGTATGTACCATATAAAACTCTCGTATAGTAAAATATCTCCCTGATTATATATAGTCAAAATATTTAGTCTACGTATTATTAAAACAGAATGGATTTTCACGTGGTTAAAATGGTCTTTAGAATACATTTATGCATTTCAATCTACATAAAATGTGTTAATATTTAACTTCCTTATTACTTAAATGCAACCTGAATTTCCATTTTCCGTGCATATTAACTCGATTTATTTTCCTAGTATATTGCGTGTAACATATGCACTTCAAATTGCTCAAGAAGAAATAAGTGTGTGCATTTGATCGCCATTCCGACTGTGAGGTCAATATATATTTTGGTACAAAGTTAAATTATTAGTACTATTCCACAAGTAGTTTATTGAGGTGACATAAGGTAAATCCTAATTGTATTGAGATCTACTAATAACTTTAATTTAGTACCAAAACATATAATGACCTTACTGTCGGAATCTCCTTGTTTAATTACAGATCCTGCAATTACTATTTTGGGATATACCTTACGGTTACTGTAATTCCATAATTCTTTTTGGCAGTGACTGCCAAAACGAATTATGGAATAACAGTAACCAATTATGGAATTATTGCTCTTGATCTCCAGATTTTACATTCGAATGGATTGTTTACTAACACATATGCAGTTCATTTGATTGACTGTGCTGTGCACTACTGTCGTACCAACCAAGAGTGACAGTAACGTAATATTATGTTTACAATTGTTAAGTAAAATTTTAACTTGTACCCTCCTCTTGAGCTAACGCGAATTGATAGATCACTTGTGTATTGTGTAGGATTAATACACATGTGATCTATCGAATATAAGTCCCTAATAACTTTGTAAACAAAACATGACGTAACTGTCACTCTTGGTTGGCAGGACAGTAGCTCATTGAGGTACCACTCACCTGATACTGTTAGGTATCCCACGACCAACAACAGAACACCTGAAATAAAATATGACATATATATTCTACCGTACTTTTCCTTTATATATCACACCGTCGGTGCGGTGTTGTGTGCTAGAGCAACATACTTCATCCTTACTGCTTAGAAAGGGTTCAACGAAGGAAAACGTCCCGAATGACTGACAAATGATGAATGGCACGTAAATCATCAATTCCAACAACCAAATTACCCTGTATACTCTTTCATCTTCTCTCTTTACTACAGGTTTCCTCTCCCAAACTTAAGGAGATATATCTTTAAAAGCTCTTACTAGCATGGTAGTTTTCCTGTATAAACAAAACATGCTTTTTTATCAAGGAGACGGATACCTTTGGCAACATTGTTGTATGAACAATCTATACATCTCAAATATTGCAAACGGCACCAAACCAGTATTTGACTCTAAAAAGACTGATACGCATGCTATGGATTGCTCAAAAGCATTATGTTGGGGCGTAAAGTGATCTATGTGAGATGTATAAATTGTTCATACAACAATGTAGCCAAAGGTATCCGTCTCTTTGAGAAAAGGCATTTTTTATACAGACGTCGCGCACAGTATTGGCGTACAAAGCGTGGTTTTGCCTTTTTCTGTTTACAGGAACCGATTTATAATGTTCTGGTCATATTTTTTTGTTCTGAAACTAGGGGTGTACGTCCGCCTTGTTAAGAGTTTATTGATTCTTAGTTTTTCATTTATCAAAACAGTAAAAGAAGAGCTATAGAACTCAAAATTTGGAGGTAAAACGTCTGTAACTCTGTAACAATACCGCTGTAGTAGGCATGCGCAAATGCGTGTTACAACGCCATTTTGACGTCAACTTTTACGAAATTTAGTATACGTCAAAGCTGAAACGTCACCGATCAACGTCATATCCAGTTTGTTGGTTAGTTCTCTACAACGGCGTCTCAGAAAGTTAAGTTTTGTAAAATAAAATCTGTAACTCGTGAAAAAATACGCTCGAAAAGTACAGGCATGGTCTCTTTGGTAAGTGATTTTGTAATCTTGATGGCGTTTTATTGACAAAATATTTGTTTGTTTGAAATGTACTTTATCCGTTGTGAAAGATAATCGAAAAATATTTGCATTGCCGCCTTCCATTTAAAAGTGTTCAAGAAACCCTCCAGTCTTAAAATTTGTTACCAAAACACAATTTTCATTAAAATCAATACACATACTCTTAAAATTTAAGCATAAATTTAACGTTGACAGTGAAACTCAATCGAAAATTATATCTCCACAATGTACTTTGCTTGCTTATTTATAAATGCGGTATATGAAGCTTATCCACCGAAAAATAACGAAAATGTGAACATTTACCCCAGTCTTAAATTTTGTTACCGGCGGAAAAAATGACGTTAAACATAGAGACGTCAAACGAGGCAATAAAGAATAAGCTGCGGTTTTCAGTTCTGTTGTGTATGCGTATACTAAGTTGATAATACTTATTCTGGCGTGTATGAAATCGGATTTATTGATGTTTGAAAGCTAGAAAGCGGTTTTCATGTATTTTACCAGCGAATGAAAGTCTCTCCAGAAGCAAGGCGTCTAGCTAAATATAAGAAGAAAGAAGAATTTAGCGTCGCGACGTTACAATTCGACGTTACGTTTTGTACTCCAATACCGTGCGCGCCGTCACAGTAAAAAGTTCATGCAAGTAAGAGCTAAAACGCAATGTTCTGTTCAATTATATTGATCTGAACGATAACTTAGAAACGTTTTACATTGATGTTTTGAGAAATGTTGACTTTGGGTTATTTTACCAGAAAAGTAAGTATAAGTTTACACCAAAAGCTGAGACAGCTTAACTGCTACCACTTATGGTGATACTAACATGTATTTTATTGTTAACTGTGTAGTAGCTATAGAGTAGGATTTTTTTGACAATGATAGACGTTGTCGCACAGTCTCTGTCCTGTTAACTATATAAGGTGTTAAGTCAGCCTTCAATCAGACAGGCCAGGCCTCGAAGTTGTAAAACTTTTCTCATGCTCAACTAAAAAATTCAGTGACCTTGAAATTTCGATTGCGCATGGAAACTAGAATGCTGAAAAATCGGAACACTTTTCTAGCTTTTAAAACTCTCAGATGCTGTATTAACCACGCTAATAAATGTTAAAATACAAATAATTGTTGTCATTTTAAGATTTATGAGGAGGATATATTTCACGCTCAGCTGAGCCGATCATGAAAAACGTTTTATAACCTCGGATTCAGGTAAAGGTTCTCCCCAAAGGCACCTTTAAATATATTGTTCGCACTCAGCAAATTCGGACTTTCTTGCGGTGGGTCCTTATTATACATGCATGCCTTTCTATTTTTAATTTGTATATTTTTTGTCGTGAAGGCGCTGACCTGGACCCAAAATTACAATGCCTCCTCAACGTTAAGTGCCACGTCAGTTAAGTATTGATATTTCAGCATGATTTTTGAAATTGTTCATAAATTGCCAGGCTCAGTGCAGTACATATGGTCAAAGATGCAATTGTGATCTACAGAATACATGGAACACGTTTGATTTTAGGAAGTTTGAAAAGTTTTTTTCATAGCCTAAAAAGTCAATTCTTAACTAAGTTAGTACTTAAAATTAAGGAAGCATTGTAATTTTGGTACGGCCTATATATACTAGGCAAAAAAAGAAACGCCGCATATAAAACATACATTGTATATGGGGGGTCATTTACCAATCTCTCGCAAACAATTTGTAACAGTTTGAGTGCTGATTCTTGGATTATGAGTTCCTGGGGTTGTGCTAGCTATCATTGTCACCGGACAAAATTGATTCAGCAGTTTAAACCAACGTTTTCATCGAGCTTGACGTCGCGTCATTAGGCGATGACGTCATGAATGCTAACGGTCTTACATTGTTCAAATTTGTCATTAACGTTTTCTAAGACGTTCAATCATCCTTGCATGGCATCGAAATTGTTCGGCTATTACCGATGGCGTCACATTAGCTTGTAACATTCTTATCGCCTTTTCGCGTTCAACATGTGTCCGTTTTGGTATCGCAAATTAGTAATGTGCAACTGTTAATTTTAAAGTTTTAAAATGTTTTCAAGCAAATTGGATATTAGACAAGTGATTTAAGTAGTTATTACATGTGTAAATCTAAATAAAATGAATGTGCACGTGAAAAACTTGAAAAATAAAAAGACAGCCAGTACACTGGTTTGGGTTGACTGAGCTCAATGAAACAATGGGAATAATGTGTGGCAGGAATAGTAGCGAAACATAGATAGCAGATGAAATTTTGTAACTCTCATTAAAGGCGCAATATTTTTTTTATCTTTATATGCGACGTTTCTTTTTTGGCCTAGTATATACATATTGCAGGTACCTATTTAATAAGATATACATTACCTTTGAGGATCATTTCAGGAAATCTAAAAGAGAAGAAAATTAACCCTTAATGCGCCAATCCCAAAAATAAGTCGTCTGCTTCTCTCGTCTGCTGAACTGTTTAAGAAGCCTTTATGACAAACAGTGTGGACCCTGATCAGACAGTCTGTTCTGGGTCCACGTTGTTTGCCTCTATTCTTAATTCGTCGATAATGTTAGGCAATCATTTGCAGTAGACGACTTCAGCAGACGACATTTTCAGATGCATTTTTTCTTGGCGCTTTAAGGGTTAACAATATGTAAAGATCTGAAAGCAATAAGACACGGTATAAACGCAAGTGAATAAAATAGAATCACCTTTTCTCAAAATGGAACACACCAAATGTCGTATTGTGAAGTTGACAAACACCATTGAAACATCCTTATGCGATTGTGACTGAGTCTATTTAAAATCGGACGGGTAACATATTTTGTTAAAGCCTTGTCCTGCTGTACCCGCTGTACCCGGATTTATTCTTTTTAACCCTTAAAGCGCCAAGAAAAAAATGCATCTGAAAATGTCGTCTGCTGATTTCGTCTGCTGCAAATAATTGTCAAACATTACTAACAAATTCAAGTATAGAATCAAACAGGGTGGACCCAAATCAAACTGCTTCTATAGGAGCAGTTTGATCTGGTACCACACTGTTTTTCATAGAGGCTTCTTAAACATTTAAGCAGACGAGAAAAGCAGGCGACTTTTGTTGCGATTGGCGCTTTAAGGGTTAAAACAACGTAGATCCAGATCACATGGCTTCTGAAGAAATCATCTGATCAGGAATCAAACTGATGTCCGTTCTGGTTGGAAATACATGATTAAAACTGAAATGCTGTCGGTTAATAGGATACGAATAGGGGAGCAAGGTAGTACATAATAATTTTAACGTGACGATGGTTGAATATGGTACATACTCGAAGAGAAGCTACCAAGGAAGCAAATATATACCATATTTCAGACCAGCGCATAAGATCTTGATACTTTATCGCAAAGGTTGCGAAGGTGTTGATCAGCCTGTGTAGATGTTCAGGCTGGTCTGTGACTTTATTTTACTTATGCAATAAATTCAAAGGTGTCAAGCAACGAGGTCTATATGTCAAAACACAGGTGAGTAAACAAGAAAAGTGCCAGTGCAATTCACAGATCTTGGACCGACTCATGGCACCTTGCGGAAAAGTCGCCCACAAGGTAGCCATGAATATAATAAAAGTCACCTGCCCCGAGGTTATAAAACTTTTTTCATGCTCAACTCAACTGAGCACGAAATTGCAACCGCTCATATAGACTAAAATACCGACAAGGAAGAAGTTTATTGCTTTAAGTCTCTCAGATGTTGTATTTATCATGCTTATAAATGTTGAAATGCAAACAATTACAATCGTTGGCATTTTAACATATATGAGCGGGAGCTGAGCACCCAAAAATAGTTTTTAACCTCTGGACCTTGGGCCCTCTCTTCCTCAGCGAGATTATTGTAAATCTAGAAAATACAGTTATCATATGACGTCGCGTCTGAGAGTGAAATAACACAATGCAATAAAATCGATAAACCACTAGTGGTTTATAGATTTACAGGAAACGTTATGACGTCCATAAAAACGTTGCATACATAATGACAAAAGTATAACGATTTTACGGCAGAGATGAGATATCAAAGTAATCTTAATGCCATATGATAAATAGAGTCTAACATTCGTGCTCTTGTTTTATGAATTTATTAAACTCGTTGCGAAAAAGAGATAAAATGCTCGGCAAGCCTCGCTTTTTATCTCTTTTTCACAACTCGTTTAATAAATTCAATAAAACATGAACACTCATGTAAGATCCTCTATAAAACTACATCACAAAATCAGGATTAAGCTCAAACAAAAGCAGAAATTATGCCAGAAATACAATAAATGTGAGCTAACAAGGACAGACTCACCCCCTTAAAGCGGAAGGCGGCAGAGGCCACTTGTAGATGAGAGAGAGCTTAAATATGAGCCGCGACATGTGATTTCAAACACTGTGGCGTTTTGACAAGTATAGACTCAGACGAGCCTCCGCAGCTTCCTTTTAAGCTTTGAAACTCCAAATTGTGTTCAGTCAGTAGCTTAGCACTCATAGAATATTCAAGCAACTAGCAAAGTCTCTGATCAGACTGCGCATATGCGCAGACTGATCTGAGGCTTTGCCTGTCGCACATACCACATTGTTGGAAATCTCATGCACTGGCTCAAATGTGAGCTAACAAGAACAGACTCACTCCCTGAAAGCGGAGGGCGGCCGAGGCCACTTGTAGATGAGAGAGAGCTTAAATATATTCTACGCTCCAAATGCTGACACTTATCAAAATACAAAAAAACAAACCGTTTAGCTCGAACTTATAGCAAGGTGTCAGTACAGTGAAACAATCCAACCACATTCATCATTACTGTCATGATGCGATGAAGCAAAGAAAAGGGTTTTTCACGCAATTCACGCAATACAAAAAGTTAGAATAGTTGAAAATGGAACTGCGCACGTTATCAACACCTAAATGCTATTTAAGAACCGACGTTCCGGCGATATTCTACCGTTTTGAGATTCATGATTTTATATAATCGTACAATAAAATTACCTTAAAAATAGAGACCGTTCTAAAGCGTTACAAAGTTGCAACTACACTAAAGGTCTCAGACAATTTCTGAAAGTTATCTTGGCCAATTGTCATATTCCCATACACATGTACCACCAATTGATAAGAATGGCAAACTTAAGTAACAAGAAGTTCTTATCGATTGACCATAAGTACAGACTCTGATAAGAATGTAGAATTTTTATAGTTGTAAGTTTCAGGCTGGCAGGGAGGAACCTTAAGGACCACATCTATCCCGGCCTCGCGATAAGATTGTTTCTGTTTAGAGAGTAAAGACAAAAACATCCGTCAATGCTTATAAATCCTTATAAACAAGAGCATTAGGATGGAGACATTCCCTGATTAATTGAAAATGGCTAAAATTCATCCAATACATAAAAGCGGCCCGGACTTCAACCCAGCAATTTATCAATTGATCTCTATTATTCTAACCTTTTAACCAAAATATTTGGGAAAAAAACATATAAATACTCACTAAGTGGCATTCTTAAACAAGTTAAACTAATTCACACCAAACAATCAGGATTCACACAAAATCATAGCTGCCAAACAGCTCTAGTAAAATTGATTGACGTATTGACGACGGTGATCTTTTTAGATTTTAGAAAAGCTCTTTACATGACTACTTGATAAACGTGCAATATACAAAATTTGATGTAAGGATGCTACCCTTAACTCACTAGCTTCTTATGTATCTAAAGCTAATCGTCAACAAGTTGCTGTTAGTGGTGAAGGGTCTTCCATCAATTCAATCAAACCATCAATTATTAAATCAGGGGACCTCGAGGATCCATACTAGGAACCACATTCTTTTTAATATTCATAAACGATCTACCCCTTCTTCTAGACTACTGCTACATTGACGTAGCAACATACTATACACATCGAAAAAACAATAGCTGAAATTGAGCCAAAATTGCAACATGATAGTAATATTTCTTGAAATGAGCACAATTAAATGCTGATACATTTTGATAAAACATCTTGCTTGACAGTAGGAACATGACATGGAACCAGAGTAAGCCAGACTTGAACAAAACAAGTTCATAATCAAAAGCTACTACATATATATATATATATATATATATATATATATATATATATATATATATATATATATATATATATATATATATATATATATATTACATTCCCTGCGCGGGTGATAGTCGAAAATATCATCCCGAGGAATGTGATTAGGTCGAGAATTCAGATTGTTAAAGAAGAACTATTTTTGTGAAATATTTAATTTCATTCAAGCATATAGATAAGAAGCTGTTCATTATTTTCCCTTTGGATCTCTCCTCACCATGATAGGTCTATTGAGTAAGAGAAGGACTTCCGAAAATAAGGGATCTAATGTTCTGTTCGGTATAATAAAATAAATATTACATTCCCTGCACGGGTGATATAGGACTATAGGCTTATAATTGGTTAATCAATGTAGGCGACCTTTTTGTGGGACATAGGCAAACAATGTAAAGTTCCTGACCAGACGTAACAAAACGCGGCGTTTGATCAGGGTCTCCGCTATTTGCTTACAGGATGATCTAATATACTACTCAAAACAAGTTTTGCAACAGTTTTAAACATGCATTTATTTTTCATATTGGCAATTTTTTAAACTAATATGCATTAACAGGAACCCTTTTATTTGCTCACAAAGACCTGGAAGTATGGTGGATGCGTATTTGATCCAGAGGTTGCTGGATGAGCACACATTGAGGGAGTGCAGTGGCTCAGTGGTAGAGTGCTTGACTCGAGACCAAAGGGCCTTGGGTTCCAGCCTCACTAGCGTCACTGTGTTGTGGTCCTTGAGCAAGACACATTTATCCTAGCTTAGTACTGGTTCAACCCAGGAAGACTGTTCCTATAAAACTAAAAGATTGTTGATGGGACGTAAAGAATCACATCAAACTAAACAAACAAAGAGAGTGACCCCCTAAGTGTGATTTCAATAATTTTAAGTTTGATACCTTTTGCCTTCAGCTCATCATTATGGATGATTACATGCAACTGTTTTAGCAAAAATGATCCAGTATGTGGGAATTATCAGTATCTAAGCTTAATTTTGGAAGATTGACAAATTCCCAAAATTGTTGTTTCTTTTATCGAAAATGGCATTTTCACCCAAAAATTTTAATTTTTACCTTTTTGACTAAATTGATTCTTCTTAACCCCCAAATGCCATATTCGAATGCAAAACTGAATTTTAATGTCCCTAAAAAGAGTTGCGAGGCTTTTTGAAATGGAAATTGGAAAATGCAAAGTAAGCAATCTTACAGATTTTGACACTAGTTCTGTTTACAGATTAATTGTGGCAACACCTAGTATTTCTTATGGTTTTGCTGCAATTGACTGCCATCTTGAAATAATGTAAAAATCGGTAAAATGCATTTTTCTGCAAATGCAGTAATTTATGGTTATTTGTTTAGAAATGCTCATAACTTTTATCATGGGCTTCAATGCTAAGTTTTGTTTGCAAATTCAAACTACAGGAGACATTAAGAATCATTTAGCTAAAAAAATGAAAAATAAAATTTTGGGTGAAAAATGCCATTTTTGACCAAAAAACAACAATTTTTGGATTTTGCAAATCTTTTAAATTTTAGCTTAGATACCGATAATTCCCACGTAATGGGTAATTTTGGCACAAACATTTGCATGTTATTATCCATAATGATTAGCTAAAGGCAATAGTTATCAAACGTGAAATTATTCAAATCGCATTGAGGGGGTTACACTGTTTGAGCTCATCCAGCAACATCTGGACCAAACACACAACCACAATACGTTCAGGTCTTTGTGAGCAATTTAAAGTGTTCCTCTAAATGTAATGAGTGTCATTTTTTCATTAATATATAAAAATAAAATATATGTTTATAACTGTTCCAAAACTTGTTTTGAGTAGCATATAAGAATGAAAATGAAAAATGCCACCCAACAACCCTTCAAGCAGAAATTAACTGGTCAAATTGATAAGAGAAGGTGAATTCCATTCGGCACAAATGAGTTAACTCAACAATTTCTAATTTCAGTTATGTGGCGTCCAGCAATTTGCGATGGCAAACAACAGCACATACAGATTTACCTGTCTAAATAGAAGGGTATGTAAATGAATTTTTGAAATGCATTGAATGAAGGTTGCTCCTCCATTACGTAACCTTTTTCCTTTTAAAACCACAATCATCATATTCGTACACGATAAACCCATACTATCTTATTTATTTAATAAGTACATGTAATATACTTTATAAATGAATACCTACTGTCTTGCCAACCAAGAGTGACAGTAACGTAGTTTTTTGTTTACAATTGTTAAGTAAACAATAACTTGTACACCCCACTTGCGCTAACGCGAATCGTTAAATCACTTGTGCGGATAGGATTAATACAAAAGTGATATATCGACTCTAAGTCCCTGATAACTTTGTAAACAAAACATGACGTCACTGTCACTCTTGACTGGCACGACAGTAAAGGTGAAATATTTTACCTTCTACATGTACCGCTATTTGGCAACTGAACGAACATGTGTATATTCAGCTTATATTTTTTAACAAAAATATAGCTTCTACCTACATTCTGTTATTCTAAGACAAATGATGGCAAACCTATTGAAGAAAAAACGAAACCCAGCGGAAAAAGGCCCCGGTTCCACCGTTGCAACCGCTTTAACCAACGTTTAGGTTGGATACTCTGGCTTTGCTCATGTGATTAGCACCCTTGTCACACTGGTTTCTTTTCTGTTTTTTTAGATATGTACACTTTTGACTGGAATTGCTCTGAAAGATATGAAACGCTGTAGAGATCCAGCCTCTGTCGCTGCAGGTACGGTTACCTTTTATGCGTCGCGTCTGTAACGCAATGTGTTAAAACTGATACACCAAAATGCTTTTTCATGGGGTACCAAGGAAATTGTTTGAACATGAGGCTTACATGCCGATTGTTCAAAAGTCTCCCGAGGGACCGGGCAGTTTTATTCAATGAAACAAAAATGTGTAATCGTTTTTTCTTGCATAAATCACCTTATTTATACAAAACACTGCTTATAGAGCATAAATGTATAAATGTCCTTACTTTTAATATCTCAAAACAAAATGGCGTCAGCTGTAATCACAACATCATATGCGAACATGTACACAAGGTCTTCGCGAACAAAAGCATCAGTGAAATGATCATTCTGGTCGGCAACGATTTCCATATATGTAAATAGCTTCACGTTTAACCCTTGTTCAAACAGAAAATTCCTGATTTGAAATGGAATATCGTTCATTTGACAATGGGTTAAACCACGTAAAAATGCGATTTCAAAGTAATATTATTGTAACGTCATATGATAAATGAGCCATGGCATGAGATTTCCAACAATGTGGTATATGCGACTAGCAAAGGCTCAGACCAGCTGATCAGAGCCTTGGTTAGTCGCTTGAATATTCTATGAGTGCTAAGCTACTGACTGGGCAGCATTTTGGAGTTTCTTGGCGTTAAAGGAGGATACACAGGCTCGACTTAGTCTACACTTGTCAAAATGCCACATTGTTGGAAATCACATGTCACGGCTCAAATGGAATGTAACACTCGTGCTCCTGCATTTTGAGGTTATAAAACTAAACTCGCTGCGAAAGACGATGAGATGCTCAACAAACCTCACATTTCATCTATTTTCCTAAAATCGTTTAATGTATTCAATATTACATGACCACCAATGTTAGATTCTCTACACCATGGTACATTTGAGCCGCGACATGTGATTTCCAAAATGTGGTATTATGCAAAGCATAGACTCGAACCATCCTTTGCTGCCTCCTTTTAAGCTTAGAAACTCAAAATGCTGTTCGGTCAGTAGCTTAACAGTCATAGAATATTTAAGCGACTAGCAAAGGATTTGATCAGACTGCGCATATGCGCATGCTGGTGTGAGCCTCATGTCACGCCTCATTTATGAGCAAAAGTGATCCTATGTTTGTAATAAAAAAGCTGCAATAAAATATAGAGGATCTTACATGAGGGCCCATTTTAAACAACGTGGGGAAATGGGATGGAATGAAATGCAATGCAAGTCGTATTCTACAAAACAAAAACAGTGACTACCTGTTCCGTATTTTAAACTAAACTGGTTAAAACAACTTAAGCCCCAACTGAAATTTCCCCATAGAATAATTGCAATGTTATCATAACATTTTACTAAATAAAGTTTTTATAACGTTTTCAGCAAAGTAGCAGCAATGTGTGGCTTCTCCACATGTGCTAGGATTCGCTCATATTGATCAATTTTCCGGAGAGCTTTAGACATTTCAGTAAATCCCTCGCTTTATTCCTTTCTTTCTTATAGTTAAATTTGCAATATTTGGGTATTCTTAGGAAATTAAGCATAAAATCGATATTTTCAATCAAAATGTCGTGTAATCATACCAAATATATTGCTGTCTGTAGAAGTTGGCCATACTATTTTACAATTAGATACGTACATTAAATAGACTAGGTGAGTTTCTTTTGATATCAAATATGTTCTTAAAAGGGTATCATTTGGAAGCAAAGACTGCGACAAACCCCTGCACTTAGACTGTGCATATTTCCTGGGCCAGGCTAGCTAGTTTCTGCCATTTAGGCTTCACCAGTGACCCTCTAATAGTTTCAGAGTTCCACAATGAAACCCATGATCCCAAAGGACAAGAAAATAAAATCTACACTATAGTGAATGGCAGGGAGACGTTCTACCGCCGCCACACAGTCCCAGTCACCAGCTATAGTGAAGTCAAATATGTTCTTAAAAGGGTATCTTTTGGCACCAAAGAACAGAACCTAGAGTGTGCATATATCCTGGGCCAGACTAGCTAGTTTCTGCCATTTAGGCTTCATTAGTGACCCTCTAATAGTTTCAAAGTTCCACAATAAAACCCTTGATCCCAAAGGACAAGAAAATAAAATCCACACTATAGTGAAGGGAAGAGAGACGTTCTACCGCCGCCACACAGTCCCAGTCACCAGCTGTAGTAAAGTCAAATATGTTCTTAAAAGGGTATCCTTTGGAAGCAAAGACTGCACCAAAGAACTGAAACTAAAGTGTGCATATTTCCTGGGCCAGACTAGCTAGTTTTTGCCATTTAGGCTTCATCAGTGACCCTCTAATAGCTTACCAGGTAAGGCTTCGAGAACGCTGGTTGACATCGCGAGGCTTGCCGAACCATTCAACGTGCGTTCTCGAAGCCAAGCCTGGTAAACTTGATATCAAAAGAGGCGACCTGGTATTCAATTTATCAGCTTACCAAGTTGATTCACTCTTCAAACTAACGAATATGACGTAATGATCGATTTTATGTGTAGATTTAGCGTCATTGGTGACGTCATTCAAAAAGTGCAACGCCACCATGACCTGATAAAGGCACATGCCATGAGATAGACAACGTGTATCAGGCAACGTGCAAAGCTGCGGTTAATATGAATGGTAACTGATAAATGATAATGTTTTATTCCTCTCTGTAGGGTTTGGTTTCTGGGATATTTTGTTAAACTTAGATGTTTAAATCTAGGGTGATAGTTTGGCCAGCAAACATATTTTGGCCCTCCTGGCCTCGGCTAAGGTGCTGGTTCTGTTTTTGTTGATTCATTGTTTATTGTTGCTTACATTGTTTGTGAGTTTTTTATGCTTGGTCCTTGTCCTTGTTTTGAAATTCAGTACTTACCGTTTAGTTTTTCAATAATCTCGCTGAAGAAAAGAAAGAGCTTGAACATTGCGTAACTATTATATGTTCTAGCTGTCCTGTGACTGTAAGTGGGGACTTTATAAATGTACGTTTATCATTTTTATACCCACGGTACTAAGTATATAGGGGGTATATAGTTTTTGCCTTTTCTGTAATTATGTTTGTCTGTTTGTTTGTTTGTTTGTAAACTTTTTTCCGTCAAAGATATCTCAGCAACTACTTGGGTTAGGATTCTGAAATTTGATACAAAGCTTGATAGTGATAAGTTGTATTGTGTAACAAAAATACAGACACATATTGTTTATCAGTCTCTTTATTTGTTCATTTTTCTTTCTCTCCAATGGAAATTTCTGTCACAGATTTCTCAGCTCCTATTTTGGTACAAAGCTTGATAGTGATGAGTTGTATTGTTTAACAAAAATACAGCCACATATTGCTTATCAGTCCCTTTATTGTTCATTTTTCTTTCTCTCCAATGGAAATTTCTGTCACAGATTTCTCAGCTCCTATTAGAGCCAGTGTTTTAAAATTCTGTGTACACCTTCAGGTATGCAAAGTGTACTGTGTAAATGAAAATTAAGATGCTAATCCTTATTTTGCCTTCTTTTTTCAAATTTTCATTCTTTCCTTCTTTCACTCGTATACAATACATATGGACATTTTCTTCTGTTAAAGATTTCTCAGCAACTACTTGAGTTAGGATTCTGAAATTTGGTACAAAGCTTGATAGTGATAAGTTGTATTGTATTAAAAAAAAACAACAACATATTGCTTATCAGTCCCTTTATTTATTCATTTTCTTTCTCTCCAATGAAAATTTCTGTCACAGATTTCACAGCTCCTATTGGAGCCATATTGGAGCCAGTGTTTTAAAATTTTGTGTACACATTCAGGTAGGCTAAGTATATTGTGTAAATGAAAATAAAGATGCTAAAGCTCATTTAGCCTTCTTTTTCAATTTTTCCTTCTGTCACTCCTATATAACACATATGGACATTTTCGTCAGAATTTTCTGAGCAACTACTTGATTTAGGATTATGAAATTTTGTGAACACTTTCAGATAGGCAAAGTGTATTGTGTAAATGAAAATTAAGGTGCTAATCCTCATTTTTCTTCTTTTTTCAAATTCTAAATTTTTGCATCTGTCACTCTTATATAAAACATATGGACTTTTTTCATCAAAGTTTTCTCAGAAACTATTTGATTTAGGATTATGAAATCTTTGACAATTTTGTCTTTTCTCTGAAAGTGTAACAACCTCTGATGGCTACCGCCGGGGGTATGTGAGCTTTGCTCACTTTTTGCTATATTTGACAATGTTGATAGTTAGTGGAGTGCCTTCTCAATACTTTTTGTTGATAAATAGAGGATCTTACATGGGTGCTCATGTTTTATTGAATTTAATTAACAAGTTGGGGAAAATTAATAAAATGCGAGACTTGCCGAGTTTAATAAATTCAATAATACAGGAGCATGAATGTTAGATTCTATTTATTACATGACATTAACTAAAAATCACATTTTTGGCATGTGAACGTCAAGATATTGCCATCTTTTACGCAACGTTTTAATGGACGTCATAATTTTCCCGAAAATCTGTAAACCACCAGTGGCTAATGATTTTATTGCATAGTGTAATATCACTCCAAGACGCGATGTCATGTAATAAACAGTTTCATTATATTGATAAAAGCTATGCTAAAGATCAATTCAAATCTAAAAATAAAGTCTTGAGACAAAATATGCAAATAGATGTTCTTACACAATTTGATTTAAAGACACTCTTTAACCAATTCCCAGTAACAGAAACCTTTAATGCATATCCTGTGCAACATATGTAATTGTTTTGTTCTCCCAACCTATATATTCTGGACTTTATCTAGATATGAAGAAAAAAGTATGTGTGCTACCACCTCTCACACAGAATTTTGCTAAAAGAAGTTGTTTTTTAACTGTAAATGAACCAAAGCATGAACAGATACTAACCTGTAATGGTTGTGTGATATAAACAACAGGGTCTGCATTGTTTGTATAATATGAACTAGAGTGTTATACTAGAGAACTTTGAAAACGTAACACCAAGCATAAATACTTAATTTCTCAAACATTGAGAAGGCCAAAGAGTTTTGTGTGTCCTAAAATCATGGTTGTAAAATTAAATTAAGGTATTTAAATACCTTTTTAAAGCAGAGTGGTCGATTTTGATGGCCGCCAGTTTAGCCGAAAGTTAATTTACTTCATTTTCATTAAACCATCACTCACCTCAGTTTAGTGCCAAGTTTCTTGCATTTTGATCACATACCATGTGGGCTTCAAAAACCTGTCTTCAGAGTGGCTTATCAAGTAAGTCTCTAACCGCTCTGACCAGCTATACAAACAAGCTAGGATATTGGATCTTTGCATGTAGGAAGGTTGATTAATATAATTTTAGAAAGCGAATACAAATGAATTGATCAGAATGCACAGATACGCAAGCTGATCTGTGCCTTTGTTGTTTGTATGTTTGCCTTTTGTTTTCTTATGATACATGTGTTTCGCTTTCAGTTGTACTTGTTTTAATTTCGAGTCTCTTTTATATCATTTAAATTGAGAGTATTGTGTAGTATACATGTATATGTATCAAATTATTGTTTAAAGAGGTATTTGTAGTTATGACTTGGGTTCTGGGCCCTGTTGCATAAACCATCATTAAAGAAGCTATCATTAAGGTTTAAGCTGTCATTTGACTTTTACCAGTCCATTAGTTAAGTTGGCATTATTTTTGTGTTGCATAAAGCAATTTTAATGTCAACTTAACTAATGACGACTTAACAGACTGGTAAAGCTAACATTAAGGCATTTTCACGTGCAATGCTCCAACAACAGCTTCAAATATGGCGGCGAATCACAGTCACAGTGACGCTTCGACGAAACCGACAGCTTGAGCTTTGTAAACTATAAATTGTAAAGTTCTGGCATGTAAAGCGAATATGGAAAAACAAACTTCTTTGCAGAAAAACAATCTAGATCAAATCCCGAAAATGTCAGTTTATGCTACATTACGCCGTAAATATGTAGTTCGAGTTGGAAGACGGTTCGTCCAATGTTAGGACTATATCAGTAAGTTTAGTTTTCTTGTGACCCGCTTCGTTCGTTTATTTCACTTACGAAAAAACACGGGTTTCACCCCATAATCTGTTCTAGATCAAGATGTTGTAGCTCCATAAAAGAAATGGTTGAAAGGCCGCATGTAAGCCTAATGCACATGCGACGATGTGTCTCTTTTATCGAAAAAAAAAAAACATTTTTAAAACCATCGGCTGTTTTGTTTACATCCGTTTCCATGGGACATGCATGTTGACATTGTTGTATTTTCCGCCAGTGACTTTTAACGGCGCACCCCTTCAAGCCACAATTTGTTTGATTTGAATCTTTACGTCTAAGTACACAAATTTTTCAGTTATGTCGGGACGGGTCTTCCTGAGTTGACCCAAAACTAAGCAAGGATAAAATGGGTCTTGCTCAAGGACACAATGCAGTGACGCGGGTGATTTCGATCCCGCAACCCCCTGCACTCTAACACTGCGCTGTGCTCCAAAAATTTCATCAGAACAAAATAAAATAGGACAACCAGCATCCTGGCACAATACAGGCAAGGTCGTCACAGCCTGTTTGTATGGCAGGGAAAGCCGGGGTGCTAAGGGAAAAAACACTACAAGCTGTTCTTTTTTAATTTGTATTTTATTTTATTATCCTTTTTTTGCTATTGAATAATAGCATTGCTTATATGTTTATTTACACAGCGCACACATATGCTCACACCTTACTCCATAAAATGGATGGGTCTAAGAGATATATTTTAAAAGGCACCCTTTAAAGGCAACACCCCGGCAATACCACACCGTGTATGAGGTAACCATGAATTTTCAGGGACACAAGACAGTGACACCGGGCGGCGTAGCGCAGTCGATAACGTGTCTGACTAGGTGCGTGTTTGACTGCAGACCCAGGGGTTGCTAGTTCAATCCCGGCCTGGCCCCATACTTTCGTGAAATAATTTATACGGTAATTCTCCTGCCGTTGATTCAGTCAAGAAGGGTTGTTGTCAGTTTATATAATACAAGCGAAAGTATGTGCACGAAACCTTTGCTCAAGCTTGCCCAGGAAAAGATTTGTTGCTAGGTGAGCCGATTGTCCTGACATAACATGATCATAGCTATACGGGTCTCAATGGGATACCTCTGAAATCGTTAATCAGTAACACCCAAAAATCGCTAATCTGTAAAATTTAGACCCAAAAATCGCTAGTCAGTAAAATGTATGTCCAGAAATCGCTAATCAGTAAAATTTGGCAAAAATCAATTATCAGTAATGTTTAGGCCAGAAATAAGTAATCGGTAAAAAAAGCCCCCCAAATCGGTACATGTAATCAGTAACAGTTTTCTGTAGAAGCGAAGTGGAATAACTTTTTCCATCGAATTTGCTAACTAGGGCAAGGGTCGTAACTAATGCTGTGAGAACTTGTGACCCAACCCCATTGCTGTATCATATTTGGCAATAAAATATGTTTGACCCTTTTAAGCCAAATGGAATTTCCCACTTCTATCAGCTGGACCAGTCCATTTCCGTTTAAGGGTTGTTTGGTGGTACTTTTCATTTTTATTCAATTTTTAAAAGAAACTTCTGTAAGCAAACAGTGGAGAACCTGATCAGACGCCGCATTTTGCGGTGTCTGATCTGGTTATGCACAGTTTGTCAATGTTCCACAAAAATGACGCTAGGCTTTACCCCTTAAATGGGTTAAACTATTCGCTAACGCGTCGGTAATTTTTTGGCCCAAAATCACTAATCATTATATATTTTAGTCCGAAATTTGCTAATCACTAGCACCTCTCATTCCGCTATTCAGTAAGATTAACCATAAAAATTCGCTTATACATCTAGTTCAAAACATGTTTGGAAGCAGCTTGGTTCAACAGTGCATGCATATAACCTACATATGGTGGACAAAAATATTCGTCACTGCATGACGTCGCTGTATAAAACAGTGCATTTCAAGATGTTTTTGGTAAAAAAAAAATAGTTAATGCATGGGTGCAATTTCACAGAATAGCAATTAGAAAATAACAATATACAATTAAATATCAAAATGAGTACTCTTTTTGTTCTAAACTATCTAACGGGCGTTCAAAGTGAGTACTATTTTTCCAGTGACGCTAACATTAACGTCATCGAAAAAAATGGCATGATTTCATTTTTTTCTTTGCGCTAAAACGGTTGGTATAAGAAAACAATAGACAACAGTAAACTACTGTAAGTATGTTTATTACGAAAACCAATTTGCTATCATTTGGTACTTTTTCCATATGTAGCTTCAATAGTTTTCCTGGAATAATTTTGCAAAAACAGTGAGGCGGACGAGTACTTTTGTCCACAATCTGTAGTCATGGTAGTTGTTTAATTTGTTTCTTTTTTCTCTCCAAATGCACTCTTTATAGAATCTCGAGTATAGAATCAATCATATAATATTGTTTTCTAGAAAGCATACCAATCACATTAGAAATACGTTCAGAGTTGACATCGGATAAGGTACAAATTTGTGATACACGTGTGCTTTTCACTATCCCCTATTCCGGTCCCACTACGTCGCGTGGTTCATGCATTGCAACAACAAAAAAATCGCACCATTTATGTATAGCGATGAGGCTGGATGATTATCAAGAGATAAACGGTGTTTCTTTACTCGGTCGAGCCATCGCGTATTGATCAGGTTATCCAGTGTTACTTATTGCACGTCACAGCTAACGTCACAGCGCGCGTGCAAATACACCGACACTCAAAAAAAGGTCAGAGTTATGTTCATTTAGCAAGGCCCAAAATGCTAATTTCAAAAGGACGTTAAGTATCTCGTTGTATTATCTAAGCCATGTGAAAGCCATCATTTTCAGCCAATCCCAAGCCCCTAGCTGGTATAGAGTCACCCCCACCCCCGAGCCTGGTCCTCCATTAGGCAATATGTTCTAATGCATTCCAGTGAAATAAATTGCTCCCCCCATGCGCGGAACCAGGAAATTTCGTCATGGGCGGGAGGGGGTTTAGATCTACCCATATATGTGATTTTCCGATGGGGTCCAGGCCCCATACCCCCCCCCCCCCCTCCGGATCCGCGCATGCCCACCCAATCCCTTGCTCCACATAGCGTATTGTAGTTAGGCACTGGAAGCCAATAGTCACTTTGAAATAATAATGATAATCATTTGAATTTTTAGCTGTTTTTATGATTATGATTACTAATTTTCAGTGAATTACAAAATGGCTGCAAATCATGGAAATGCACATGTACAGCAGTGAAATCCATACTTAATGACAGCTTTAAAGTACCTCCTGAGGTACTTTAGTTAATAACAGCTTTAACGGGAGCTAAATGCCGACTTAAAGTTAATGGACTTTTATGCAACAGAGTTAAAGTCGGCATTAAGTTAACAGCGACTTAATGACGACTTAACTGGCAGTTAACTTTTAATGACGGTTTATGCAACAGGCCCCAGATTTTCTTGTTCAAATATGTTTGCAGATACATGTAAAAGTAAGAAAGAGGGCAAAGATCAGGAATCGATACAATCAAGTACCTCACCTGACCCAGTATTCCAATGGGAAAGTAACAAACTCACAATTAGACATCACAAACGAGAGCCAAAAGGTCAGCCCTTTAAGCTAATTTCTCTGATTCAAATATACTACCTTTAAAGTTATACAACTTGAATAATATTTCTTATCACGGAGTAGCATATAAATACATGAAATGAAATATTTCATCCTGGTCAAGTGCCCTCTAATCACATTCCTCACTGCATAAACGAGGGTCTGGATGGGGGTCTGGTATTCACTATTCATTAAAAATTAAGCCCATTATTCATCTCATTAGAATTTTGGGTTATTCATTAAAATAAGACCAATTATTTATTATACATATGTAGGTAAGAAAGGTGGCAAAGAAATCTGATTATTCACTATTCATTATTTTTTCTTCAATTCATTAAAAAATAGGATTATTCATTATTTTTTAGGATCTCATTATTCACTATTCATTTTTTTTGGCTCATTATTCACTATTATTATAAAAAGGGGCAATTATTCACTAATCATTATTACCCATCCAGACCCTCATAAACATCGTTCCTTTACAGGGGGTTGTGGTAACAAACGTTCAGGACAACAGATATGCACAGCATGTTGCGCAGATCCTTTGTGTAATAGCGGTACCTGCTTTCAAGTGATTGGTAAGTTATGACATTTGGCTTCGATGATGTAAACCTTTTTCATGCTAAACTCAACTGAACATGGAATTTATCCTGCTCATTATTGTTAAAATGCCAACATTTGTTGGCATTTTAATATTTATTAGCATGATAAGTGCAACATCTGAGAGTTTGAAAGCAAAAGTTGTCTTTATAAATTTTGCAGCATTTTAGTTTTTATAAGTACTTAAAATGTCATGTTCAGTTGAGTTGAGCATGGAACAAGTATTATAACCTCGGGGCTTGGCCACCATATAAGATGTTGATACCTATCGTATGCGAATGTATGTACATATATTACCATGCTGTAATACAGTGAGTTTACATGTTTGATCAGAGCTTTCACCATCTTTTTTTCCAATTTTGAGAAATTCCTTTTTTCATTGACCGTTACAATTTTCCCCTCAGAGATCCGGGCATTCTCTGGGGTTTATATGCAATTGTGAAGTTCAAAAAGACAATAAACATTTATCATACATCAAAAACTCTCTCACCAGTTTACGCTAAGTGATCATAATATGATTTGCATGATACAATTACAGATAAATCTAAAAAACAATGTTTCTAGCAACAATGTTCAATTGCAGACAAGATATGGACCAGTTGTGTGTTTCTCATGCTTTCGCATCTGTTCATTGCTGCCCTGTGGTCACTTGCTGGGAAAAAGCTGACTACTTGGCTTTTGTTGGTTATGTTTATTGTATTTTTGTTACTGTCCCATGTTGTATCGTTTCCTGATCTTTGCTGTCTTTCTTACATTAAGTTGATGGGGCATTACATGTTACTGATAAAAAAAGAAAAACTTTGATTTTTTATGAACTAATACTGTTTATGAGATTTCGATAGGGTTCCACTTTTCAATAATTTATTCAATTTGTCATTAGATATAGACATTTCCAGGTGTACTTTGTACATTTAACAGTATTTTTTCTTAAATATGCCCCAAAGCAAATTTTGCTTGTTGCACCGAGTAGTCTATATGTAGTATTTTGCATATGACAGGATGAAGCTGAGTATTTCAGGAAATGCTTTATTTTTTATCTATACCTAGTATGTATACATGTATCACATTCTATAATTTTGTAGTTTAAGCCAGTTTTCTATGCTTTTAAAGAATTGTTGTATCTTCTCGCAATGCCAAAACAAGTGTGTTATCGTTTCCCCTTGTGAAAGACAATAATAACAGTCTGGATAATTTTTAGGTTTTAGTTTGAATAGATAATTGATTGTTACTAAATTATTGTGATTAATACAGCTTTGGAACTATTGTATAGCATGTTATTTAGTTATCGTGAAAGGATTTATAAAAAATTTCTACCAGTCCTCATTTCTAAGTGTATATTTTTTTTATTCCAAAACAGCATTCCGGTTTCACAGTTCTTATTAAGAATATTGTATATAGGCTGGGTTCCATGTTTTTGTTGGAGGATCAGCTTTAAATGCTTAGGTATAAAAGGGCCTTCTATAGTTGTTCTAAGAGTGACTTTATGACTATATATTTTGATTGACTTAGTAATACCTTGATAATGCAAATAATTTGTTGTTATACTTGTATTTTACTTTGCTACTAATTCATCTCGATTATATAATTCTTCATTTTCTTTTACTATGTCATTTATAAATTTAATTCATTTCTTGTAACAGTCTTTCCAGAAAACATACTTTTATCAATGCAAATTTTACTATTGTAAAATATAGGAGTTTTAAAAATATGTGAAATGCCTTTTTCCAGTTCAGTGTTTTTTGTTTTGTTTTGATAAAGCCTGTTAAGACATATTTCAAGAAAGGATTATCTCTTTTTTGTTCATTATTTTCTTGGCATATTTTGGATCTACAGCAGTCAATGTTTCTAAGTTAACCTATTTGAGAATGTAATCTTGCCATTTGCAGGTGCCTGTAATAAATCTTCTAATCCATGTTACTTTTAAAGCATAACTGAACAAATCTTTATTTATCATTTTCATTTTAGCCATTTTGCATAGTTTATGTATACGAGCAAACGGCTCTGGTATCGATGGTTGGGCGGCTCTTCCTCGCGGTGCCATGGGGTTGTCTGCGGTTTGTGATTGTGGTATTTCCTGATCATACGCACTTACTATTTCTGGTGAGACTGAATACGCATATCTCCCATTATGCACTTACGCACATGTGTGTTACGAAGATTGTACTCATTCAAGGGAAATCACCATATATGGAAATAGTGTTAACCCTTAAAGCGCCAAGAAAAAATGCATTTGAAAATGTCGTCTGCTGAAGTCGTCTGCTGCAAATAATTGTGTAACATTACTGACGGATTAAGTATAAAGTAAACAGCGTGGACCCAGAACAGACTGCTCCTCTGATCTGGGTCCACACTGTTTGCCATGGAGGCTTTTTAAACATTTCGGCAGACGAGAAAAGCAGACGACTTTTGTTGCGATTGGCGCATTAAGGGTTAATCACACCACAAGAGACTACTTTAGTAAGAAAAGTCCCTATATTAAACAAAAAGGACGCAGTTGATGAAAATCATTGGTCATTTCAGTAGTTTTCCTTTGATATGCGTAACTATTACAGCATTCTGCATACACCTTTAGACTGCACGGATGAACCTGTGTTGCTCGCAGAGATGCAATATGAAACCGAACTCTCGCGTTTCTGCTCATCACAATTTAATTTCCATGATTTAAATACACTGCCTATAAAGCTATACAAACAGGATAATATCGCGTATCACAGAGTAGCAAATAAATTTGAGCAATGACATGTGATTTCTAACAATGTGGCATTTTGACAAGTGTAGACTTAGACGAGCCTATGCATCCTTCTTTTAAGCTTAGAAACTCCAAATGATGTTCGGTCAGTAGCATATTCAAGCGACTATCAAAGGCTCTGGTCAGACTGCGCATATGCGCAGGCTGATCTGAGGCTTTGATGGTTGCACATAACACATTGTTGGAAATCTCATGTCGCGGCTCATTTACGAATTAGAAGTGGGGTAAGAGTAGGTGCTTGTATGGGACCTTTCATTCAGGGGAAACATAGAAAATAATGCTGAAAAACTCGTATTTCTTTTATTTTTCAGATCGCCTTTACAACCTGTGGATGGCTGGAATGCTTGATATTAGTACTCTACACGTGCGAAATATGACCACCCCTATTACTGGATAATCTGTCACATTTCGTAAATAAAAAAACTCTAATTTTGCCCATGCAAATTGTTTATTTGGTGTTATTGTTGAGTTTGCTGCTGCCGTTAACTGCTGCTGCTGCTGCTGGTGTGTGTGTGTGTGTGTGTGTGTGTGTGTGTGTGTGTGTGTGTGTGTGTGTGTGTGTGTGTGTGTGTGTTAAAGAACAAGATATCAGGTTTGTTCTGATGAAGGATTGTAATTGTGTCTTAAAGAAGAATATATTTTAACACATTACATTACGTTTTTTTCTATGGAACCACTGACTTCTTGCCACTAAAGGTAACACCACCCACAAACAGTTTATAGCTTTCCTATTCTGTTTTGATGTATAAGTAGTTCGATATAATAGCTGACGATATGTTAATAACGTATAATTAAAGTAATTTTTATTGTTACCAAATATTTTGAAAAAAGGTCGGATAAATTGTAATCTTCCGTCCGTCAATCTGTTTACCCAAACTCCTCCTTCATTTTTTTGGCTAAAGGTGTTTTTTAATGACACAATATTCACTCATGTTGTGTAAATGACAATGAAGGTATCACCAATTGAGCCGCGGCATGAGATTTCCAACAATAAGTATGTGCGATCAGCAAAGCCTTAGATCGGCCTGCGCATACGCGCAGTCTGATCAGAGCCTTTGCTAGTCGCTTTAATATTCTATTAGAGTTAAGCTACTGACTGAACATCATTTGGAGTGTCTAAGCTTAAAAGGATGCGCCACAGGCTCATCTGAGTCTACAAATGCCACATTGTTCGAAATCACATGTCATCGCTCAAATGTTTCAGATTCCGAATATGTCCTTAAATTCTGTCATACCGGTCGTAACGCAAGGTAAGAAAGAGGGCAATTTTCTCTATGGAAGGTGCTCGTATCTGGCACAATGGTTGCTTATGTTGTGTAGACGTCAAGAAATGCCTTAGATTGCAAATATAACCTTGAGGTCAAAGGTCAAGGTCAAATATACTCAATAATTTTCACAGTGCATGTATGCTAATAATTTTTCGTAAAACAATGTATGAATGTGTGGTATCATATATGACCTTGTGCAAGACGTGGATAATGTATTTGCCCTTCTTTAATTGCAATCATGCCACAAGTACTAACTGTGCTTAATAAGGACACCCTCGGTCAGAATATGAAAGAGGAGTTCCGGTTACATGCAGCATTACAGATGTTAAGTAAATTAGACCTTGACCTTTGATTCAAAGGTAATATTGGGGATTTAAATACTTACCTGTCATTAACACACAAATGATAGCTGTTGTGCTAAATATGAACACCGATGGTCAAAAACTGAAGAGGAGGTTGCGATGTGCGTCATAAAACAGACTTTATATATATATATGACCTTGTCCTATGCCTCCAATGTCATAGCAATGATCTGTACCCTTTCTTGTAATCTACACAGTATAAGCAATAATAATTGTGCTAAATATGAACACAATCTGTCAAAAATGAAAGAGGAGTTCGTGTTACAAGCCTTTAAACTGCCTTTAAGAGTATTTGACCCCAACCTTTGACTCCCAGGTCATATCGGTGAACAAAAATTTGTTTTTGGTGATCTTCACGTCATAAACAATCTTTGTGCTAAATATGACTACCCTCCATAAAACAGAATGAGGAATTCGAGTAACGAGCCATAAGACAGGGTTTAAAAATAAATGACCTTTCCCTGTGACCTGCGACTCCAAGGTCATAACTGTCAGTGATCTGGAACATACTTTGTTATCTAAACACCACAGGTATTTATTGTGCCAAGTATGAACATCTTCGTTCACAGATTTTAATATATGTGACCTTGCCATTTGACTCCAAGGTCGCATCTGCGATCTGAATAATACGATATAATTAGCATGCTATAGGCAATCCGTGTACGAAATATAGCCACCGTCTGTCAAAAATTGAAGGCGGCGCTAACGTTACGATCAAACCCAACTGACAGATAGACGGACTTGACGGATAACAAATAATCCGACTTTTTTTTCAAAATATGCGGATATAAAAACACAAGATAAGTGTAATTTATAAACAAGTGTAAATTAACACCGAAAAGATGCCAATTTACACTTACTTTCCAACTACATGTAATATAATTTGAGGCCAGCAATATAATTGAAATCAAAATATGAAAGATGGCTTGAAAACTGCCAACAGCAGTTCTCTGGTATCACTAATTACAGCGGATAGGCGACAATTGAAAACGTTAATATCATCGACCAACGTAGATCAAAAATCGTTAGAAACAGAGTTTTCGAAAGCCATTTGTCGCCCGATTGGCGACAAATGACAATAAAACTCTGTTTCTATCGGTTTTTTATCCGCGTTCGTCGATTGTTAAGAGCGTTTCCGATTGTCGCCTATCCAGTGTGTTAATGCTACAGTCAGATGACCAGAGAAACATAACCATCACATAACACAGACCAACCCATGGCACTGCTATAAAAGAGAAGCAGAACGCTGTCAGCCACAGTTAAGCAAAATGATTGAATCACTAGAAATATTTCAAAATATATATGACAACATCTCTACAACTCTTTTTTGATTTTACAAAATGACCAGATTACATAAGGTCCTTATGTGCTCACCTGACACTGAGTCATACGGCTGTACAATGCCAAGATCAACCTAGGATTATCATTTGAACAAACTTTGTTAGGCCCATATCCCAATCGGAACTGCCTAGGTCAATTCCGCGAAATTCCGTGGAATCAGACCACGGATGTACATCGAGGATCTACTTTGATAACGCGCGCGATAAAGTGACGCTGATGTTATACAACGTGACGTTGACGTCACAGAAACCATGTTAACACAATAACAAGGGCAATTGCAGCCAAACAAATGGCTTAAATGAAGTTTATGGGGTTTTTTTTCAAATAAATTATCGCTAAGGCGATATTTTATTGAACAAACGTAAACTTCGTTTTTTTCTGCTGATTAAACTTTTCGGACAATCAGAATAATCGATTTTAATAAAGCTGAACCCACATGCTACAGAACTAACTTTTCCATACGCCAGTTCCAGCTAACAAAATGGAGCTTTTTTGGTACAACCGGGGGGACGTTCCTGAATGAGACATACAAAGACAAAGGTGATTGACCTATTAGTTTCCAAAACGATTATCTAACATGAAATAAAAGATATTTTGTCTATCAACCGTACATTGTAGAGCCCAAATCCACAATGCTTACTGTAAAGGCGGCAACTTTAATACTCATATCTGGCGTGGTCGGCAATTTATCTGCTAAACAAGGGAAATCAGGTTCTTATTATAATTTGGTGAAGAATAAGTAAGTTCTTTGGGCCGCGCAAACGTGCGTGAATTTCATGAAATTTCTAACCGTATTAACACTGAACTCACATTTATTAACCCTTAAGGCGCATAATCACAAAATGTATGTTTTTTGTCGTCCCCTAATATATTTGAAGCATCAAAGACAAACAGTGTGGACCCAGATCAGACTGCTCCTGTAGGAGCAGTTTGATCTTGGTCCACAAAGTTTGCCTCTTTGCTTATGGTAAATAGACTTTTTCAGATGCAGTTGTTTTGCTGGCGTTTTAAGGACTAAATAATGTGTTTTGCTTCTTCTATACTGAGGAAATGGCGCAAGATGATACAGTTACTTTTGAATAAAACCACGCCTCATTTTCAGCTTTTACCTATGTCTGAGATTGACCAGTCCTAATTACGCATTCATGAGGTGCCACTTTTACAGTAACCAAAAAGTCATATAATACATACCGAAACCTAGGGCCGGTGTCCCTGTGGTTCTGGAGACGTAGATGTTTTAAAGTTTTGAACTTACATAGGCATTGGAGTTATTTTTGTCGTGTGACTAATAAACCACATGATTATTTTTACATTAGCTTAATCTAATTGATGCTCCATTTTAAATTCGAGTTAAATTGGCCTTGAACAAAATGTTCAAATATGCTGATGGCAGTCCAACATTAGCAACCTTGGTTGAAAGATCAACACTTGACCTAAGCTACTTCTCTATGGTAATTGCACGACCCTTAAGTCTGTACTTTAATCACTATGTGAGTCCGTGCGTCCGTCCGTCCGTCCGTGGTCAATTATTAAAAAATGCTCATAACTCTTGAACCACAAGGTATAAATCCACAAAACGCTTAAAGGCGTGACTGTGACGGTTAAATGTATTGAATGAATCGAGGGACATTACTTAAAGGTCGTGGTAGAAGTATATAATTTGATCAAATTTTGCATACAAATGCATGTCAACATTTTTAACATGAACATCCTTTATTGAGGGACGAGGGTATGCTGAGCAGTATTTCAGCGAGTTGTGGTCAGTTAGTGAAATGTTCATAACTTTTGAACCACATGGTACATTTGGATCAAATTTTGCATTATTTTTTTTTAATTTTAACTTTGTCCAGCCTATGGTATGCAAAATCGTGACGAGGTTTTGCCAAGCATCATTTTAGTTGGCCAATGTCTTTTACTGAAAAGCTCATAATTCTTGAACGGCACCATATATTTAAATCAAATTCTGCATATTTATACATATTTTGGAATTGGCATGGAAAATGACAAAGAAAAGAAAAAAAATTTAAAGAAAAAAATATTGGTCACGCCTGTGTTCGAACATTTCAGCGTCAGGCTGTTGGATTAAAAGAAAGCCTCTTAGACCACTTGGGCACCATGTATTGTAAACTAAACTCGTGCATATTACCTATATAGACTTTACCTGTGTCAGAACGTGGTCCTTGCATCAATCTTTAGTAAAAATTCCTTTGTGCGAAACGTTTTTTACGTCAGTGAAGTTGCAACCTGCGAAAACGCACACTATTTCATTATCGTGATACAGATATTTATTTAAAAAATATACTTAGCAGTGAAATCAATGCATATCAAAAACAAATAGAAGTGTTATCAATCACTAGTGAAAGATATGATATCAATCTAGTGATTGATATCAGCCTATATTTTCGCTGTAGCGTTTTTTGGATCACCTCTGAGTTTTCCTCTAAGGAGGTTTAATATGGAGACACCTAACTTTTGGCGGGAGGTATATTTCTGCCAGCAAGATTTTTCTTGAGACGAGGGAAGAGAAAAAAGTCACAGGGGACTAGATCAGGGGAATAGGGTGAATGTTCTAGAACATAGTCCCCCTGTTCTTTCCAAAAGCGACGCCACACTACCGGCCTTGTGACTTGAGGCATTGTCATGTTACAAATAAATACCACAGATATCTTCGGTCAACATTTCTGGTAGATATTTACAAATTTTCTAAGAACTTTGTTCCTGTAAAACCTTGTATTCATTGACTTGCCTTTGGGTATAGAGACTTGTATTGCTAGTCCGTTAGGAGTGGAAAATACGGCATATATAACCTTTTTTACACTGGTAATCCTTTTGGCAATACAAGGCCTTCTTGCATTTTGGTAAGCCATACTCGATTACTTATTTTTCGTTGCGGTTCGAAATAGTGCACCATATGTTACTACATTCATAAATAATTTCTGATCATATCCTTGAAATCGTTTTAACAGTTTGCGCGCCGTCCTAACATGCGTGTATTTTTGCTCCTCATTGAGCAAATGTGGGGCCCACCAAGTGCTTTCCGTCTTCATTTTTCAAAATATTTCGCCAAAAGCGCAGTGCAAATGCTTTTGAAATGCCAACCATGTCCGCAATCTGCTGAGAAGTATATCTTTGCGTCTGATTTTACTATATAATTTTTTATAACAATCTTTGGACTACCTGCAGATTTAGATCTACAATATTTTGGAGCACTTGTAACAGACCCTACGCCTGCACTGAAATCCCTAACCTGTCTGCAAACTGTGGAAAATGACATTGAAATACGAACATAAACAGTACATGTACATATGTCAGCATAAATGTCCGTTGAACCTCTGCTTAGTATTGCGCGAGTCTTAATGTCAGCCCTGATTTTGATCTCATTTTCAACGCTTCTCCCAACCACTTTGCTTAACCGCCTATGAGTAGGGTTTGTGCAAAAGTAAATTTCACGAGAAATATTGTGTCAACATGTGCAGTTGATACATCGATTGAAAGGTGAGAGAATGGGGAACACATACAAGGCGTGGGTTTTATCTTCCCGCCAACAGTGCAGTGAAAATTAGCCAGTGGCATTACTTTTGATCCCATCCTCGTAATGATTAATACGCTGTACGTTTAAAAACATTGTAGTTCACGCATGTAATTTTACGCATGTAAAATTGTGTGCTACATTGTACATACAAAAAAGAAGAAGACAAAGATCAGGAATCGATAAATCAAAGTACCACACCTGACCCGGAACACAATATGGCAAAGTGAAAAAATCACACACAAGAGAGCTAAGAGGTCAGCCCTTTCCCAGCAGGTGATCACAAGGCTGCAAGGGACAGACATTAGACAGCATAACAAAGACAAAACATGAATCTTACATGTATTAAATAACAAAATGGGTCCACAAAAGAAGCACCACATTGGAAGGGCCAGTAAAAAAGCCCACTTCGCGGGACATAAACCTAAACATTTGTTGTTGGTGCTCTAATTAACCGTCTCAATGAGACGGTTCCGTTTGAACAACTGAAAACATTTGAGCCGTGACATGAGCTTTCCAACAATGTGGTATGTGTGACCAACAAAGCCTCAGATTAGCCTGCGCATACGCGCAGTCTGATCAGAGCCTTTGCTAGTCGCTTGAATATTCGATGACTGTTAAGCTACTGACTGAACACCATTTGGATTTTCTATTATTAAAAGGAGGCTGCACAGGCTCGTCGGAGTCTACGCATGTCAAAAAAGCCACATTGTTGGAAATCATATGTCGCGGCTCAATTTTTTTTAAAATTGTATTAGGTCAATGCCACCTATCTCACAGTTGGTCATAGATAAGCAACATGTTTGTTATAATGACTTTAAAAGATAAGATAATACTTTCTTCATAGAACAAGTTTCCTTGGTAGGTTATTTTTTTGTTAATAATTATTATCGAATAGTTGATTATTATTCAATCTTCGATTATATTTCGTGCTTTGTTGTCATCTTTTGATTTAGGGAAGACGTGTAAATATTTTATGGAGGTATATCGTCGGATAAACGTTCTGAAATGTAGCTTTATGAACCGTAAAACGTGATTTCTGAACGCATATCGACGATATATCTCCCCAAATGCCAATTTTGAATACGGTTATTCACGTACAGACGCACACACCATACAGTTACCTGCACTTGAATAATCTCATGTGCTGAAATTTTGCTCAATTCGTTTTTAAAATGTGAGAAAAAAATCATGACATTAAAGTTAAACTTCATTGGTTCAATTCGATTGCACATTAAAGTCAGTATCTCGACAAAATTTCGTTCACCCGAAATACATGAAAAACATTTTTTTATTATCATAAACATGTTTTTTTAGTATGGTGATGGTACAAAACTGACATTTTAACTGAACACTATTAATAAATGTATAAATTAAAGCACTAAACAGTTGTTATTATTAGTAAGAGCTCAAAATATTCTTTAAATGTTCATAGTTCTGATAACTATACTAGGCCAAAAAAGAAACGCATAAAAAGCACACATTGTATATGGGAGATTTTTCACCAATCTCTCTCGGACGATTTGTCACAGTTTGAGTGCTGATTCTTGGGTTAAAGGTCCCTGGGGTTGTCCTAGCTATTACTGTCACCGGATAAAATTGATTGAGCAGTTTACACCTACAGTTTTGTCGATCTTGACGTCGCGTCATTACATGATGACGTCATGAATGCGCACGGTCTAGCTTTGTTCCAATCTGTCAGAAACGTTTCCTTAGATGTTTAATCGTCCTTGCATGGCATCGAAATTGTTTGGCTATCGCCGATGGCATCGCGTTAGCTTGTAACATTCTTATCGCCCTTTCGCGATCAACATGTGTTCATCTTTGTATCGTTAATTAGCAATATGCCATCATTATTTTTAAGTTTTAAAATGGTTTCAAGCAAACTGGATATTCGACTAGAGATTTCAGTGGTTAGAACATGTGTGTATCTAAATAAATTGAATGTGTACTTGAAAAACTGGAAAATAAAAATTCAGCCAGTACACAAGTTTTGGTTGACTGAGCTCAATAAAAAAAATGGGAATAATGTGTGGCAGGAATAATAGCAAAACATAAATAGCCATTGAAATTTTGTTAACACACAATATTTTTAATCTTTATATGCGGCGTTTCTTTTTTGGCCTAGTATTTATAGCTGATTTGGTTATTAGGGCCCAGGGGTTTGCAAACAACAAAGGCGCAGACCAGCCTGCCAGTGCGCATCCGCGCAGTCTGATCAGCACATTTGTTATTCACTTATTGGAAAGTATTATATCTAGACTTGCTGCGAGCGAAATTTCAATTTTCTAGCTAGTCTCTGTAGCTAACCAGGCCTGTTTGAATCAAGACAGGTTTTCTTTCGAAAGACAATATGGACATTTCAAACGAACAGTCTTAAAGAGACTAAGTCTGCAACTATGAACATTTTTCATTTTTTTTTCTTTTTAAATCATTTGTAAAAGCAGAATTAAGTTAAGTTTTCACAATAAATCTGTTCACTATAGCTGAAAACTGCATGGAAAAGTGAATTGTCTTATAAAAACAGGTGTTTTTGCTCTTGTTGGTAATTATCATCTTGTCATACCAAGGGTTGCGATTCGCTATCTTAAAGGTAGATACGACGAAACCTTCGTAAACAAGTGCAGCAAAACTATAAGCATGTTGTTTGTTATTCTATAAAACTTTATATACCAAAATAATCACAGTCAAGTGTTAGTTATTATATCTGTTAAAATTACGATTATGAACAAATTTTAAAATTTCTTTTGGTTTTGCATAGCACATGATATACTCAATCATTCGTCAGCACTAATATTAAATGTATCGATTAAAACGTGTACCAGTTAACCTCTGGTACTGTCATACCCCCATGTTATAAAAAGTGGTGGGGTAAATCAACCCCGCGTAGAAAAAACAATAACAGTGATTCCAACACCTTTTAAGAGGCACAAAAACAGTTTTAATGTATTTTTAAATATAGTAACGCTCCATGGCGTCATTTATGTACAAAATAAGGGATTTTAGCACACCTTAGGCTATTTATTTTGCAGTTCATTTCTAATAACACAAAAGTATTAGTTCTGTTTTGGGAAAAAGTTACCATCACACTTCCATCTACCATATACACAAGAAAAAATATAATAATACATTACATCTAACATATTAAGCCACATTCAAAAGCCCGTATCCAACTTCCGCTTGTGTCAACTTTTTACAATAAAAGTTTATATGCCTACTGTGTAATTTGTTGAGGTTCCAAATAATCTTCCATATCCAATAATTTCTACGTAATTGCCACAGTGTATAATGGTCACATAATATTGCAGCAATGAATGTCCCTTATCTGCAGCCAAATTTCCAGAAGATGTGTATGGCCAAGTGCGGATCCAGAGGGGGGGGGACAGGGGGTCCGGACCCCCCCCCCTGGAAAATCACAAGTTATATGGGTTTCTATAGGGAATAAGCAATTGGACCCCCCCCCCTGGAAAAAGTTGGACCCCCCCCCCCCCTGTGAAATGTTGGACCCCCTCTGAAACCTTGAAAAATGATAGATTTCTTCGATATTGACCATTTGACTTCTATGAATTAAGCTGAGGACTAAAAAAAAAAAAAAAAAAAAATACGTTGTCAGAGCTTTTTTTTTGTCAGACTGACCTGGACCCCCCTGACGAAAATTCCTGGATCCGCGCATGATGGCTATGGACCCATTTTCATGCAAGTGTTACTAAGGTTCTGTCAGAGACGAAGTCCATAAATGTCATATTTCTACCATCTTTCCAGTGTGCGATATATAGGTTTGTCTTTGCCTCTTGGAAGTCATTAAAGTAAATGTATTTTGAAATAATTTTAGGTTGCATGTATAGATAAAAGCTCAATCTTTCCAAATATATACATGATGCATTTACTTTCGCTGTTTTCATTAAATCTACCACTCTACGAACATAAAAAACGCCCCTTGTATAGCCTGTCAACATTGACCTGAGACTGATTAATTTTAGCAAAAATCTTTGTCATATTCGTGCGTTTTTGTGAAGTACTTATGGTTTTACCGAAAATATGACGATAATGAATGTCAATTCATTAATGCAATTGGTCCGATGGGCTAATGGTTAGCTAAATAAATACATATACATATACATGTAGCGAAATTTTGAAGAAAAAAAGCACTTTTTACATAATTGTCAAATGTACGAATTTATAAAAACATTTTTTACGAGGGCTGTTCAAATATGAATGCAAGTGGCTTCATAACTTTCTTCACATATACGTTACGACAAAATGGTAATCGTTTCTATAAAGGACTATATGTCACCTTTAAAGTGACACCAAACCTAAAGAAAAATACAGTATACTTATCGAGTTATAGCCCTTTGAATGAGGGTCACGTGTGTATACTAACAAACTCAATGCTTTGAACATATACAGTGATAGAGACGAGCGTATAGTTCTTCAAAGAACAGGTGAAATTTCTTGAAATTTTTAAGGAAGTATCCCCATATTCTTACATAATGATTCCGTGAAAAGTGCAAAAATCCGACATGCTTTTGTTAAATTACAACGAATCGTTTTCACTAAAGTCTCTTTATGTTTGCAAATAAATGGTAAACAAAATATCACCTTTCAGTTTTCAGTTAAACTTATCTATAACAAAATGCACGAAGCAACATTTAAACTAGTTTTAACTCAAAGACAATAGGTTGATCGCTCATACTGAGTTGTTGCTACAAATTATTAATGGATAGTGGTTAATTTTTAAACGCTGAAAAGCATTTTTATTAAGTCAAAAATGCCTTAAGTGAAAGGGGTTATAGAATTTATACTTGTTTTTTTTGTCATTACAGTGCGGCTTTATTCTAATTTTGAACGTAAACTTTTAGTTTGACCTCTATAGGCATTATTTACAATAAAATTACTCACCTGGTCTTGAGGACTAGACAGATTGAACATATTTTAATTAATGTAAACACGTCATTAAGAAGCAGAAAAATGCTTGAAAAAAATCATTTAAAATGGGATAACTCTGTAAAAAGAGGACCGATTATTTTGAAAACTTCCTTATGGCATATTTAGCATGTTTTCAGCAAAACGCAAAGAAAACGACACAGCGATGTTTATTATTCTATCAGCAGTAGATACCTCAAAATGACGTTTATCATAAAATTAATGACGTCACAAGCGTGCCTGTTTACTCGAGATTCAAGCAGGATTATATTTTTTTTTCCTGCAAGCAACTTTTGGATTGTTACTCAACTTGCTTTTAAAATTTGGTGTCATTTTGTCTTAAACTTACAAAGATATGACGCTATATCGCAGATGTACCAAAACGTGCATTGCAATTTGCTTCAAAAAAAACTTCAGTATACAGGAATGGCCTTTATATAAGGGTCTGTAACTCGAAGAATATAGTGAGTGTTTCTTTATGTTTGGTGCCATTTTTAAGGCGACAAATAGTTCTTTCCATAAAGGTATGACATTTTGTCGTAGCGTTTATGTGAAGAAAGTTATGAAGCTACTTGCATTCATATTTGAACAGCCCTCGTATATAATTTGCAAATGATTAAATGTATTATTTTTAAGATTGTTCTTATGTTTTGCGTCGTCTCGTGCACATGACAACTATTTTTATTCAGTCGCTTATGTATTCATTATTCTCCTTTTTCACGAGGGGTTTTAAAGCTGCATAGTCTGTAACTTTTGATCTTCTAATTTTAAAAATAATGTTTTTATTTTTCAAGAACACAGTAAAAATACTCAAATTCCGGTAAACATTTTACCATTTTCGTAAATCTTAACAAGTTATCACTATCAAAACAACTGCATTTGTATTAAAATTCAACGGTCTAGAATTATTGGAGGGACGCAAATAATTACCAACAAGAGAAAAATACACCTATTTGATAAGATAATTCTCTTTTCCATGCAGTTTTCAGCTGCAATGAACATTTTTATTTTGAAAACTAGCTTAATTCTACATTTACAAATGATTTAAAAAGAAAATAAAAATTTTCGGAAAAATGGTCAAAGTTACAGAGTATGCAGCTTTAATGGAAACATTGTGCCACGTATGTATTTGATGCATACATGTTTGTCAGATTCATAATAAATATCTATTTATACTCCAAATCAAGAACTTCAAAGTTAACGAACAAACGATCAAATAATGAGAGCAAAAATAAAACAGATAAGAAAAATCGGATTGAAATGGTCTTGGAATCGAACCCATGTCTTTTGAATGCTAACGGTAGAGTTTTATCAATTAGTCTACTGAGAAATAGGATGATTCTTGCACTCAGATTAGTAATTTGTATCATTCTGACTCCAATATCAACATACACACTGGATTCAGGTGCAGGTTGTTTACCTTTGTGCTACTCATAAATCGCCAGCAACTCTTTCTAGAACACAAAATTGCTACCAAATAAATGCAATTATCGAATTTTTATATTCATGAATATTGATGGAATCATTAAAAATGATTGAAAAATATGCAAATAAGATAGTTTGCATATTTGACAAATAAATGAAAGGCATGTGTCTTAGCTTTTTTTTTAAAAAATGGTATCAATTTTTGTAGTTTATGATAAGTTGCGTGTGAGATATTATTGATTTTGTAGGTACAACCCCATTCTTGAATCACATGTTTTAATGTTTTCATAAATATTTCTGATTATGCAATTTAGATGATTTGTATATTCGACAAATTGGGAATAGGCATATGTCTTAGCTTTTGTTTTGGTACCAAGTTTAGCAGTCTAGGAAAAGCAATGGCTGCGATATGAGTAATTTTACAGACTCACCCCCATTAATGAATTGCATTCTAGGTTTCCATTGCCTTCTCATAGCCCAAACAGGTTTTCTTTTATGACCTTTTTTCGAATTTAGGGGTTCCCACTTAACAATTTGGCATTCATGAAAATTTTCCTGGGAGTTAAAGGTAGGTATATAAGCCTTTTTTTCAAATATTGAGTCCATGTAAGCTACTGATGAAAGTTGCCAGAATGCGCATACATTTGTAAAAGGTAATCTTTCAACCGAAGATTTTGTATTTGGGTCTTTTAAGAAATGAATTCAATTTTTGGAAGGTTCATGGAATCATGGATACTTCGGGTCTCTTGCAAAGTTAACGTGAAGCGAAGTTCATGGAATCATGAATACTTCGGGTCTCTTGCAAAGTAAGTGAAGCCCAAGGGCTTCACGTTAACTTTGCAAGAGACCCGAAGTATTCATGATTCCATGAACTTTCCGAACTTTCCGAAAATTGAATTTATTACTTATATTTACATTTTATATTATCAGTCAAGTATCAATTTTCAATTTCCACATAACTTGGCTGCTTTTCCAGACTTTTTGAATTAAATCGGACATAACGTAGGGTTTGGAATAGCCAAAACGCCAAATTTCCGCGCTTAACGTCATGGCGATACGTGTTCAACGTCACACAAACGTCAGTAAACAAGCAACGTTATTGGATGTACTTAACATTAGCCCGCTCAAATGGCGCGTATGTGCGTGTGGCTTAAATCGATTTGTTCATGAAGGTATGAACCACATCTCAAATGTAGAGGTTCATTTAAAGACTCGCAGTGGAAATATAAATATTGGGAAATGAACTTGTTTTTGCAATGCTTTTAAGATATAAGAACAACACGCTTCGCTCGTGGAATTCGTTTTTGCAGCGGCCCCCTCTGCACCAAGGTTGACGCTTTACCAAGTATGCTACATCATGTTGAACCGTATGCGGAATATTAAGCCTAATCATGCTTATGAATAAAATGTGCTTTTAATGTATCTTTTTGCTGGCTTTGTTTTGATTTAATGTTGCATTTTGTTGTTGTTGTTGTTGTTGTGTGTGTGTGTGTGTGTGTGTGTGTGTGTGTGTGTGTGTGTGTGTGTGTGTGTGATCAACTAACAGTACTATGTACCATCGCCACGTAAGCTTTTCATTCCGTATCTGTTTTATATTTCAGTCCTTGTGCTAATAGCTATCAGCTGTCTAGAAACAACAGGTGAGAGTAACAATGCAACAATGTAACTTTCCCCGCTTAAAATGTACAAAAATGAAACCTGTGTAATAGCGCTGTTCAATGTTCACGTTTTTCACATTATCCGACATGAGCCGTGACATGTGATTTCCAACATTTTGGCATTTTGACAATAGTAGACTCAGACGAGCCTGTACAGCCTCATTTAAACTTGGACACTCCAAATGGTGTTCAGTCATTAGTTTAACATTCATAGAATGTTCAAGCGATTAGCAAAGGCTCTGACCAGACTGAGAATATTCGCAGGCTGATCTGAGGCTTTGCTGGTCGCACATACCACATTAATGTAAATCTCATGTCAAGCCTCACATTGTAACAGCAAAATAAAACTACCGCATGCATTTATAAAAAGTCACATGTATTTAATTGCACAACTCGAACAGAGAACTACGTGGGGTTGTCTTTGGGATTCCCGACAAAGTAAGGATTCAAACCAGTTTCCCCAGCAGCATCGACTAGCTATGTTACTGAAACTTTACATGTAGCTAGTTTAACTATTATTCTATCCAGAGAACAAAAAACAAAAGCGCTGAACAGATTGGTCAGATTTGCAGGCTGGTGCGCCTTTGTTAATCGCATTTCTCGCGACCAGGATCAAGTATACGGTATGGCAGCCAATCCGTCTGTTGTCAGTTCTAAAAACTTGGAAACTTCTTGAACTATTTTGGGCATTTTTTCTCAAAACAGACCCTTGTCGAAATTCGACGGTGGGCTTGCAAACGCACTTTTGCTTTTTGGTGCTATTCCAAGGTAACTATGTGAACATTTAAGTATATTTCTTAAGCTAGTATCTCACTGGGATGCGAGCAATTGGCGACTATTTCGAGACTAATTTGAGACAAGTTTTGGAGACAGAAATGCAACATTGCAACCATTTTCACATTGCGGTCACACCGAAAGGGTGATTAAGACATATTTGCGACAGTCGCACGAATGTCGTACGATTATCGCACGAATCATTGGCGAATGTTGCACGACATTCTCGCGACATTCGTGCGACATTCGCGAGACACTTGCACGATGTTCGCCCGATGAACTTGTGAGCATTTTTTACCATCGACCGCCTCACGACGTTCTCACGATGGTCGTGCGACAGTCGCGCGAAGGTCGTACAATAGTCGCACGATGGTTTTGCAAGAAATGATAAACCAAGAAAAATAAACATTCTAGCAAGCATTGAAACTTCAGACTAGGAAGGTACTAGGCTGCTGAAAGGAACTAGACGGCTGGAAGGAACTAGATCCGTTGAAGGTGTCATGTTGCTGGGTTGTGTTGGGCTGTTGAATGGTAGCAAAACATTGTATTAGAAAAATAAAAGGTGCCCTGAAGTTAACTCGTTTTAACTGAGCAGTTGTTGTAGCCCATCAAGCAGCTTAAGAAAGTCATTTAAAGCTGCATGGTCTGTAACTATGAACATTTTTCGAAAAAAAATATTTTCTTTTTAAATCATTTGCAAAAGTAGAATAAAGTTAAATTGTCAAAATAAATCTTATTTCTACAGTTGAAAACTGCATGAAAAAGTGAATTATCTTATAACAACAGGTGTATTTTCTCTTGTTTGTAATTATTTGCGTCCCTCCAATAATTCTAGACAGTTAATTTTTAACATAAATGCTGTTGTTTTGTCACTAATAATTTGTTAATTATTACGAAAAAGGTAAAATGTATACCTGATTTTTAGTACTTTTACTGTGTTCTTGAAAAATAGAAACATTATTTTTAAAATGAAAATATCAAAAGTTACATATTATGCAGCTTTAAGAAAGCACATGCTTTATTGTCCATACGTATGGCATGATTAGCCCAATCAAATCAAAATTACAATGAGTTTGGATGAGCCCGTCCTGCGAAAAAAAAATTATACGCTTTCGCTTACAACAAAGGCACAGATCAGCCTGACTGCACGTATGCGCGCTCTCTGAATCAGATTCTTTGTCGCCCACTGCTGTGATAATTTGTTTTAAGGGTTCTGTATGCCAAATTCAAACTTTAGAAGGGCTTCTGGGACTTAGCAGGCAGCTAATAATACCTTTATACTGTAATACAAACAGTAAGTATTTAAGTATGTCTAATAAAAACATGCCTAATAAAAAACATAAAAACATATCCTCTCAGATAGCAGAACTACTTTCAATAACTAAAACTACTCCAAACACATGTAAGTAAGCCTATAGTCCGTACAGAAATTCAGTGAACATCGTTTTTCTGTATTAAAATGTCTTTAATGATAAAATTTTGGACCAGAATTTTGCACATACATACACATGTATAAAAAAACACCGCCTAATATACAATTGCATATTTGAATATTTATAATAGGAAAATAAGTCTGGAATCTCATGTGAAATAAAATAACTCAGTCATTTTCGATTTAGAAAAATCCTTATTTTCCCTCAGTGTATTTCATATGGGTAACACGTGGTTTATACAGTTCAATGGATACCATGTTTACTTTCGTATATGATAGGGAAAACGGTCACCAGCAGGATAACTCTTGGTATGTATATATACTCACTGAAAATGCTTTGAAGAGACTGCACAAATTACAATTCTGTCTGAGTTATCATTTTTCACGATAATTAAATTTCGCATCTTGTTTTCTCATTTGTGTCATGGTTAAATGACACATATAGCAATTGGACCGCGACTGAGAAAACCTGTCTTCAGTGATTTGTAACAATAAAGGCCCAGACCAGCCTGCGCATCCTCGCAGTATCATCAGCAACTTTGTTGTCTGCTTTTTGAGAAGAATCATCCCTAGACTTGCCTCGTGCGAAAAAAAATCAATTTTCTATCTAGCCTGTTTAGCCGAAGGGACTGGTTTGAGGCTCGCTTTGTCGGAAACCCAGAAGACAGGTTTTCTCCCGTCGTGGCCTGTGTTGCTTGCTCGACAGCTCAAGGACGAATACTTCAAGTGCAACAGATAATAATATTAAAAACAAATATAATGAGGAGGCTGTTCATCGGATATGTTAACGGGATCACAGTATTTGATTACGCTCTACATCGTCTAATACACAAGTCATTCGTAACTACAGCCACCAAAGCCGGGGAACGGCATGGGCTTTGATTTTCTGGCTACAGGTCTCTGGTATGATCATGTACTAACAGCGCATTTGCCCGGCTTGTGCGTGGCTACAAATGACTGGTGCACATAATTTCTTTCGTCTATATGCACCAGTCATTTGTGACCACCACCCCATCTCAGAGGAATCTCGAGGACTTTGACTTTGTGCCTGCAGTTCTCCATAGTAACCACCATACTGTTGGGCAGCTAGCTGGCAAAATCATGACAGTTCTCCCCCGCAGACTGTTTTTAAACTGCACAGCAATGTTTGCCTAGGTCTATCAAACCCCTACATTTCCTCCGCATTGTGGAGACAACATTAAAGTAAAACACAGCACATAATATCCCCATCCTGCTAAGAGGCTTGGGTGAAGCAGTGGTTACAAATGACTGGTGCATTATTTATAGCCTATGATGCACTTCGCATGAACAATTAGTTCTCAGCCAACCCAAAAACATCCGCTAATATATTGTTCAACCTATTTCCAAGCACATTCCCACCCCATCACTAGTTTCTCTTTCCGACCTCAGCATTATTTTTATTGGATGAGTCTTTTTTTCACTAGATTCACACCTGACGGGTGAGCCCTGTGATTTTTTTATCTTATCACTTATAGTTACCTGGAATTACGTTTTGGCATGCATGTGTTGCATTGTCTGGTGTCAACAAATCAGTATTTGGAATAAACAAACAGAAAGTTCAATTTATTTAATAAAACAAGTTTGATTTTTTTTAAATCTGATGATTGGAGAAGGAGCAGGGACATTTTAAATTGAGGAACAGGGGAACACAGAGATTCATTTCATAGGAACAAGCGGACAGGTACCCACTGGGAAGGCCTCAATATTTTCTCGTATGCCAAAATTCTGTGCACCCAAACTATGGCCATAATTTGCATTTGATTTTGATATGATAAAAGTCCCTTCTCCTTACACGTTACTTCGTCTTATAAAACCGTATAATTATTCATCGATAGTAAACTCAAGGCATTGATCCGTACAAAGGTGCATTTAGGGTAAATTAAAAAATGCAGCTGCTCAAATGAGGACAAATTCCATCATATCACAGCCCATTTGACAATACATTTTGTAACGAAAAAAATATCACCAATTAGGCGGTATATAGATGTATTAAATTCTGATGGTCATTGTGGGATCAGTCCGCACATAACGAAATAAACGCAAAAAAGCGTTGTTCACTGAATTCCTGTACGCACAGTAATCAATACATCATACTTATATGAAACTATCCTTTCAGATAGCAAAAATACTTGACAACTGAAATTAGTCAAAACTGTAAACTTAAGTATGCCTACAATATCTAGTACTAAGAAGGAACAATTTTCATTTCAGATAGGAGAAACACTTTTAACGAAACTTTGGTGATATAATTGCGTGTAATTTAAGACACTCGGACGATAGTCGTGAGACGTTCATGCTTAGTTTAATTTACTCGCAATTTAGTCGCGAAGTGTATATTTCATGTCGCAATTGGTTCGCAATTCAGTCATATTTATCTCGCAAATACGTCGTGTTCCAAAATGATTGCGACTTAATTGCGAGGGGTTCGCGACGGGTCCGGGACACCCGCGATGACTTTGCGACTATTTTGCAAGGAATTTTGTCACATAAAATTTTTGAACATGATTTTTGAACATGTTCAAAATTTTCGCGACTACTTTGCGCCACTTGGCGACACATGCGAGGAAATTACGAACCACTGGCGACTGTTTCAAGACTGTTTTACGACCCACTCGCGATGTTTGTGGCCAGCTGTCGCAAAACAGTCGCAGTCCAGTGAGATAGGGGTTTTAAACTATATAAAATATGTAGTCACGGATCTATGTAGGCATATGCATTTTGTTGGAAGAATGCGTCTCAAATAAGTCTGATAACTCTCACTGTTCTGGATCATGAAAATATCAGTCCAATAGCAAATGACAAGTCAGACCCAACACCATTCGCTCAGTCTTGATAATCAGTCTGCATGGCATAGGGTCTTCATAAACTCTGTAACACTTTCAGACAAATTCCTTGGTCGACCACATTCCCTTCTGGCACCAGACTCGTAATCAGTATAATTTAAATACGAGCTTTGTACATAATACTGTTAGTTGATCACACACACACACACACACACACACACACACACACACACACACACACAACAAAACGCAACATCAAACAAAAACAAAACGCAACATCAAACAAAAACAAAGCCAGCAAAAAGACACATTAAAAGCATATTCTATTCATATGCATAATTAGGCTTGATACTCCACAAACGGTTCAACATCCATATTTCAGGGACAATGTAGCATACTTGGTAAAGCGTCGACCTTGGTGCCGAAGGGGCCGCTGCAAGAACGAATTCCACCAGCAGAGCGTGTTGTTCTTATAAAATAAAAGCCTGGCAAAAGCATAAATTGAGCCATTGGTTGCACTGTCGAATTTGTCCCGAAATAAAAAGCTAGACGTCTGCTGATTGCTAGGCGACTGCTGTCCATTTTGTCGAGTATACATGTACTTTGACTATGAAACGGGTGGTGCATGTACATTAAATATATGATACCATTTTTAGAAAATAAATTGTCACAGATAAACAATAGCATGCTCTTAATGAGGACACGGAGGTTTTATTTCTGATGTTCAATGTTACAGAGTGGAGTCAAGCATTAAGAACATTTATTTGCAAAATGATGGTACACATCAGAAATCAGTTTAAAGCCGAAAAGGTATCTTAATACAAAAAAAGCAATTTTCCCCAATTGTTTAATTTAATTAACTCAGTGCCACAAAGCCATAAAATTTGAGGCACAATGCAAATAGCTTTTTTATCAACTATTCTAGTTTCTATAATTTCAATGGACATGATCGCTCGTAATTGTATATATTATCCTATCTTATACTATCTGAACATTTTCAGGAGCCGTTCGATGTCGTCGCTGTAGTAATGCATTGTCTTTAGACGATTGTACCAGAAATGTGGACTGCGCCCCTGATGAGGTATATATATGTTTATATTTACATTTTCAAAGCAAGCCTTTAATGAATCTTGAAAGACATGAAAAACATACATTTGATTGACAGCTGCCAAGCTCAATTGTCCATGCAATCCGCTTCGAATTCGACCGAAATGACACTGGTGTTGTGATTGACAGTCAGCCACACCGGAGTCGCACATGCAAATAAAGCCTTTTGTTTGCGCCGTTGGCTGTCCGTGTTCACTTTGGCTGTTCCGCTTTTCCGTCTTACAATCCAACACACCCGTTAATATAATAACATATTAAATACAAAACTGTTTAATTTCTACATTTTAGATATTTATTATACATGTAAAATGTAAATATAAGCAATAAATGTTTTTTGGTCTGTAAAAGGAGTTTTGAATACTTCGGGTCTCTTGCAAAATTAACGTGAAGCACTTCAGGCTTCACTTACTTTGTAAGAGACCCGAAGTATTCATGATTCCATGAACATTCCAAAAATCGAATTTATTTCTTAAATGTCAGACTGTGCGTTAAAATCAACATGTATATACGAAATCAACTATTTTCGCATTAAATTATCAAGTTATCCATTGTATTGCTAAAGTACTACACTCCTCTTCAGTTTTTATCCTGTAAACATGTAGCATTTTATTTGTATACGTGTATATCAACATTGTGTATCCTGATCAATTGGCTTCTGTAGGAGCCAGTTGATCTCGATCAGCAGTGGTTTTCAACATAAAATAATAGGTCTCAGTTCAACAGGACAAAAGTTAACAATGACTAGTATTGATGACATAGAACAAATCTGAAATCGGTTTGAAGCAGAAAGAACTAATAATATACATGTATATGTATTTGGTAATACATAGGCGGCATTGAATTAATATCTTTTCACTTTGATGCTTAATGGAAATCGTTCACCGGAGGTAGTGATATTGTAAGCAATCGCGAATGAGTCTTGTATTTGTTTTGTATGCAGCGTGGTTAATTTTTTCACGAATTACAATGAATGCAAATCATTTCATCTTAGAGAACTAATTGAATAGTCAGTCAACTTCATTACAGGCTAAAAGTAGGCATGATAAAAATTAAAGCTGTTGATTTTTTTTTTTGGGGGGGAGGGGGAGGTGGGGAGGCTTAAATGCATGAGACTGGTACCAAATTTTCGCCCTAGATTCTGTCATTGTTGAAGTCTGAAGGATAAATGATTGCTAGAATGTTGTTGTTGTTTCTTGTTAATCATTTTTTTGCAGAACCATCGTACGATTATTGCACGACCTTCACGTGACAGACGCACGACGTTCAAAAGAACATAGTTGGTGATAAATGTGCGCCATTTTATTATGCGAACATCGTGCGAGTCGCGAATATCGCTCAACTGTCATGCAACATGTTTGCGAACTTGAGCTCGAGTTCGCCAATGATTCATGTGCTACTGTGCGACTGTCTCAAATATGTTTGAATCACCTATTTAGTGTGACCGTAATGTAAAAATGGCCGCAATGTCGCGATTCTGTCGCAAATTTGTATCTCAAAATAGTCGCCAGTTACTCGCATCCCAGTGAAATACTAGCTTTATTGGTTAGCTGTGTCAAGGTTAAGGTAGTAAGATAGTCCAGCACTAAAATACTTAGAGAATAACACATGGCCACCGCCGCTTTACCAAGGCATATCTGCCCAGCACTCTGTATTTGCCCCAGGCAAATATGCAGTGCCAGGCCGATATGCCTAGTAACGCAGCGGAATACGGAGTGCAGGGCCGATATGCCTGGTAACGCGGCAGCGGCCACGTTTAAACTTTTTATCATATACTTGTACTGGTATCGCCCTTGATACCTGTACTAGAATTTTGGCCCAACCGTATAGACCAAAGCAAAAAAGATGGCAAAGATAGGGCTGTGCAGCCCTGCGACCCAAAAGTCATTTAGAGGGCTGATACGGGGGCTGATACCAGGACCGATATTTTTCTGTCCCACCCTCCCCAGCAGTTGATCTCGCCCTGGAGAAAAAAACAACGAAGTGGCTGCTGCCAGTTAACTGGTAGCAGCGATTTTACGTTAAAATGGCTGCTGTCAGTTGACTGGTAGCAGCGATTTTAACGTAAAATCGCTGCTGCCAGTTAACTGGTTATAGCCATTTTAACGTGAAATCGCTGCTGCCAGTTCGCTTCAGTATTTTTATTGTAGTGTGTATAGAAAGTTATTTTGCATCGACTGAAGTAGCAAAATGTTAGTGAATGCCTTACTTAATGAGTTGTTTAACGCGTTTCCGAATTTGTTTCATGTTAAAGTGTGAGTATGGGCTATGTTGAGCTTCAAAAAACGTAAAAGAGTGACTATATAACAAACAAACAAACAAATATGTTGTTGCTAGTTTTGATTAATTTTAAAAGCGCACATCTTATTATTACGGAAAATAATAGTTTTGCTGTTTGGATAATGAAGGTAAAACGCTGTTCTTTTTGAAAAAAAAACAACAACTTATGAGTACGGAGACGTTCACGTAATGCAGGATGCACAGGACGATCGTAGTCAAATATGTTTAAATTATGTCACAAAAGGGCCTAATGTTTTTGCTAACATTAGTCGTTAATTTTATTGTTGCTTTCTATACAATGTTTGTACGATATATATATGTTCTTCAAAAGCAAAATAAAATTAATAAAACTTAAAATCCCATTTTGTTTCCAAACCCTCTGTGAATAATTACATGCGCGGATCCAATGGGGGAACTGCGGATGCGGACCTCAGACCCTCCATTTTAAATTGTGCAACTTTGTCTGAACCACCCTGGTCTCCAACTAGACACCCTCTCCTCCTGAGACACATTTCTGGATCCAGGTTTACATTATTGCATGTATAAACACTGGTTTGCACCATGCGTCACCGACTCAAACCTTCTTGTCAAAATAAAAATAAAAAATTAACTGGGAGCAGCGAATTTACGTTAAAATCGCTGCTACCAGCGAATTTACGTTAAAATCGCTGCTACCAGTTAACTGGCAGCAGCGATTTTAACGTAAATTCGCTGCTGCCAGTTAACTGGTAGCAGCGATTTTAACGTAAAATCGCTGCTGCCAGTAAACTGGTAGCAGACCTTGCCAAAAAACAAATGGGAATATCTGCAAAACAATTGTAAACAAAAATGTAAACGTATTCTTGCATATTTTTACCTGATTCCAACCAAATCGCACTGAAAACACCGCTAAAACATTGAAATATCCATTTTCTTACACCGAGCATCTCTTTTTATTACATGTTTACGCGCGGGTCTTTACGTCGCGGCGACGATAATAACGTCAAAAATGACTCTGAGGGGCACGCGAGGGCCGATATGGGTATACGCGATGGCTGATATGCGTTTACGTTTAGGCCGATATAGGATCACGTGAGCGGGTCGTTGTGGCTTTGGAATCATGAGCAGTATTAGCCTGGGTAACTAAGCATTTTGTTACTATTTTATTAAAACTTGAGGATCTTACTTGAGTGCTCATTTTTATTGATTAATTAAACGAGTTGGGGAAATGCGAATTTTCGCAACGAGTTTAATTATTTCAATAATACAAGAGCACGAATGTTAGATTCTATTTATCATATGACATTAAGATTACTTTGAAATTTTTGGCGAAAAAACGTTATAATTTTGTCATTAGGTACCCAATGTTGTTAAGGACATCATAACGTTCCCCGAAAATCTATAAATACTAGGTGTTATTTCTCTCCCAGAAGCAACGTCGTATGAAAACATGTATTCTAACACACTACGCCTATAGAACCAATGCTAAAACCACGTGATATATCAAACAATAATTCACAGTTTGGAAAGCAACGTGTTAGCTGACCTCATTAGCTACTGGAAAATGACGTCATTTATGGCGTTAGGCGGTGTAACGTCGTTTTACGCTTGAAAGAAGCTACAAATGCATGTACGGTAAACGTGTGCGACGAAATCTGACAATTGGCGGGAGTTCCTCATTGCAATGGCGGAAAGTCGGAAGAAGCTGAAGACTTCAAATGTGTTTTCGTCGTTTTTTTGTGTTAGAATCGAAATAGATCAGCTCCAGTGCGTGAATTGTTGAGTAATAATTCACTGTTTGTCGGTCAGTTGTCCAAATATAAATCTCTCGCGCTCGTGATTTGATCTTCTTTACAACTGACCGAAAGACAGTGAATTATTACGTAGTAACTCACTGCTACATGTAGTGCTGATCTATTTCTTAAATAAAGACTATTCCAACACACCTCGCCTATAGGGCCAACGGTAACAAACTGTGATATATCGTACAATAATTCACAGCTAAATGTGTGATAGCTGACGTCACTGGAAAATGACGTCAATGGTGGCAGTAGACGTTATAACGTCGTTTTTACAATTACATGTAAACGTATGCGACATAGTCTAAGTATTGGCTGGAGTTCTGCAGTGCAATGGCGGAAAGTTGAAAGAAGCTGAAGACTTCGAATGCGTCTTCGTCGTTTATTGTGTGGTAGAATCGAAATAGATCAGCTCCAGTGCGTGAATTGTTGAGTAATAATTCACTGTTTGTCGGTCAGTTGTACGAAGATAAATCAAATGCGCTGCGCGCTCGTGATTTGATCTTTACAACTGACCTCCAAACAGTGAATTATTACATAGTAATTCACTGCTGGAGCTGATCTATTTTTTAAGTAAAGCGCCATTGAAACCGGGTAATGTGATACAATCACCTTTACCCATTTCAAGGTCAATTTTGACTTTGAAAATTGAGTCAATGTCACATAATAAGCATGATTTATTTTCATCCAGTACTTCATACAAAAAGAGCAAGGTTATTAAAACTGTTTATCATATGACGTCGAGTCTGGGAGTGATATAACACCATGCAATAAAATCGATAGACCACCAGTGGTTTACCAATTTACGGGAAAGGTTATGAAATGACGCTTTTAACGTTATGCATATGGCAAAATCCCAACGTTTTCACGCCAAAAATACGATTTCAATTTAAGTGTTATGTCATACATGTATGATAAATAGAATCTAACAGTAGTGCTCCTGTTTTATTGAATTTATTAAACTCGTTGCGAAAAAGAAATAAAATGCTCCACAAGCCTCGCATTTTATTTCTTTTCCTCAACTCGTTTAATAAATTCAATAAAACATGAGCACTCATGTAATATCCTCTATACAAATAGATGTGACATTTGTGGGCAACTGGCTCAACAATGACGCCAACTGAGGTCACTGTCTGTCGCGCCTTACGATGCAATATGATTAACGTATTAGATACGCGATTTTCTTTTATGGAAAATTTAGTTATAACAGCTTTGAAATCCCTATTGCAGGAGTGTTACATAGACCAGATGGCAACAGAGCAGCTGATAATAATTTACAATGGAGGTTGCAGAGCTAAAGATGTAAGAACACATTGCAACTGTGAATTAATTCCTGTGTGTGTGTGTGTGTGTGTGTGTGTGTGTGTGTGTGTGTGTGTGTGTGTGTTAGCACCTGTCGGAAACTTATTGAGTATTTGCATGTTGACTATTTGATAAGCACTGACTCAAAAGTTGTTGCTTTGGTCCAGCAGTATTTGGGGGAAGCGATATTTTTGTTGATGGGGGGGGGGGGGGGGGGAGGGTGTAATTGTATTTTAGATTTAAATAGACAATCATGGATGATGTACGTTTTGGATATACATAAATTATGAGAAAGACAGATGCAATCTTTTTCAGTAGCGGATAGAAAAAAGATGAAGTTGCTGGATTAGTTTGCTTTTATACGTTATACAGTAAAAAAACTCCCATTTTTCGAAATACTACGGAAGCCCTGGAGGGACATTTTTAGTAGAAGTAGTAGTAGTAGTAGTTGTTGTAGTAGTAGTAGTAGTAGTAGTAGTAGTAGTAGTAGTAGTAGCAGCAGCAGCAGCAGCAGCAGCAGTAGTAGTGTTGTAGTAGTAGTAGTAAAAGTAGTAGTAGTAGTAGTAGTAGTAGTAGTAGTAGTAGTAGTAGTAGTAGTAGAAGCAGTAGTAGTATTAGTGGTGGTAGTGATTGCTGTTGTTGTAGTAGGAGTAGTAGTAGCAGTAGTAGTAGTAGTAATAGTAGCAGCAGCAGTAGTAGTGTAGTAGCACTAGTAGTTATAGTAGTAGCAGCAGTAGTAGTAGTGGTGGTAGTGATTATTATTGTTGTTGTTGTAGTAGTAGTAGTAGTAGTAGTAGTAGTAGTAGTAGTAATATATTTGTTTGATTTGATTCTTAATGTCCCATCAACAATCTTTCAGTTATATTGGGGCGGGTATTCCTGGGTTGAACCTGTTCTAAGCTAGGATAAATGTGTCTTGCTCAAGGACCACAACGTAGTGACGCCTGTGAGGCTCAAACCCGTGGCTTCTCGGTCTCGAGGCAAGCACTCTACCACTTAGCCAATGCGCTCCAGGGTAGTAATATAAGTGGTGGTAATGATTGTAGTAGTTGTAGTAGTAGTAGTAGTAGTAGTAGAAGTAGTACTACAGCTACTATAACTACTTATTTGTTATTATTTACTACTTATTTGTTATTACTTACTACTTACTACTTATTTGTTATTACTAACTACTTATTTGTTATTACTTACTACTTATTAGTTATTACTTACTACTTATTAGTTATTACTTACTACTTATTAGTTATTACTTACTACTTATTTGTTATTACTTAATACTTTTTTGGTAGTAGTAGTAGTAGCAGTAGTAGTAGTAGTACCACCACTTCTACTACTACTACTACTACTACTACTACTACTACTAGGGAGCGCAGTGGCTCATTGGTAGATTGCTTGACTCGTTACCGAGGGGCCACGGGTTCGAGCCTCACCGGCGTCACTGCGTTGCTGTCCATGAGCAAGACACATTTATCCTAGCTTAGTACTGGTTCAACCCAGGAAGACCCGTCCCATTTTAAATGAAAGATTGTTGATGGGACATAAAGAATCAAATTAAACAAACAAACTACTTCTACTACTACTACAATCATTACCACCACTAATATTAATACGACTACTACTACTGCAACAACAACAACTTCTACTACTGCTAAGTACTACTACTACTTCTACTACTACTGCAACAACTACTGCTACTATTACTACTACTACTACTGCTACTACTTCTACTACTACTACTACTACTACTACTACTACTACTACTACTAAAATAATTACCACCACTAATATTTAACTACTACTACTACTTTTACTGCTGCTACTACTACTACTACTACTACTACTACTACTACTACTACTTGTGCTGCTGCTACTGCTACTACTACAGCTTACCGCTATTACATGGAATGTACAATGGAATTCTCCGCCATTATATGGGTGATATAATGATATGATAAGTTTTGTTTGCTTGTTTGTTTGTTTTGTTGCTTTACGTCCCAAGTCAACAGCTATTGTCATTGCGGGATGGTCAGTTCACCTAACCACATATTTTCCTGGGCAAGCTCGAACAAGCAGTTAACCAGTACTTCGTGCACATACTTTCACTTGTAACTGACAACAACCCTTCTTGAATGATTCAGCGGAAGGGAGGAGGATGACCATAGAAATTATTCCATGATCAATCTCCACGAAAGTATGGAACCGGGCCAGGATCGAACTTGCGACCCCTGGATCTGCAATCAGACTCGCATCTGTTGCCAGACACGTTACTGACTGCGCTACGCGGCCCGGTGATATGATAAGTAATAAGTAGTAAGTAATAAGTGATAAGTAGTAAGTAATAAGTAATAAGTTATAAGTGATAAGTAATAAGTAGTAAGTAATAAGTGATAAGTAATAAGTAAAAATTCCCTCCAGGGCTTCCGTAAAATACTCTCTAATTCGAAATAAATTTCGAACACAATGGTTTCAGAGAATAGAGAGAATTTATAAACTATTTCAAATGCTTTCTATTAAAACATGGGTTTTTTTTCAATTATTTCTGATAAGAAAACACTGATAATATTGTTGTGCTGGGTATATATTCTAATGTGTACCTCTCTATAAATAGAACCACTGATAATTCGTCATAAACCGCTACTCCCAAGGACTTTGAATTTATGAGATTTGACTGTATTATATGGGCCATCTCATGATATCGGGACTTTTCACATATGGATTAATTCATCCCCTAAATATACATGCGCAGCCACCAAGTGAGTCAGAGGCCTAAATGTATATTTTCCGAATTCCGTCTTTCTGTGAAACAGATTGAAGCAAAGTTTGTGCTTTTGAGCAGATACTACCAAGCCTTCGCTGCTCACAAATACTAACAATATAATGTTCACCAACAAACTGATCAAGCGACAAATATTTGCTTATTTCTTGAGAAAAGTGAAAGAACCAAGAAAGTTTTCATGAATTGCGCATTTTTTGTGTGTAGGAATTTCTATTGTATATGTAAACGCAGCCAATGTTTGCAAAATATGTAAACAAAATACGCTGCCCTCCACAGAAGTGGAAAAAAGACGGACACTAAAATAGAGCTACATAAAATAGTGAGGGACCTCTGCACCGTTTTATACGTCATTGATCGGAAACAAAAAGCGTGACACCTCCGACGATGACGACGCAGACGGAGACGTGATCCCTGTGTGTCTGACATGCTTAACATACGACTCAATAACACATAGAAATGAGCCGCGACATGTGGCATTTTGACAAGTGTAGACTCAGACGAGCCTGTGCAGCCTCCTTTTAAGCTTAGAAACTCCAAATGATGTTCAGTCAGTAGTTTAACACTCATAGAATATCCAAGCGACTAGCAAAGGCTCTGATCAGATTGCATGGATGCACAGACTGATCTGAGGCTTTGCTGGTCGCACATACCACATTATGGAAGTCTCACGCCACGGCTCATTTGTGCTAGCCTAAAGCATGGCGATACAAATCGCTACTTTCACTGTCACTTGTTCATGCACTATCACTTTTGCTGTTGAAAAAGTATAAGCGTTTTGTCGAACTTATTGATTTGCTCACGTTTTTAAGCTGACAAGATACACCGGCAACTTAATGAGCGTGCAGGCATAACTATGGCCAGTCTGGCAAAGGATCTGACCAATCCAAGTATTTGCTGGGCGCACGTGTAATTTTATTATTTTATTATTCCTATTATGAAGTGGCTTTCTATCCACTCTTCTTTATTTTTCGCTGCTTACACAGTGAAGTGGGTGTAGAACTCATCGAATTCGGCTGTACAAAAACATATATTTATATATATATATATATTCGAATTCAGCTGTCCAAAAACACACAAAATGTCCCCAAACAAGTAAATTATAAGAAAAAATTAAACAACATAAGCACACGGATGATTTTTTTCCAATTTTTATTATTGCCAACCGGTTTCCTATCTTCAGAGCAATACTGGCGTCAACATATATTTTGACGCCATTATTGCCCTAAAGATAGGAACCGGTTGGCAATACTAAAAATAGTCAAAATCATCCATGTGCTTATGTTGTTCAATTTTTTCTTATATATATATATATATATATATATATATATATATATATATATATATATATATATATATATATATATATATATATATATATTTTCGTGCGACATGGCCCATTTTAAAAGTAATAATAACTGCCTTTAACATTGCAGATGCATAAATCACTTGATGCAGATGGTACATGCGCGGATCCAGAAAGTTTTGTCAGAGGGGGTCCAAGTCTGATAAGACTTTTTTTAGGGGAGAGAGGCTCAAAAGACATCCAAAAGCGGGCAATTATCGGCCTGCCAGCAAAACGCCATTCAAATGGCGTTTCGCTGGCAGGCCGATAATGTCCCACCGTTGGATGCTGACTTAGCAGCTTTGTGATTTTCAGGGGATCCGGACCTGTACATGTACTACTAGGAAACCCTATAAATTTGTGATTTTTCAGGGGGGGGGGGGGGGGGTCCTAACCCCTTGTCCCCCCCCCACTCTGGATTCGCACATGACACTTATTTCTAAACCTACTGGTCCGGATCCCCTGAAAAATCACAAAGCTACCAAGTCAGCATTCACTTTTAGGCCATTATTGGCACGCCAGCGAACGCCATTTAAATTTAATTGACATTAAACGCTATTTAGATGGCGTTTGTTTCACTGACGGGTCGATGATGGCCTGCTTATAGTGGTATTTGTTTGACTCCTCTCTCCCCTCTAAAAAAATAAAAAAAAAAAAAAAAAACGTTGTCAAAGTTGGACCCCCCTCTGACAAAACTTTCTGGATCCGCGCATGTCGTGCCACACCCGCTGATAGATTCGTCTAACCTTTGATCTGTCTAAGGACGAGATCCAACAGTACATTGTATACATAGTAAATATTAAAGCTGCATAGTCTGTGACTTTTGATCTTTAATTTTTGAAATAAAGTTTCTATTTTTCAAGAAAACAGTAAAAATACTCAAATTAAGGTAAACATTTCACGATTTTCGTCAATCTTAACAAAATAACACTATCATAACAACAGCATTTATGTTGAAATCAACTGTCTAGAATTATTGGAGAGACAGATAATTCACTTTTCCTTGCAGTTTTCAGCTGTACTGACCATATTTATTGTGAAAATATAACTTAATTCTATTTTTACAAATGATTTAAAAAGAAATTATTTTTTTTCAAAAATGTTCACAGTTACAGACCTAGGTCCGGAATTACAATGCCTACTTAAAGTTAAGCAATACTTAAGTTAAGTATTGATATTTTAACATGCTATATTTAATGCTAAATAAATTGCCTTGATCGATGTGGTACTTGTGGTCAAAGATATCATTGTGATCTTTAGAAAAAATGAAACTATTTTGATTTTAATCAGTTTCAAACGTTATTTTTCGGATCCTGAAAAATCAATACTTAACTTAAGTCTTCCTTAACTTTAAGGAGGCATTGTAATTCCGGGCCCTAGTCTCTTTAAAGCAATGTTCAGATATAAAATAGTTTGTCAATACACGTTCAACTCTATAAGTTTGTCAATGTAAGGAAAGAAATGGCACCAACAAGGAGTAATATCACACATCCATGTGAAATTTTACACTTGCTGGAACCACTGGTATCTCCGGAACAAGTTCTGTTACCCACCATCTTATTGGCATTGAAATCACATTCTGAAATGACAAAGGCCAATACATAAAACTTTTGTGTTATCGCTAATGCACAAAAGCCTACAATAAACTCCAATGCTAATATATCCAGCCGGGCTAGAGGTCTATGATGGGCAGAGTCTTCACTGCTCGCCGAATCGATAGGTTACCAAATATATTGTTTTTATGTAGTTGAGCAATCGTATTGCTTAGAAAGAGAGGGCATGCTGCTTCACTTTAAATATGTTGTGCATGGGCAGATCCAGAGGGGGGGGGGGCATAGTGTCCGGATCCTCCTGAAAAATCACAAAAATATAGGGTTTCTTAGCAAAACAGGTCTGGATCTCATTGCAAAATTACAAGGCTACCAAGCCAGCATTCAATGTTGGGCCACCATCGACTCGTCAGTGAAACGCCTTTTAACTGGCGTTTTTCGCTGGCGGGCTGATGGTGGCCCGCTCTTAGTGGTATTTGGATCCTCTAGCAGTATAGCAGTAAGCACTGGTCTCAAATTTAGACATATCTCACCAGCTTAAAATGATTAAATGATTGTTTGCACACGCAGAATTAATTTCTGGTAAAATATTATCAGAGTACGTACAGCTGATCAGGATATCCAACGCACCCCAATTTTGAAATAGTTACATCATGTGTACAACAGTATGATTTTTAGGAAGAATATGGTACTTTTATATCACAAGCTACAACAGCCTCCCCTCCCTACAGCCCATATCCCCAAGATAAGAGTAATAGTGTGTGGTTAAAATTATTTCTCAACCAAAACATAAGTTGTAGGTACTAAAAAGAACCGCCTCAAAGAGCACCCAAAGCACACGTTTGAATTGATGGATAGCAACACATATTAACAATCCTGTGCACATGAGATTCATCATCTTGAACTATGCTACTTTATACTTTATCTAAACATATGCTACTATTTCAGCCCTGAGTAGTTACAGAAAAAAAGATGTCATAATAAGTTGTTTATGTTCAAATACTGCAAATTGCAGATAAAATTCTAATATTCAGTACTAATTCAGCTTTGTTCAGTTTTTTTTGTCAGTAATCTGTTAGTTTTACTCAGTGTCTCAGGGAGTCAGAGACTTCCAAAATTGGTCTAGGATTCAAAAATTGATGCCAGGTAGTCCTGGTCCCGAGGCTATAAAACTTTTTTCATGCTCAACTCAACTGAGCATGAAATTTCAACTGCTCATAAACACAAAAATACCAACAAATAAAGAAGTTTCTTACTTTAAGTCTCTCAGATGTTGTCTTTATCGTGCTAATAAATGTTAAAATGCCAACAATTGTTGGCATTTTAACATTTATGAGCAGAATGAATATGGTGCTCAGCTGACTTGAGCATAGAAAAAGTTTTATAACCTCGGGGCCTGGTCTTTTTGAGAGAGATCTCACCAGCTTTAACTAATTCAAAACTAACAAATAAGCACTCTTAACAGGTTCCTCAATTCATAATTTGCAGGGAATTGTTGAGCTTGTAGTAAGTTCATGCACTTTTGAAAATAGTATGGCCGATACTTTTTCCTTTGATGTTTGCTGATGTTGAAATCAGACACCCTAGAATAACGACGAAAGAGGAGCTTAAAACCGTACTCTAACTTCCAATTTTAGTTAAACAGCGATGTAGGCGATAACTTCCTGTATAGCGACAAATTAACCCGTAGGTGAATGTAATATAATTGACAGCTTAGGCCGGATGCAGGGAGGATCGAATGTAAATTTTATCAGGTGTCAGTAACACGTGTTTATTTGCGCCTGTGCCATACTACAAGCTAAATAAAGGATTCTTCATCGGCTCGCGGTTTAAACAAGAAAGCCTCGGAAAAGAATCCTTTATCTATTACATATCTGTAAAATAAAGTTGCGTTGGCTGTGGAACTCAGTTTATGGTAATTAATTGTTTTTTTACTCTTAACGTCCCATCAACAATCTTTCAGTTAAACAGGGACGGGTCTTCCTCGGTTGAACCAGTACTGAGCTAGGATAAATGTGTCTAGCTCAAGGACCACAACGCAGTGACGCCGGTGAGGCTCGAACCCGCGGCCCCTCAGTCTCGAGTCAAGCACTCTACCACTGAGCCACTGCGCTCCCACACAAAGTTGGAAGAAGCTGAAGACTTCAAATGTGTTTTCGTCTTTTATTGTGTGTTAGAATCGAATTAGATCAGCTCCAGTGTTGGCAGTTGTACCAAAATAAATCACTCGCGCTGCACGCTCGTGATTTGATCTTCTTTAGAACTGACCTCTAAACAGTGAATTATTACTCTACAATTCACTGCTACAAATGTAGAACTAATCAATTTTAAGTATAAAACTCACCTGTGCCTAGCCAGTTGTACCGTAGCCGCTGATCCCCAAAGCTAACAGTACTATTTATAGCTTGTAAATCACTGGCTATCCGATCTAGCTCTAGGCCTGTCATATCTGCCTCCCTGTGGTATTGGAGACGGGAGGCAGGCACCATAAGTACAACTATCAAGTCCGGGCAGTAGTTAGCCACGATGTCCTCACGGTTGAAGCATATGGTCCACCAGAAATAGCTGCTTGCGTTTGATGACACAAACCGAATTTGTCGCTTGAAGGTAGAGTTAACTGCAAAGAAAAAACATTAGTAGATAAATGTGTTCAAAAGGATCATTTAGGGATGAATATCTTCGGATATATATTTTTAATACGGTCGAAAATTTAGCTCGTCTGAACCAACGCTGGTTTCATATGTAATAAGAATGAAAAGAACGTGCAGGCTCATGGCGTTAACGGCTAAATTGCGTACTGTACGGCTGCCCAGAAAAGAAAGGCTTTTCATCACCGCATACGGTAATATTATAAAGCTATTGGGTCAATGTAAAGGCGGCACCCCATGAATGTGTATTTAGAACTGATCTACCTTAGACATAGGTAAACGCTGAAAATGAGGCGTGGGAACACCTCAGTATGTGATTTAACGCTTAAAACGCCAGCAAAATAACTACAACCGAAAATGTATGTTTATTGGTTACATTTGTACTAGTAACATAAGTAAAGAGGCAAACAGTGTGGACCAAGATCAGACTGCTCCTACAGGACCAGTCTGATCTGGTCCTACGCTGTTTGTGGAAGAGGCTTTAAATATTTCAGCAGACGACAAAAACATACGACTTTTGTGATATGCGCTTTTCGGGTTAACAAATGTGAGTACAGTGTATATACGGTCAGGATTTTCATGAAATGCACACTCGTTTGCGCGGCTAAAACAACTTATTAACTCTTTACCAAATAGGAAACCAAACCACGTCAAGATATGAATATATACCGCTTTTACAGTGACACAAAAGCTCTATAACATAGATGAACAAAATTTATCAACGTAAACTTGTACGTTTTGTAAATCTCTTCTTACCCATAATTTTAACATATACGAGGGGCATTTTGAAAGTTCTTAGCGTGGCCTTTTATCTCAGTAACCGATTTTCAAACCCTATCATGTATGATATCATTTTAAAGAACTATCTTTCTTCTATGTTATGGCACAAATTTCATGAGGATATTATAATGCAGTCACAAATAATATTATTGTGAATACATGTACTGTTTGTATACTGGAAAATGCAAACTTTCAATGGAAAATATAACATTTTACCTTTTGAAAAGTGTGCAGAACATTAACAGTAGTTCGTGAAATTAGATAATATTGTACCATTTGGTAGGCCACAATCTGGTACAGTTATCATACAATTGATGACCGAGTTGGATGTTTCTAATTACTAAATACCAGAACAGCAATACCAAAACCGTCTAGAAAGCAAAGCATTGCGCTATTTTTTTTTAGACTAAAAATCGCACATCACAATGCATATATTTTGAAAATATATAACTGACAGTAGTTTAAAAATGATGTGTGTTGGTAATTTTGTCAAGCACACTTTATGCTCTTTGTATTGAAACCAAAATAAATTTTGTAACCCGAACAAAGGGAAGATAACTCTTATAATCTTCCCATGGGGTAGAGTAAGTTTAGCTATGAGTTGATGTTCTGGTTCATTTCAATTGAAAACGGTGAATAGTAAAAGTATAAAGAAAAATCGAAAAAAGTCCCATTTTTGAAAGTTTACCATTTCTCTTCTGCATGTAAAGGTGTAAGTCGTGCAAGCAGTGATCGCATAATGTATTTTAATAAAATTTTAGTTGGCACCAAATCGTTAATTTGTCAAACCATGGTCTTAAAAAAGGTCCCCAATTTTCCTTAGTTTTTTTACAAATATTTTCCTTAAAATTTCAGCCAGTGGATAAACCCTACTCATTTTGAGCAAGCGCTGCTCGTGCACGCTGAGTCCCTTATCGACAAAAATTAAACGATCAAGTAGCGGTTGAATTCTAGTTTCCAAAAATGTTTTATTTGATAGCATTCTATCATCGCGTTGTGGAGTTATGATGCCATGCTAAGAACTTTCCAAATGCCCCTCGTATTTTGAGTGATGAAAATAACCATCTCTTTGACACGGATCTTTTAAGTACCCACAATGTTTCTTTTACAAACTCTTGAATTAAGGCCCGTTGCATAGGTATAGGTAAGAACAAAAATTTGTGTTTTTATGCTCAAAAGAATAATCTCATTAGACGGTTCTTTTGAGAACCCACAACATAACATATTGCTTGGTTGATAAATGAGCAAATGCATATATGAAGACCTGAAGTGTTAAAGGCAACCTTTGCCGTCTAAGTAAGAATTCTCAGAGTGTTCTTACCCGATCTCTTACATTTTCAGAAAGGTCTTGATGATATTAAGCATGTTAAGTGAGCTCATTCTCTTTTCCATTAAACCTAGCGATAGGTTTTGGTATTCTGTAAAGGGGCTCTTACAAGGTATGAGAAATTAACATGAGTGTCTGTCCACCCTTGCAATTTGATAAGATTATGTTCATTAATTGTCTGGGGTATGTCTTTTATATTTATGGTGCATTGTAGTTTTTACGCGATTCTATTGCTAATTTATGACGTCATGTATGATATCACTTCCATACCTAAGGGTACCCAGTTATAAGAATGTCTAAAGTTATTAACATATCATGTAATGGGCGCAGAACTTTTTTATGAAATAACTATATCATTGTTAAGTTCGTTGATACTATAAATGGCCTTTTTATGTATTAGGATAATGGGTGGGCATTCAATTTTATGACATGGTGCCCCAATTTTCAACTGTATATTTTGTATTCAGTCAAATTTGGAATTAAAAATTTAACACGTTGCAGTCTATGTCAAGATACCATTTCAACATAAAAACTGTCCATATATGTAAAGAACATGTTGACCTAATTTCATGAAGTTCAAGGACTGGTAACATATTTTTTCAACTTGATGTAAACACATGTCCCTAATTCATCGAAATACAAAACATACAATAATTATGTTTCAGTGTAAAACATACTTGAATACTTGCTTAGTTTGAATCACCATGCTAGTATGTTTATTGGCAGAAGTTGATATTGGTGTTTTCCCTGTTATGGATTGGCAAAGAAAAAAAAAAACACTTATCTTCGATATTAATTTCCATGATTCTTATTAATAAAGTGCTTACATAATGATATAACCCAAAATGATACAATATGGTGACAGCTGTACTTACCACATCTAGTTTCTGACGTTAAAACTACATCTAACCAATGTTACACTTAATATGTAACATTATTTGGAATATTAATTCTTACAGAAGAGATACCTAATGGCAAGTCAATTCATACAGGAGAAGAACCTTATATCTATATTTTATAATTGTAAGCCTCATTAAAAACCTGAATCACAAGAATAACCCCATGTCAAACATATTGGCTTTAACTATTTTAGTCACAGGAACTCTTGGCTCCAAAGATATTGCTAATTTAATGCTCAAATCTTCTCTGTTCATTTTGTTCTGTAAAACTGATGCTGATTTCCATCAAATAGCAACATTTATGCTTTAGCTGGCTGTGTATTCTAGGCACACAGATTCGTTTCTGGACCTCACTTAATCATTAAGAACATTGTTCTATGATACCTTTGATAAGATTCTGTTACACTTTATCCTGGTCATGGCACCAAAATGTGGTTACTCTAGTTCAGTTGGGATGTAATGGAAATGCTTGGTCTTCTTGTTTTACACATTAATTGTTATGATATTATGTTTCTTAAACACTATCATGCAGGACTTGAGAAAGTGATACACATTGTTTTGGCCCCATAGTGCCAGGACATGGGGCCATGACTTTCAGCATTTCTGACCATCAAATCATTTGAAATTGGCTTAACATGTATTTTTATATAAAAAAGTGTAAGTAGATTTAAAAACCACCTCCTTCTGTCGAATTATTGATTCATTTCAACTAAGTAATTAATTTTGCTAAAACTGACCTATACCCATAAGAGGAAGGAACTGACAAAGTTACCTGTTTTGGATTTTCATGAAATTTGGCTCATATCAGCGGGATATGTATGGCATGTTTTGTGATAATATGATATCTTGACAAAGACTAAACCGTATCTATATTCGGAATTGGATGTTGAATGTTTTGTCAATTTTTCAGAAAAAATATTGAAATTTTATAATCACTTTTTCAGAAAACGTAAACCATAATTTATCCAAATGGTTTCGTGGTATTAATATACTGCCTATGGTATTTTGGAGTCAATCTAGATGAAAAATCATAGAAATAAATAAAACTATATATTTAGGACATAGAAATTTTGGACAGGTACCACCGTAAAGGTGGAGTAAGTCAAGGTTGCTTCCTAAGCCTTATTCTAAACTATCTTATTCGATAAATAAACTTTCATAGTTTGTATTTAATTAGCTATTAATATGCATAGTTTAAAGAAAATCCATGCGTGGGCACAGATGTATTGTTTTTTTAAAGATGCTAGTATAGAGTCCTTGCTCGGTTAGCGTAGAGTGACGAAATATATAAACAGTTTGAAGTATGAAAGAAAACCCTGTATTTGCCCAATCCGATGAATAAAGCACCATCACCTGACTGCCTACGTAACTCTACGCTTATCGAGCAATACCTATAGTATGATTCACGAAAGTTGGCAGTAATTTACCGTTTATTCTAACACACCTCGCCTATAGAGTCAACGGTAACAAACTGTGATATATCGCACAATTATTCACTGCTAAAGTGTGTGATAGCTGACGTCACTAGAAAATGACGTCACTCATGGCGTTAGACGGTGTAACGTCGTTTTTACGCTTGAAAGACGTTACAATTACATGTAAAGGTATGCGACGTAGTCTAAGAATTGGCGGGAGTTCTTCAGTGCAATGGCGGAAAGTTGGAAGAAGCTGAAGACTTCGAATGTGTTTTCGTCATTTACTGTGTGTTAGAATCGAAATAGATCAGCTCCAGCGCGTGAATTGTTGAGTAATACTTCACTGTTTGTCGGTCAGTTGTACGACGATAAATTACTCGCGCTGCGAGCTCGTGATTTGATCTTCTTTACAACTGACCTCCAAACAGTGAATTATTACTCAACAATTCACTGCTGGAGCTGATCTATTTCTTAAACAAGACGAGTACATTGATGTAAACAGGGGACACCGGTATACTTAAAAATCACATCAATATCATTCATTATAATCATTAAAGAAGCACAAAAGTGTTCAATTTATACATATAGCTGAGCGGATAACACGGGCAGTTATAGTACCCAGGGTACGAGGTTCGAATCCTAGCAAGGCACCATTTTTGTTGCTTTTTTCCTTTTTGTTTCATCTCATATACTTTCCTTTTGTTCATATTTCTAACTAGAAAGCATTTACAACTGCTAAATACCCAAAACATTTAACATAAAAGACATACATTTAAGGAAGAAACTGACACGTCAGGTAACTTTAATATGCAACATGTGCTTGTTGTAACATGTAGTTGGGTCGTGAGGTCGCTTTTATCAGATTGCCAATCAGTTATTCTATCACACTTTCCTCGACAGGCTTCTAATGAAAGGTTTCTTATACTTAGTATATTTACATTTTTACCAGTAACTGACAGTTGGCGATAGCGAGATACAATCTCAACAAATGATGTGGCCCGACCAGAGTTCGAACTCACTTCTCCATTAAAGAAGCCCATAGAAGTCAAAGTAGTAGACCGACTCGCTAGTAACTAAATGCTAGTTCGAATGCTGAAATATGTGGTTATTTCAGTGATCTTAATGGAATTGGACTAAGTTTAAATAAAATTGTTAAAGCTAAAATTTTAGAACATGCGTTTATACTAATCCATCTACTGTTACTAACTCGCACCGTTTAGAACATAATGCTAGGGATTGATAATTTTGAAAAAAAAAGATGAGACAGGTATATTCGTTACAAAAGCTAACAACCTTAAGTTTGCTAATCCGCGCTATTCCCGACTGCGCTATCGTGGATTGATATAGGCCAATTTTGACCTCAGACGGATCAAAGGTCAGACGAGTTTACTTAGGAGCACGAGAAAGGTAAATAAGATTGTAACGATTGTTTTCTCACCAAATACTTACTGCTCGTGCTATCGAAGTAACAAACTTTCCAATAAATATTTAAAGACATAACCAATAAAACATCTACAGGCTTAGTCGAGCGGTCTACGTCTTAAATTGCAAATATTCCGTGGAAAATTTCAGATTTAGAATCCCTGAGTTCGAGTCCCAAAGTTTTGTTTTTGTTTTTTAGCATATCTTTTTGTTCTTCGAGAAAACTTGAATTTCTCATGTTTTACGTGAAGGCTTTTTTTTATTTGGCGCGTGCTCAATTCATTTGCAAACGAATCCAAAGCGAACACCATGCCGATGCAGTGCAGATGCAGAAGATCCATAACCTTTGTAAACAGGAGAAGGAAGTTGGGCTAACAATATTACTGGACCAGGCAAAGGAAATGACTTCAACCGAGGCAAGAGTATCATTGAGCAGCTGATGAAGCGAGACCAGACAAAAAAGGAACCTGAACGGTCTAGAACGAAAGAGGGTCCAACTGCCCGACTTTGAAGTACGTTGAGCATGTTTTGTCAGTAGAGCGTGTATGCTGGTTAAAGAAGATTGCGATAAAGGAAGAACATGAGCCAGTGGTCGGAAACCGACTACAGCTCCGATGCTGACACTGCCAGTGAGACGAAGGGCATGTGAAATTAAATGAATCTGAAAGTTAATACGAAATAAAATACATACCATGGTGAAAAAATATAATATAAAAAAGCGCACACACACACACACACACACACACACACACACACACACACACGTGCGCACGCACGCACGCACGCGCATTAGAAGTAAAAAAAAAAATATGCCTGACCGACACTCGAACTTGCATTGATTTCTTTCGCCTTATAGAACAAAATATAATATAGTGATCTTTACCTACTGAGCTACAGAGAACGTTGAGTAAATGGTTGAAAGTTTACTTCATACTGTATTATGTATTATACATGTAAACGCCTATGATATCGCTTTGTAACGGTTTCTACCTGTTTCCCCTTTCACGTGCTGTAAATTCGAATAGTCTGATCTTTGATCCGTCTGAGTTCAAAATTGGCCTATACTTGAAATCATTTTTAAGGTACAGTATTTACAAACAAAACAACCTACAATTTACAGTTACTTTTCAGGTCCTGTTTTGAATAATGAACTCGTCTTTGCTAACGGTAAAATACTGCCAATTTTCGTGAACCTACATGTACCTATAATGAGGTAATCTGTGGTAGGTTCAATATAACTGTAAACTGAGACTACCTGCACGCCAAAATCAAGGTAAACTCGCCACTGTTTGTTTACAACGATTCTCGCCTATCTTTGAAAGTATAAAAAAACAATAAGTACCCCTTTACAAGCATAATCCAATAAATATATTAGTATTGTACTTTCAAAGATAGATGAGAATCGTTGTAAACAAACAGTGGCGAGTTTACCTTGATTTTGGGCGTACAGGTAGTCTCAGTTTACAGTTATATTGAACCTACAACAGGTTACTGCATATGCGCGTGGCAGTGAATAGTCATGCTTTACCTATTTATAAGAAAAATAGAATTGCCTCATTACTATGCATCTTTGAAACAACAATATATATATGTACTAATGTTAAGTGGTATTAATTGACTTTTCGCTTACTGTAAAGGCGGCAACTTAAATATTCATATCGGTACGTGATTCGGCTATTTCATCTGCTAAGGAAAGGAAATTAGGTTTTATTTTAAATTTGGTAAAGAGTTATTAAGCTTTTTAGGCGGGGCAAACGTGTGTGCATTTTATGAAAGTCCAAACCATATATACACTGATCTTACATTATTAACCCTTAAAGCGCTAATCACAAAAAGTCGTAAGATTTTGTTTTCGGCTGAAACACTTTGAAGCCTCTTTAACAAACAATGTAGATCCAGATCAGACTATAGGAGGAGTCTGATCTGGGTCCACACTGTTTGCGTCTTTACTTATGTTGAACAATAAGCAGACACTTTCGAATGTAGTTATTTTCCTGGAGTTTTATATCTTAAATAATTACTGTCTTTACTAAGGTGTATGATACAATGATACAGTTACCTTCGAATGAAATCACACCTCATTTTCAGCCTTAAACCCATGTCTAAAGTAGACCAGTCCTTTTTACGCATTTATGAGGTACCGCCTTTACAGTAACCGAAAAGTTCAATAATACTTGATCTGACAAATCATTTCCTGCTACAATGAGGAGTACAAAATTATATGGGAATGGTAATGGCAATCGATGTACGATGGTTTATATCAACATCGCTGGGGGGAGGGGGTGTTGGGGGATACTGTATGCTGGCTGAGTTGCTCATTTGTTCAATTATACCACCCTTACCAACTTTAGCACAAAATATCTCATGATGGGCAAGGTCTACACTGATGTAGGTGATATAAAATAGTAACATGTATACCATGTTTGTCCACCTGTACGTAAGATAATCCACTCGCTAAAGGCATTACTTATACATCGGATGCGGCTTTAGGCGTACTCTCTTTGTAACAAGTTCTGCAAATCGGAAATCAACTGGCCCTTACCTTGTTTCAAAACAACCCCTCCCTGGCCCCATAGATCTGCTTCATCTGGTTCTGACATCACATTAACCAAACCACATCTGTCGTTGTCAGGGCGCCTGTAATAATAATAATAATAATCATAATAATAATAATAATAATAATAATAATAATAATAATAATAATAATAATAATATTAATAATAATAATAATAGTAGAAGTAGTAGTAGTAGTAGTAATAATAATAATAAAAATAATAATAATAATAATAATAATAATAATAATAATAATAATAATAAATAATAATAATAATAATAATAATAATGATAATAATAATAATAATAATTAATAATAATTAATAATAATAATAATAATAATAATAATAATAATAATAGTAGTAGTAGTAGTAGTAGTAGTAGTAGTAGTAGTAGTAGTAATAATAATAATAATAATAATAATAATAATAATAACTTTGTATGTAGCTTATTGAGTCATACTTTCTTGTAAACGAATAATAAAGACGCGGATCTGAGACTGCACTGACGCACAGACTGGTTGGTCTACGTCTGTTCACATGCATCAAAATTCGGGTTTCTCGCGTCTAGGCCCTTATTATGTGATTTAGCAATGGATGACGAAATGATGGATAGTGAAGGTCTATTATCTATTTGTAGGGGATGCAATTACTATTTCTAGGTGCGCCGCGACATGAGATTTCAAACAGTGTGGTATGTGCGAGCAGCAAAGGCTCAGACCAGCCTGCGCATACGCGCAGTCCGATCAGAGTCTTTGCTAGTCCCTTGAATATTATATGACTGTAATGGCCACTGACAGAACACCATTTGGAGTTTCTAAGCTTAAAATGGCTGTACAGGCTCGTCAGACCCTACACTTGTCAAAATGCCTCATGTTGGAAATCACATGTCACGGCTCAAATTATTCCATTAACTTAAAATGATTGTCAATGTGATTTACAGTGCAGAGTCTGATGCGACATTGTCATCTGCTAAACTGGGACTTGTTTATATTGAAATTAAAGGTCAGGGCCCGGAATTACAATGCCTCCTTAAAGTTAAGGAAGACTTAAGCTAAGTATTGGTTTTTCAGGATGAGAAAAATAACATTTAAAACTGATTCAAATTAAAATAGTTTCATTTTTTTCTGAAGATCACAATAATATCTTTGACCACAAGTACCACATCGATCCAGGTATTTTATTTATTCAGCATTTAATATAGTATGCTGAAATATTAATACTTAATTTAAGTCTTCCTTAACTTTAAGGAGGCATTGTAATTCTGGGCCCTGATAATGAAATTTCGTCGTAAATAGTTTGTAACCCTCACTTGGTACATGTGTATTAACGATGTTCGTGCACCAAACATACAGTTAAACATGTTTTAAGCGGCCACTCAAAAATAGACAAAACAAAGATCTTAAAGACATATGCGACTATTTCCAATGCGCACCTTTTCCGCGTCTGCAAACGGGGAAAGTTGTCTGTGTCCTGTCTTTCGACCCTTAACGGATTCGGATCAATACAGCTTCCGATATTCTTATGTCATATCGGTGTTCCGACATTTTCTTCACAAAATAACTAATTAAAGTGTGTTCGAAATATCTATTGACATCTTTCCAGAACTGATCGTCTCAGCACTAAAGACAGATAAATGTAGCTCAGTCGAAATCAAACGACGTACACAATAACCCTGGTTACGAATACGATAGTGGCCGAGTCTATACTATTTGTATGGATATTTAGAGCGGCGCACGACCTGACCTCGTGGCCTAGTGGTTAGCGTGCCTGGCTACAAAGCCAGAGAACCAGGATCGATTCCCAGATGCGCACATATTTTCAGTGTGTTTTTTCTTTCTTTTTTAACATTTTAATGCTAAATTACTTCATATACTAGTAAAATGGCATCATCAAAACGACCGAAATGGTCATCCCCGAACTTTTTATATTGAATTACGCATGAAACCTATGGGGGTGGGGTTAAATTTGGCCCTCTAGAAAGAGAATTAGTTCGGTGACCCCAGATTTTTATTCTTCTTTCTGAAAGGTATTATAATAGTCCATGAATTAAAAATAAATTTTCAAGATTTTCAATGTCAGATTTTTTAATACATGATTTATTCTAAAAACAAATTCCATTTTTCGACGAATTGCCAAAATATATCATGCAGTATCTTGTCACAGCATGGGGTAACAAGTAAACATGCACATTTTCTTAAAAGTTTGAGGTCATGGGCAGTAATTTAAGTTAAAAGAAAGAAGCTGGGTGAAGATTACAACCGTTTTAGCTCGATAATTAGGACTAGTATTATTATTTTATATTTCTAGAAAATTGGTCAAATGCTGTAAACTTCAATATGAGATTCTGAAAAAATAAGCATGGTGACATATCCTTTTTATTTCATAAATGGATAGCCCATGCATAAAACAAACTGTATGCAAAGTATTTAAAATATTTCAATGTGGGAAGTATTTAGTAGCATATGTCCTTAATGGCAAATGGATGGTAGCTTAGTGAAGGTCGAAAGTTTTGACCTACAATTAGCGATAATTGGTCTTGAAAACCATTTTTGGTCTTTTTAAGAGTGGCCGTTTTTAGACAAGTTTTACTGTAAATAGCTCAGTACGTGAACACGAGATGTACCCTTCAATGAATTGTTTAGTTAAGTACTAAAAAACTAGCAACACATTTACCTATTATTTTTTACCCAACCTCACAAAAGAACATGACATAGTGCAATTTAATCATGGTGATAAAAAATATTTTATTCAAAAACATCTTGCTCAGTGGATTTTCAAGGCCGTTGTAAAAAATTGCTTCTATAATATATATGTATGATATCTCGTCGCGTGAAAACATGATTTTGTTGCATGTGAACAACAAAAGGCGCACACCCGTCTGTGCATCCGTGCAGACTAAACTTTTTCTGCATGGTATAATAGCTTAATTTCATACAACATTTCTGCTAGTCCTGTACATGAGCAGCCGGTTTGAGCATTGCTGTTCATAACCCCCTTCTCGCTACGACGACAATATCAACGAACCCATTCAATCTCAGCGTGCCATAAATGGGACACAAGGTTAGCTTTTAAAAAAGCTTAGAACCATCGCATAGCCTATTTATAATTGTTACTAGAACTTTTTTAGTGTTTTAATTTTCATTTGCTGAGACCACTCTTTTTCATTTTTCATGTTTTTAAACTCTGAGTATTTTTTTGTTTCAGTTAACTATTTGTATGTTCTAAGTTCTGAATAGGTGATCTATTGGAGGCTGAAAACAGAGGATTTTTGCACATTCCAATTAAACTCTTATCGTGCAGTAGAGGTCATCCCCGCCTTCCCAAGCAGGCATTTTAGTAGTACATGTATGTACCTGTATTCCTCAATCTAAATCTAATTAACGAGGAATGCGCATGAAACCTAGGGGCATAATTGAAACTGGTCCATCTAAATCTGAGAATTACGTCACACTTAGCAAGGCCCAATGTCTCCAGGGTAAGATGTTGTAAGAAAAAAACAAACTTATAACTGTCGCATAGTGCATTATTGTTACAAGACAACACTTTAAATAGTTTTAATTTTGCATTTTTCTATAACCACACTTTCTCCAGTTTTATCTTGCATTTCAAGCTTAGTAGTTTTTGTTTAAGTACTTGTACAATGTATGTGTATACTAAGTTCTGAATCGATGATCAAGCAAATGTAACAGGAAATATGAATCTTCTAGGCTGGATTTATTGACTATTCGTGACAAACTGAAAAGTGCAAGCGTCGCTTTGGGGAGTTTTATTTCGTCACACCAAGAATATCCGAATTTGCTCCAGTGGGGAATTCGGGTTCCGGCTCAGAGGAGTAGATCTCTTTAAGACCTTTCATTTTCAGAAGCAAGCCGGTATCCAGGGAAGAATACTAACGTTTGTTATATGACTGGAGAGAATCCTGTCTCCTGATTGGCCCAATTTGTCTTCATAAATCTCTATGTCTACCTGAAAACTGGTCTGAACTGGCCCAGAAGGTGATATAGGATGAAATCCAGCTCAAACTAGTTTCCAGAAGTTAATATTTTTGACACTTCTGCAATATCACCCTCTAGAGAGCTAAAAATAGCATGATGAGTATAAAACTAGCATGTGCTGCATGAAATTGACATGATTTGCTGTTTCACATCCCAACAGGTAAACTAAAGACTTTCATGAATTTTAACAACTGTTTTGTTATGCTTTGTTTGTTCATTTATCTTTGTTTGTATAAACAAAATGTAAAAAAAAAGTTTTATGATTAAATTTTCCTTTCCACATTCGGAGAATTAATATACATTTCAAATTGCAAAATACTGCATTAAAATATTTTAATAACAGTTGATAAAAGTTGACTTCAACAACAAAAGTGAAAGTAGAAAATTGTCATTCTAAGTTGAAAAGTCATATAACAAAACAGTTATTTACTTCAATTTCGGTAGACATGAGGATTTATCTACCCTTAAAAGTGATATTCACCTCGGCCTAGCGGCCTCGGTGAATTATCACTTTTTCCGGTAGATAAATCCTTATGTCTACCTCATTGAAGTCAATAATTGTATATTATCATATAACGTCGCGTCTGGGAGTGAAATAACGCCATGCAATAAAATCGAAAAACCACTAGTGGTTTATAGATTTACGGGAAACGTAATGACGTCCATAACAACGTTGCGTACATAATGACAAAATTATAACGTTTTTACGCCAGAAATCAGATTTCAAAGTATTTGTCATATGATAAATAGAATCTAACATTCGTGCTCTTGTATTATTGAATTTATTAAACTCGTTGCGAAAAAGAGATAAAATGCTCGGCAAGCCTCGCATTTTATATATTTTCCCCAACTCGTTTAATAAATTCAATAAAACATGAGCACTCATATAAGATCCTCTATATATCACCATCGCTGCCGCGATGGTGAATAAGCAAACACATACCACTGAAACCCCAGATGAGCTGCTATTGAAGTTGACAGAATGTGCCATCCCACCAGGGTATTCACTGTTTGTTTTCATAAGAAAATATGGAAACAAAGATCCAGCATCTTTCACATGATAATCATGGACCTCAACTCGAGAAATCCTGATTTTGATGGCATGCGAACAACAAAGACGCAGACCAACCTGCGCATGCGCGCAGTCTGGTCTGCGCCCTTGTTCTTCACTATCTCGAAATAATTCGCCGGATATTTTGAACTAACTTGTAAATCGGAAGTTGCTCACCAGAAGTCGCGGAATGGGTCATACTATTCAAACTGATATTATAAGAATCCATTATGAGGGTGAAGGTGGGATACGAGGATCACCGATTGGCATCACATGACTTGCCGAGTGATGACAAACGGTGATCCCGAGGGACGGATTTTTCTATCCCACCCTCACACGATTCGAATAATGGATTCTCTTTCTTGCTCACCACTGAATACCTCTTTTAATATTGGAAAAGCCATGAAAAAGACATCCAGAAAATCCTGAATACGCTGTGATGCGTCATCGTGTCGTAATTTTAACGTTAAAATGACGTCACGGATCGATGTGCGGGCAGCGCGAGGCCGACGTGCAGCCGACGTACGGCTGTTAGTTTCGTGTTTTTTTTTGTCTTTCCCAATGGCTGTTACGGTATAGAAGTATCTCACATGAGTAAAAACAACGGAAATCCCGATCTGGTGTGCTAGAAATTCCGGTGCCATAAATATCCTACAGGTATGTGCCATCACTCGCCCGATGCAGTGCCAACTTACCAAGCGACCGTATTTCTCAAGATCGTTGTATTCTCGGTATCAAGAATATTCCATTTCGCTTTAATCTTTCGTCGGAGCCTCTCCGTTGGTTGTCCAATTTCAATTCTAAACAGCGATATCCATTCGTCGCCAGTGGCAATCTGAACATAGAAATGCCAATCAACCCTTAATGCGCCAATCGCAACAAAAGTCGAATGCTTTTCTCGTCTGCTGAAATGTTAAGAAGCCCCTATGGCAAACAGTGTGGACCCAGATTAGACTGCTCCTATAGGAGCAGTCTGTTCTGGGTCCACGCTGTTTGCTTCTATACTTAATTCGTCAGTAATGTTAGGCAATTATTTGCAGCAGACGACTTCAGCAGACGACATTCTGATGCATTCTTTTCTTGGCGCTGTAGCAAACCATTTTAATATAAATAAGGGTGCAAAGAAAAAAAAAGATTTGGTACCAATATGAATTCTAGCCCGGATTATTTATATAAAAAAAATATATAAAATGTTGCTGAAAAATAAAGACTTCAAACTCTCAGATATTGTATTTATCGTGCTATATGTAATACATGTTTGTCGGTAGTTTAAGTTTTGTGAGCAATGTCATGCTAAATTTCATGCTCAGTTGAATTGAGCATGAAAAAGTTTTATAACCTCCGGACCAGTTATCGATAAATTTGAAAAAATACAGTGTTAAAGCCAAGTTAAAGTACTCAAACCATGGGCTGTGTTTTCCGCCAAAATTTCGAAGTAACATACAGCAACAAAAAACAGGTGCACTGTATCGTTGTTTTCAAGAATATTGAAACCTAAAGTTAAACCCCATGCTGCTCAGAATCAAATTCATCGTTTTATCTTTACATTTTCAAAGCAAGCCTTTTATGAATCTTTAGAATTTTGCAAACATTCATAGCCTCATGAACGCCACAAATTTTGATTGACAGCTGCCAAGCTCACTTGCCCGTGCAATACGCTTAGAACATCGAATTCATTTGCGAGAAGTGACACTGGTGTTGTGATTGACAGCGAACCACACCTGAGTCGCACGTGCAAAAAAAAAGCATCTTGTTTGCTCCATTGGCTGTCCGTGTTCACGCTACATTTATGTAGCTGTTCCGCTTTTCCGTTTGACACTCAAACAAAATCGTTAATACGATTACATATTAAATACAGGACTGTTTTGTTTCCTAAATTATTAAATAATTTTTATATATTAGATATTTATAATAAAATGTAAATATAAGTCATAAATTGATTTTTTGAATGTTCATGGAATCATGAATACTTCGGGTCTCTTGCAAAGTTAGCGTGAAACCCTTCGGGCTTCACTTACTTTGCAAGAGACCCGAAGTATTCATGATTCCATGAATATTCCAAAACTCGAATACATTTCTTAATTATTCCGAAACTCAATTGGTACCTGTAGAGGATGACCTAAACCGACAAAGTGGATTTCTATCCCCACTAGATTGCTGAACATGCATGTGCGGATCCAGAGGGGGTGGGGGGTCCGGACCCCCTGGAAAATGACAAAAATATAGGGTTTCTTAGCAATACTGGTCCAGATCCCCTGAAAATAACAAATCTTTCAAGAGAGCATTCAATGTATTATGTTGGGTCACTATCGGCCCGCCAGCGAAACGCCATGTAAATGGCGTTTCGCTATCGGGCCGATATTGGCCCGCTTTTAACGATATTTAGATCCTCTCTCCCTCAGAAAAAAATATTGACAGAGTTGGACCCCCTCTGACAAAACTTTCTGGATCCGCGCATGGCATTTGTGATTAATGGGTGCATTTACGCACATGACACAAACACCAAAATAACTTGTGCATAGTATAACTAAAACACTTTTGTAATCTATAACTAGCCAGCTAGCATGCAATAGGGGCCACTGAAATGGCGGTTCGCTGGCTAGCCGATAGTGGTCCGTACTTAAATGCTTTCTTGGCCCAGCCAGCGTGCAATATTGGGCCACTATCAGCCCACCGGTGAAACGCCATTTAAATGGCGTTTCGCCGGCGGGCTGATTGTATTCAGTTTAAAGTGCTTACTGGGTATTCGATATGTTAACCTACTAAAAACCCTTTTTTGGTAAAATCTTCAATTATGCACACAAAAATCTGTTTGTGCCACAAGATTGGGATAGTTTGGAGAATTTGGCGCTAATTCTACTTAGAACACATTTTGCTTAAATAATAATACAAATGTTAGGCCACCCCAAATAAATGTTAAGATTCTCATCCAAATTTTGTGAAAAATTGGGGTGGTTGAGAGGTTTATATTTAATTTTTTCCGACTGCTTTAAACAACAGGATAGCAAATAAAAAAAAATCGGGGTGGAAGGTTTTTCTGAAAAACAATCACCCAATTTTTTATATGCTCATATTTCATAGGGGCGATGGGACGAGAATCTTAATATTTTTTGGGCATCATGATGGCTCTATCACCGGAAAACCAATGATTCAGAACACATAAAATATCTATTAATTACCTCCTCTTTGAACTCTTGTAGTCTGATGTTCCTGCCATCTATCCTTGCCTCTGCCTCAAAGTTTAGGATAATGTAATATAATAAAAGTATCAATAAACCAAAGCATTTCATTGTTTCCATTTTTAACAAATACAGATATAACCATGTATATCTTAATGTTAACCAGGCACTGAATGAAATTACGTCTCGGGTGAGTCGCTACTTTCAGTGGATAAAATAACCAGAACGTCATACGGTGACATGGCCTTTTGGCCGAATTTTTATGTTTTATTTTCGAAATAATATGTTTTAGCACCAATGTTAATTAGCATCATTTTCATAGTACAAGATCTCTCATTATTAAAAAATGATGCACTGAAATTGTGACCTAGATGTATCTTTTTTCGTAAAAAAATACTGTAGGTCCAGATCAGCTGGCTTCCGACGAAGCCATCTATTCAGGATCGACACTCTTTACCACTCTGATTGAAATAGACGCCAACAACTGGAATACTCCATGTTTTACAGGATACAACTGGGAAGGAATGGTAGAACATCATATATTCAGCATGACAAGGGGTTAAGCTGTAAGGTGTATTGTTGTATTGTTAAACTAATTGGTTACTGTAAAGGCGGCGCCTCATGAATGCGTAACTAGGACTGGTCTACTTGAGACATAGGTAAAAGCTGAAAATGAGGTGTGATTTTATTGGTAACTGTATCATTGTACCATAACACCCTAGTTAAACTTTAAAACGCCAGCAAAATAGCTACATTCGAAAGTGTCTGTGTATTGTTTAACATAAGTATAAACGCAAACAGCGTGGAACCAGATCAGACTGTTCCTAGCAGTCTGATCTGGATATACACTGTTTGTAATAGAGGCTTCAAAATGTTTCAGCAGACAACAAAAACATACGACTTTTTGTGATATACGATTTAAGGTTTAATACATGTGGGGTCAGTGTATATACGGTCAGAACTTTCATGAAATGCACGCACGTTTGCACGGCCCAAAAAGTTTATTAACTCTTTTAGTAGGGTAACCTTTAAGGCTCAATTTAAGACGGGGTGGTGACCAAAGTACTACATTGAATGTTATACATCAAACCAGTATAGCAATTCATATCAAACAACCCATTGCATATATTTCTGGTGACCATCTTGGACGCCATCTTTGATTTCTCAGCCTGCACCAAACATGGCCACTGTATCTTGGCCGATTCATTAACTCCAGGGTATGACAAAAATTTTGGTACATCTTTATTCATCAAATTAATGATAACTATTTTTGTAGTGTACGTTGAACTTTTTAATGATACATTTAAAAGTGGTTTCAATTTTAAGGCCAAGGTCAGATTCAAGGCCATTTACGAAAAATAGTGAAAAGGGCGCTAATTTCAAAATTATCTTTTGCTATCGTACCAAAGTTAACTTAAATGGGAAGAAGTCTTATAAAACAAAGTAAAATAGAATGTAAAGGCTTTAAATAAATGAAATGAAAATTTAACTCTGTTGCATTTCATAGAGAATTTCAAGATGGCGTCTCGAGACCCCTTATCAAAATAATCGAAAAATAGATCTACAACTTTAAATAAGTTGTTTATTTATTTTCATTTAAAATATAGCCATTATAGTATTACTTGTTGAATTATATAAGCAGCATAATTCTTATACCATAAAATTTATATAACTACCATGGAATTATGGTATATCATGTTGTTACCCTGGAAAATCCAAGATAGCGTCAGAAATAGCAGAAAATGTAGACCCAGGGCTCGCTAGTTTGATCCTGGTCCGGTTCTTTACTTTCATGGAGATTGATCATAAAATAATTTCTACGGTCATTCTCCTCCCTTCCACTGATTCATTCAAGAAGGGTGTTGTCAGTTACAAGCGAAAGTATGTGCACGAATTACTGGTAAACCGCTTGTTCAAGCTTACCCAGGAAAAGTGTGGTTAGGTGAACTGACCGTCCCCTATGACCATAGCTGTTGACTTTGGACGTAAAGCAACAAAACAAAGATCCAGGCAGAAAGATGAAAATGATCATGTAAAATCAAAAAACGTGACAGGAGAAAGCAGAAAAATAATAAAAATAACTGTTTTGAATATAATACAGCATAACAATCCTGTAATTTAAGCCTCAAATTCTATGGTTGATGTCAAATATTATGTCATATTACTTGACATTTCGCTTACTGTAAAGGCGGCAACTTTAATATTCATATCTGGGTGTGGTTCGGCTATTTCATCTGCTAAGGAAGGGAAACAAGTTTTATTTATAATTTGGTAAAGAGGTAATAAGCTTTTTGAGTCGCGCAAACGTGAGTGCATTTCATGAAAAGCCTAACCGTATACATACTGAACTCACATCTCTTAATCCTTAAAGCGCATAATCACAAAATGTATGTTTTTGTCGTCCACTAAGCTATTTGAAGCCTCATAGATAAACAGTGTGGACCCAGATCAGACTGCTCCTGATCTGTGTCCAAAATGTTTGCCTCCCTGCTTATGTTTTATATACATTTTCAGATGCAGTTATTTTGGTGGCGTTTAAAGGACTAAATAATGACTGAGGTTGTGGCACAAGATGATACAGTTACTTTTGAATAAAACCACGCCTCCTTTTCAGCTGTTACCTATGCCTAAGGTCGACTAGTCCTAATTACGCATTCATGAGGCGCCGCCTTTACAGTAAGCGAAAAGTCAAGTAATACTAGTATAAGCTTTTTAAAAAGCCTGCCATCTTTCAGCACTTCACCGAAGTGGGTCGTTGTCTACATGTACCTGAGATCCATGTTTCTTTCTATCCATACTGCCTTCTGTCAAGTTCAACTATGACCATGAAGACATGTTTCTGGTATGCCACATAAGTTATCAGGGAAATGTAAGCCAGTCAGGTGGGTTTTTCCTATTTTAAGTGTCCTATTTGTCGAGTTGTGGTCCTCCTAGCCAATCACTCTCTGACAGGCAAGTGTTTGCACAAGGTTGATCGTGATTCCCCTTAAAAGAACATTGCTCCATGTAAACCAGGTTATGACCCCTCTGTGAGATAGATCTGATCACCCAATGTGTGTCAGGCCCAGACCTCATGTGAGGTAGGGCGTGGTCCTGGAGACCAATGTGTCCTTAATAAAGCTGGCCACACCCCGTTTGAAACAGGGCCTGACTCACGCGTATGTGACCAGTCATTTCCTTAAATATGATGTGTTGTTTCCCCTAGTAAGATGTGTCGTGACCATCCCCTTTGGGGTCATGTCATAGTCCACTTGTGAGGTGGACGATGGTCTCCCTGTGAGATGTGTTGTAGTCCACCTGTGAGGTCAGCTGTTCATTCTATGAGATATGTTGTGGCCATTTTCTTGAAGCAGGTTATTGTATGGAGTGTGCTTGTGCACCAACCCACATCCCTGTGAGTAGAGTCGTGATGCCTTGCAATTAGTAAAACGAGTCGTGCACCCCTTGTTAGTGGATCATGCTCATCTGTGAACCATGAACCAGGTCGTAGTCGTTTATGAAGCAGATCATTGACCCTCATGAGGCTGATGAGTGACCACCAGGAAGCTGGTATAGGGTCGTGGAAATCCTATAAGGTTGCTTTTTGGTTGTGGACTTCCTTTGAGGCTTAATGTGGCCCTAGTTTAGACAAATAGTGCCGATTCCGTGATCGGTGATGGTGTTTCACTGATAAGCTCGGTTGTTTACGTCCCAAAATAAGTTGTGAGCCCAGTTAAGTAAATGATGGACCTCTGCAAGTAGGGCAGATGCCCCTGCTGTAAAGATGGTCATGCATTTGTGACACAGGTCATAGGTTTTATGATGTCAGTCATCTCCCTAGTGAGGTCGATCATACCCCCATGTAAGGCAAGATCGTGTTCCCTTTAAGATGCATAGTGGTAATCCTCTTGAAGTTGGGCATGGTTTACATTATGAGATGAACGTGTGACCAGTTCTTTTAGCCTGATTATACTGAACAAATATCCGGATTGATCTGAGTCACTGATGGTCAAGTGTAGCTGAAATTTGCCAAACTGTCACAAAATACGAAGGACAACAACAATCTTTAGCCATGGACACATCCACCTGTGACGATTTCTACTTTAAGAAAATAGAGATAAACAGCAGTCGAAGGCTGAATTGCATTAACACGTTAGTACCATGTGTCTGTCTCAAACTTCATAATTTGTTTGCTTGTTTGTTTTGTTGCTTTACATTCAAAGTCAACAGCTATGGTCATGGCGGGACGGTCAGTTCACCTAACCACACTTTTTTCTGGGCAAGCTTAAACAAGCAGTTAACCAGTACTTCGTGCACATACTTTCGCTTGTAACTGACAACAAAGTAAGTAAGGGTGCAAAGATCAGGAATCGATACAATTAAGTACCACACCTTACCCAGGATACCAATGGGAAAGTGACAAACTCACAGTAGACACCACAAACGAGAGCAAAGAGGTCAGCCCTTTCCCAGCAGGTGACCACAAAGCACATATAAACAGACGCGCACAAAACATAGCAAACACAAGACAGAACAAAAACATAAAAGATCCACAAAATAAGTACCGCATTGGAACGGTCATTAAAATATTTTACTGGAGGGCTTAAACCGGTTTAACGGCGCCAACCCCTTTTGAATGATTTAGCGGAAGGGAGGAGAATGACCGTAAAAATTATTTCATGATTAATCTCAACTAAAGTATGGGGCCAGGCTTGGATCGAATTCGCAACCCCTGGATCTGCAGTCAGACTCGCATCGGTTGCCAGACACGTTACCGACTGCGCTACGCGGTCCGGTCAAAATCCAAAGGCCCATCACACAATAGTAGCACACATAACTATTTATACCAAGTTCATATTCAAGGTAACTAAATTAGTCAAATTAAGCTCACAATAATGTTATAAATCAATAAACAACTCCTTTTTTCTCTTGAAATTGACCTTTTGTAATACACAGTGATTTCTTAAAGTAAGAAAGTGGACGACACAATCAAGCATCACACATGACCTGCATATGATTTCTACTATGTTTTGGTATTATGAATTTTCATTCACACTTAAATAATGATGACTAAATTTTCCTGATGACTAAATATCTACAGGTACATAGGCTATTATGGACATATCATTATCATTCATCAATACATCAATTATGTGGCTGACTGACAGAGGACCACAAACTGATCAATTATCTGTGTACTGACTTGCAGGATGTGACTCCTGTTGTACTATATGCAGTGTTGGATAGAACTAGGTGTTTTTAAAATGTTATGCGTGCTAATTCTGATGATATCAAGATAATTGCACTATTGGAAAAGACGAAATCTTGCCTTTTTGAGTAATGCAAGTGTTTGCCAAATGCGTATGTTTGTTATATGAGGTTGTTTTTGTGGTTCTTTGAACAAGTTGTGATCAGAGAAGGTTCTGAATTACAAGGCAGGGAAACATTAGAAACATCCACCTAGAGCTGACAGCTTTTTGCAGCAAAAGTTGCGATGCACTAACCAGTTGCTGGATGTTTTTTGACCTTGTGTACGACTGCATAGATATGTGTAAAAGGCCTTATTGTTTGTTGAATGCTTAGATGTGCACCCAATGCAAGGCAGAAGTGGTTGGGAAAATGATATGTGCATCAATATATTAACAACAACAGCCTGTACACACGTCGATGTTAATTTATCAGGAATATTTAGTCATCATTAATTTAAGTGTAAATAAAGTGTACTGAAAAGTTAACTCATTATTCAAATATGACTAATGGTACACTGGTAAATGTTTACGTCGATTTGGTGGTATTTACGCGTATTGCCGGTACTTCATAGACCGGAAGTGGTACATATTGGTGTTAATAAAGTATAGAAAAGCATGCCATATGCCTAAAGGACTATAGAATAAGATCATTTTTAAGTATTCGGCATGCACATGACGATTCATGTAAGCATTTAGGAATAAATCCGAGTACCGATCTGGATGATCGGTACTCGAATCTATTCCTAAATGCTTGGATAAATCACGATTCACATACTGAATACTTAAAAATGATTGAAGTCTATAGTCCTTTAGGCATATGGCATGTTTTTCTATATAGTATTAACACCAATATCTACCACTTCCGGTCTATGAAGTACCTGCAATACGCGTAAATGCCACCAAATCGACGTATACATTTACCAGTGTGAATGGTATGTATTAAAAAATTATAAAATGCATAGCATACACATTCAGGACTTAAAGAAGTCACTGTGTATTACACAAGGAAGTTACATTCAATATTACAAGGGAGTTGTCCATTGTTTAATATTGTGATTGATTTTACTTATTTGCCTTGAATATGACATTTTGTTACCATTATGTAATGATCCTTTTGATTTTGTAATAAAGTTTGAGACAGACAATTGGTACTTGCAAGATTTAAGAGCAATGTTAGGGCAAATAAGCCTTTGGCTGATTTCATTTCTACATTCTTAAAATAACTATTAGCGGAAAATGATATACAACATGTGTACATTACTAAGGGTTGTTTTTCTTCTTGTTTGATTGTTTGATGACCCTTTGACAAATTTCAGATCATTTTGAGCGTGGTCAGTCATTCAAGTCACGCTTTCCTGGTCAAGAACTCAGTGGGTTGTAAGCTTTCTAGTTCTTATGATAATGTTTTTGTTCACAAATTTGACATGATCTCAGCAACACCTTGTTAAAAGTTTTGAAAAGGGCAAAATGTTCAGGAAGGGATACAATCAAGTGACATACCTGATCTGAGATACCATATTAGAAAGTGACAAAAACACATGGACACATCACAAACAAGTAAGTCAAGGGGTCAGCCTTTTTCCGACAAGTGATCACAAGATTGCAAGGAACAGACACGATAGTATAATAAAGATGAAGATTAAACATAGATAACCAAAAAGGATCCACAATAGAAGCCTATATTGTTGATTTTACATCCACCCGTGGCTCGGATTTATGATCCAAACTAACCTGGACGTTAGTCCAGTATAATCAGTTTTAGTTGTATCTTCATTGCACAGCTAAAGCCCTAAGTTTTATTCATTTCAACAGCATGCTTGGATTATTACTTGGATTAAACTGAATAGATGCCAATGTTGATTAAATTCTACACTGGACTCAAATGCCAAATCGCTGGTTTTGTCACATATATGACAGAAGTTTGACATAATTTACCTAAGAACTTGGTCTTAATTTACAGAATTTTAATGTTGTATTTTATTAAAGACAATTATTTTATTCGTTTGGCTTCCTACAGTCATATATTTAAATTTTACAGCTTCGTTTATAACTTGCTACCTGGGCCTACATTTTGGACGCCATCTTGGATTTCCTAGGTAAAATATTTACTCCTACTTGATAGTTTTATAAAAAAAAAATAAGTGACATGCACCAACTCTTCATCCTTTGTTCTGTTGTTCCTAAAACACAACAATTGTTTAGCTTACTTGGAGTTTTCCTAACTTATGCAATGCATTACCACAGAGAAACAATCTAATCAAATTAACACATAGGGTAAAGTTGGGTAAATTCGGACATCAGGTAAATTCGGACACACGTTTGCAAACAGTGGAAATCCAGATGAGACGGCTCTTTTTCACTGTTTGCTTAGTTAATTTATTTTTATTCCAATAATTGAACTAAGGAACAAACAAAGTGGCTGTCCGAATTTAGCTGTCTGTCCGAATTTACCCAATTTTACCCTAATGACGAAATAAAGAGACTGGCTCACTACTCACAGAAAGTCAGAGCTAAAGAAAAGCTTAAGTTGAGCCCAGCCAAAGACAAGCATCAGGCTCAAACCTACGGATGCAAGCTTTATGTCAGGGCCCTCATTGAGTCTGAGGCCTGATTCACCATGATGCAATTACATGGAATCAATATCTATAAACTTTGAATTGATTTACAACCAGGTATGCAGACTGTCGCACGTTATCCATCACACTTTTTTTAAAAAAGAATGTTGGGTGACTTGGAGGGTAAACTTACATGTCATAAATGGAATGGTTCCTCAACGGTGGATTATGGGATAGTGCAAAATAGCTTGTTTAGAGAGATTGGTTTATTCAAAGTTTACGATTTGATGGGTCACTTATCGGATCATTGTCTTATTTCATTGGGACTGAAATGTAATTATAAAGCCACAGCAAACTGTTATTCGAACATATATAAACTAGAGAAAAACTTCAAATGGAGCACTCAATCTGAATTGTTTTATAAATCAACTTTAGTCTCAAGCAGTGTAGGCAAAAAAGATAAAGGATATTTTGAATTAGGGGTCTGATATGACTGTTGAAGACATGATCAATCACGTAAATGACATATTACTTTATTCTGCAAAACAAGCATTGCAACAAAAGAAACACATGAAAAGGTCAGCCAAAAGGACAAAGAAATGATTTAACAGAGAAAATAAGTTATAAAACTTAGTAGACATTTATGTATAGCACATGCGACTCATGAAACACGAATTTTATAAGGCATTTATTCAAGACAAAGAGAAACTCGTTTTTACAACAAATATAAGATCAAATAAATGACATGCCCAATAGTAACCCTAAAGGTTACTGGAATTTAGTAAAAGAATTCAAAGAACTTGATGCGAATTCAGTGAATGGAACCAACCCAATTTTGCTTCCTGAAGATTGGCTGAAACATTTTAGCAAACTTTTGCTTGATGATAAACAGAAAAGGAGTTCATAATTGTAAGTAAAATCAATGAGATGATGTCTTGTAATTATTTTTCTGATCCTGACTTCCGTATCACTAAATGTGAAATCAAAAGGCAGTAGCAGTCTGAAATCTGGAAAGGCAACGGGTTTGGTCAAAATAAGCTCTGAAATAATAAAATCTTCTGTAAATGTTTTACATGTACTATCTGTTTACGAGAAATTGTTTAATGCAACATTAAGAAGTGGTATTTATCCAACATCATGGCATGACAGTTATATTTGCCATAACAAAGATTTTAGGTAAAGTGTAAAATATCATTTAAACAATAGACTCGAAAAGTTCATAACTTCTAATAACCTGATAGATGATACACAAATTGGCTTTAAAAATATTGTAGAATGTCTGATCACATGTTTATACTATGTACAGACACTTATAGACAAATATGTAAAGAAGCTCAAATCACATCTTTATGTTTGTTATGTGGATTTTAGAAAAGCTTACGACAGTCTTTGACGTCAGGCTTTAATGTTTAAACTTCTTTCACAAAATTTATCTGGTATGTTTTTTTCAGAATTGTGAAGGTAAAGTATATAAACAACAATGTATGTGTTAAAAATTAATAATTGCGCGAAAGAACGATCTTTTTGAGAGTAATTACGGAGTGCTCCAAGGAGATAATATTAGCCCTCGGTCTATTCACCTTTATATTTCAGACTTAAAATCGTTTCTTGGGGAAGACGATGACACACCAAAAATAGTCAGCACTCCTATTTATTGTTTGATGTACGCAGATGACTTAGTTTTAATGTCTAGGTCTGAATCGGGACTACAAATTCGTTTGAATGGGTTAGGTGAATACTGTAGAAAATGGCGAATGGAAGTCAATATCGAAAAAACCAAAGCCATGAAGTTTAGTGGTAACGGGCACAAATGTAAGACAATGTTACTAAATAATGGGAAACCGCTTGAATAGTACATAAATATAAGTTTTTAGGAATTGATTTTAGCTCTTCTGGTTCATGGAGTAGTTCAATTGCAAATAAATCAAATCAGGGAAAGAAGGCGCTGTTTTTACTTAAATAGTCAGGAAAAAATCAGAAAAGGACGCTTATTTAAGAAGGTACAGACATTTTGTGAAGAAAAGGTTTTGAGATGCCCATTAGACGTATTTTGGTATGCTGAATCCAAAAACTAATGTTGTCAAGATGAAAAATGACGTCTTCACTATCTAATTTGCATATTTCCAAGATGGCCGCCAAATTGAAGAAAAATCCATAAAAATCAGTAGAGTAACGTGTTAAGGATGCCAAACTGGTACAAATCAATCCAAAACATCTTCTCATGATTGGATGCATTCACTGACATCAATTTATGCAAACTAAATATATGACCAAGAGGTAATCAGGGGGGACAACTTGAGCAAAAATCTTGATTCCGACGTAGTTATGATTTTTTCATGATTGTCCATGCATATTATGTGGACGAAATGTGTCAGGAATGATTTCATTAAATTGAGAAGTTTAAGAAAAATGCATCGCAATGATATCTCTATTGTTTGCAGAAAAATATAGCAATTTAAACAACATTCTTCCGTTTCAGCTAGGGGAGGGGGTTAATTCGATTTTTAAGAAAGTGGGCCTGTACCTACAAACAGACTCGTATCTCATCAACAACTCGCCCTACACTATTAAACTTGCTCGCAAATTTAAGCTTAGATATAGTACTTTCATCAGATGGAGTGGTCTGGTATGCAGATTAATTATCTTATTTGCATATTTATCAATACTGATGAAAATTTCAGAAAATAAGGGAAAATTATTTAAAAAAAAGAAGCAAATATAAACTGAATCCTGCCCCCAAACTGTCCTTGTTGCATGTTATTATACCATCAGTGATACAATTTGACAAGTCCTTTTATACAATAGTCATATATAAAATTATCGCATGTGCATATTCATGAATATTTATGAAACTAAAAATATAGGTAAGATCATGGGATAACTGTTTGCCCCCCTCCCCCCCCCCCCCGACACACACACCTCGGGAGGGGGCTTATTAGACTTACCTTGCACCCAAGGACACTTACTCATGGGTGCGAAATTGCTCAATGGGACCACTCAATACCAAAAATTCTTATTGTCTCCGCAAATAAACCTGTTTGGATTACATAAAATAGCATGGTGTCCATGGCAATCCATCGGGCATTGTAGCTGGGTCATTTGCAAGCAGACCAAAGATCGACACTTGCATGCCGCACATTTTTTCATGGATTTTTTCTCTCTTCCACTGATTCAAGAAAAGCAAGCTGTCAGTTACTGTCGAAACAAAATGGTCGCTAACTAACAAAGAAAACATGGGTCAGGGAGTCGTGCATAGAACAATTTACCCTCCCCCCATAATGTGAAAATCAATAATATGATTCTAAAGAAAGTGTGTGTACATACAAAATATTTCTATCTAAGCAGCAAATCATCCTAGACTACCGACCCTGGTTCCAAATTTAAGCCCAGACAAAGTTTTTTATTCAATGTGCTGATATTCAAATTTTCGCTTTGCATATTCATGAATATTAATAAAAATAGAAATAAAAGAAAATTCATAGAAAAAATAAGGGGATTTACCTATACACATTACACATATGCCAGTTGTTAGTTATCATAGACTATCAAGCTGGGTACCAAATCAAAGCCTAGACAAAGTACTTTTATCCAATGGTACGATATGCAAATGATCTAATTTGGATATTCATGAATATTTATGAAAACATGAGAAACAAGAGAAAAATGGTAAAAATAAGGAGGGTATGTCATTACCTAAATGTCAGCTGCTAGCTATTCTAGACAACCAAACTTGTAACCAAATAAAAGTGAGACATTACACTTTAACTCAATAGTAAGATATACAAATTATCTTATTTGCAAATTTTTGAATATTAATGAAAACATTAGTAATAAGGGAAAAATGCTAGAAAATTTGAAGGTGTGTACGTACAACATTATCCATATTTCAGTTGTTTACTATTCTATACTTCCAAAATTGGTACCAAATAAATGGTGAGTCATAGTACTATAACATTATTGTCTGATATACAAATCTAATTTACGTATTTGTGAATATTATCGAAAAAATTTAACAGAATAGGAAAAATTGTAAAAAAATAAAATGGGCAATCTACAAAATTAGCTGCTCATCTGCTCATTGTCCTAGACTAACAAGCTTGGCACTAAATAAATGCTGAGACATAGCAAATTCTATGACATGATCGGATATGCAAATCATTTCATGATTATATTCTTGAATATTTATTTATGTGTTAGAAATGAGAGAACAATGGTAATAAATGTAGGGGGTGTACCTACAAAATTACTAATATCGTAGCTGCTAATATTCCTAGACTACCATACTTGGTACAGACATAAAGCTAAGACATTTTATTTTACTCAATAGTCATTATGTGAAATTATTTTTTTCAAGTTATCAAATATTAATGTAAACATTAGAAATGAGAGAAAAAACGTAGAAAAATTAGTGGGGGCCTACTTTTAAAATTACTCCTATCTCATCTTTTACTTGTTCTAGACAATTAATCTTAGTATCAAAATAAGACTGAGACATAGTATTTTATTCCAATGGTCAGATATACAATCATTTAACAAACATATTCATGAATATTGATGATTACTTTAGAAAACTAAAGAAAAATTGAAAAAATTGCAGATTAATTATCTTATTTGCATATTCATCAATACTGATGAAAATTTCAGAAAATAAGGGAAAATTATTTTTAAAAAAAGCAAATATAAACTGAATCCGGCCCCCAAACTGTCCTTGTTGCATGTTATTATACCATCAGTGTTACAATTTGACAAGTCCTTTTATACAATAGTCATATATAAAATTATCGCATGTGCATATTCGTGAATATTTATGAAACTAAAAATATAGGTAAGATCATGGAATAACTGTTTGCCCCCCCCCCCCCCCCACACACACACACACCTCGAGAGGGGGCTTATTAGACTTACTTTGCACCCAATTATTCCTAGACTACCATACTTGGTACAGACTTAATGCTAAGCCATTTTATTTTACTCAATAGTCATTATGTGAAATTATTTTTTTCAAGTTATCAAATATTAATGTAAACATTAGAAATGAGAGAAAATACGTAGAAAAATTAGTGGGGGTCTACTTTTAAAATTACTCCTATCTCATCTTTTACTTGTTCTAGACAATTAATCTTAGTATCAAAATAAGACTGAGACGTAGTATTTTATTCCAATGGTCAGATATACAATAATTTAACAAACATATTAATGAATATTGATGATTATTTTAGAAAGCTAAAGAAAAATTGAAAAATTTCAGATTAACTATCTTATTTGCATATTCATCAATACTGATGAAAATTTCAGAAAATAAGGGAAAACTAATTTTTTTAAAAATAGCAAATATAAAACGAATCAATAAGGTTTAATCTTCAAAAATAGTCATTAATAAACAAATTAAATAATTTGCGTATCAAACAACACTATTATAGAACATTTTTGGTCTTCAATTTGGGAACAAGTTTAGAAAGTAAGTAAGTATGAAATCTAGGATAAATAGCAGCTGAGATATGAGTAATATTGCATGTACATTCTATTAATTGTTATCTAATTTTTTCTCATTTCTAATGCTTAATTAAATGTTCATGAATACAATTTTTAGATAATTTGCATATTGTACCATTGAGTAAGCATGCTATGTATTAGCATTAAATTGGTACCAAAGTAAGAAAGAGGGCAAATATAGGGAATAGATACAATCAAGCACCACACCTGACCAAGGATACCAATGGGAAAGTGACAACGTCACAATTAGACATCACAAACGAGAGCCAAGAGGTCCAAGTCTGGTAGTATAGGAAAGTAAGCAGCTGTGATGTAGATAAATTTGCATGTACACCACTTTATTTTTCACGATTTTTCTCTTATTTCTAATGTTTTCATTAATATTCATGAATATGCAAATTCGATAATTTGCATATCTGAACATTGGATGAAAGTCATATGACTTAACATTCAGTTGGTACCAAGTTTAAAAGTTTGGATGAGTTGCTACTGATATATGAGTACTTTTGTAGGGAAATCCCCATTCTTTAGAAAGGCATTATGCGTTGCCATGGAAACCATGCAATTTCCCATAGCTCAAATGGGTTTATTTATAGGGCAATAGTTTTCCCCATTTTAGTGGTCTCCAAAAACAATTTGAAACACATTAGAAGTTTTCCTAATGGTACAAGAATGGTCTAATTTGACCCTAGGGTACTCAGGAATGTGTATTCTTTCACTTTTAATAGATACAAAATGTACCGTATATTTTGGCATGTACATAATGGCATATTTACTTTAAAACAAAACAACTTGTTGATTATCAAAGTTTCTTTCTTATTTTTTACTTGAAAAGCTGGTAAACTGTCCAAAATCGTGCTTTGAATAAAACTAACATTTAAATAGCAGGATAGTAAATAAAGCAAGTTTATATCTGATTTTATAGACTAAACGGACATAAATTACCATGAATACGGTAATATTTTGGAATTATTATGTAAATTGCCGCCAAAACCATGTACAATAATAATAAAACAATCTTAAGGCATAATACAAATGATTTTGGATAAAAAAAAACATTTTCAAAAAATGAAATATTTCAGTAATATGTCAAATTCCATGATTTTTGGCGGCCATTTTGAAAATATGCAAATAAGGTCATTAAGACGTCATTTCTCAGCTTGCCAGCATTGATTTTCGGACTCAGCATACCAAACTACCCCTACTTAAGATGTCAAACCCTTTTCTTCACAAAATGCCTGTACTTGTTAACTTTGCTGATATTTTTTCCTGACTAAAAGGCTATATATGTTCAGGAAATATAAAGTCAGGGTCAGGATTAAAACTGTTCGGTCAGATGATAAGGCCTATTTTATGTTTTGGCTCAGAGATTTGGAGCGCATTTGATGGAAACAAAAAGATTTTTCAAAATATTGATGGAATCCCGAGTTCCTAGACTCTCTAGATATAGAGGATCTTACATGAGTGATCATGTTCTATTGAATTTTTAAACGAGTTGAGGAAAAGAGATAAAATGCGAGGCTTGCCGAGCATTTTATCTCTTTTTCGCAACGAGTTTAATAAATTCGATAATACAAGGGCACGAATGTTAGATTCTATTTATCATATGACATTAAGATTACTTTAAAGTCTCATTTTTGCCGTAAAAACGTTATGATTTTGTCATTATGTACGCAACGTTGTTATGGACGTCATAACGTTTCCCGAAAATCGATAAACCACTAGTGGTTTACAGATTTTATTGCATGACGTTATTTCACTCCCAGACGCGACGTCATATGATAAATTGAAAAATTGCATGTTAAATTTAGTAAGTTTCTTATGGGTGTTATTAAAAGGGTGGTAAATTTAGCTGTTAAAGGGGAACTTTGACGTTTTCCAATTGGATTTTCATGTATGCTACAGGCTTTTAAATACTGGTATCACATTCAATCATTTATTAACATTTTACTTCAAAAGGCCCTAGCGGTATCCCAAAACCTTCTTGAAGAACGGATATTTACTTGTTTTTATTCTTTATCAGTTATGCAAATTGGTAAATGTTAAACTGTCTGATGTAACCTCGGAAACTTTTGTTTTACTAAAGGAGAAACTATATGATTATTATATTCTATATTAGTCAGAACGTATAAAAACGTTCAGCAATGGACACTTATTGATTGCTTACGCAGAGGTTTGGTTAGAAACTACATTAGTGGTGTGAAAAAAGAGCGCACAGAATAATTCTTTCTAAAATAAGAATAAGCAACCATAGATTAGCAATTGAAACGGGTAGGTTTTCAAAAACCCCACGAAATGCTTGTATTGTAAGGCTGAAAACGTTTCAGAAATAGATGATGAGCATTATTTGTCATTACGAACCTCTACATTTAGCGAAATCAGAATAGCTGTCTATGACCACGTGAGGAAATTCTTTCCAAGGATTGACACATTAAATGATGAAAATAGTTTTATCTACCGTTTGAATTCCAGTGGTTCGACAATTAAAGAAGAAGCAAGATTTCTTCATTCAGCATATAAGGCCCGTTCCGCATAGGTTAATGTTCAGCTACTTTTCTTTATCCTAGCTTAGTACTGGTTCAACACAGGAAGACCCGTCCCTGTTTAACTGAAAGATTGTTGATAGGACGTAAAGAATCAAATCAAGCAAAACAAACAAAGATACTTCTCTTGTTTAACATTATGCCAAATGATATTTCATTTTTGTATTTCTGTTGAATATGTTTACTAAAGTATTTTGTGAATGTCTCATATGAAATGAGATGAAACAATAAAATAATTGTATTGTATTTTATTGACGTCACTAAATTATGTTCACTTATATGGCGTCGCGTCTGCGTGACTCAGTGAAATAACGCCATGCATTCAAATCGATAAACCACTAGTGGTTTGCAGATTTTGTAACGTCATGTAGTGACATCGATAATAACGCCGATTATACCAGGGACGTATAGGTTATTTAGAATCCGTGATTATACTGTATATGTCAAAATCTTAGCGTTTTCTACTCACCCAAAAAGGCAATTTCAAAGTAGTGTTTGGGACATTTGAGAAATAGATTCTAACATTCGTCCTCCTGTCTTATTGAATTTAAAAAACTGATTGCAAATATTAAGCGATAAAATGATCGGTAAGCCTCGCATTTGATCTTGTTTCCTCAACTCGTTTATTAAATTCAATAAAACAAGAGCTCTCGTGTAAGATCTTCTATTTCTATGCATGTTTTAGTGTCTCATCCTCTAGGGTCATACTTGATTCACCTGTTAGGAGTACGCTTTTTACTGGACAGGCAGAATTCCAATCAAGTATCAGAGAACAGCTGTGCAAAAGCTATTCCGAGTACAACACCTTCCGAGGTGGTGTGGTCGGAATAGAGAGGTCACGTGATCAAACAAAAATGGCGGAAAGGCTGAGTGGAATAAAAACTTCCACAAACATTAGCTTTAATACAAGAAACTCTTACAGGAATAGTGCCAGTAAGACCATTTCCTGTTTTGAATCGCTATTAGGCTCGGAACGGCTACTTTCGTTGTTCATGAAGTAAATAGCCATTTTTTGTTTAATAATCTGCACATGTTCTGGCGTACTTGATTCACAGAGTAACTACGGAGTACGCTGAAATGTTCTGTCTCACTTGATTCACATCATCTTCTGTGAGTACTCTGAACACACAGAACAGCATGAATCAAGTATGACTTAGGTGTCATATGGTGGCCTATTGGTGTTATATGGTGGCCTAATGGTGTCATATGGTGGCCAATTGGTGTCATATGGTGGCCTATTGGTGTCATATGGTGGCCTATTGGTGTCATATGGTGGCCTATTGGTGTCATATTGTGGTCGGTGAGTTTGGTACAATTACCTGGTCGCATTCATGCGTGGATCCAAAAAAATCTGTAATGAGGCGGGGGGGGGCTGAATTTTTTAAGTAATCAACATATTTTATAGAGGGCCCTACGGACCTCCCTCTAGAAGCAATTGGACCCGAGGTCCAATTGCTTCTCGAGAGGGGTCCGTACCAGTAGTACTAAGGAAACATATAGCATCTTGTGATTTTCCAGGGAGATGGGTCCGGATCCCATGTAACCCCCCCCCCCCCTCTGGATTCGTCCATGGTATTCACTGTTTTTGTAAAAGCACGCGAACAACAAAATAGCTTAATCTGTTTATTGAACTCATTTAATATTAATGATACCATGAGGCAAACTCACAATAAAAGTAGTGACGCACTCATCAACTCACATATACTATACATGTACCATTTATATGATGCCATATACTATTTAAAAAAAAATGTGCAAACTATTCTATTGGGATATTAATGAATATGAATGAAAACATTTGAAATGTGAGAAAAATCGCTGAAGCTCGTGGATTACCTCCACGTACAGGCGGACACGCCATGTTTAACTATTACATTATACAAACTGTACGACTGTACTTTGCTAAGAGTTAAACTACGATAGCCTTCATATAAGCCTCATCAGACTCATCCGGCTTGTCACTTTCAAAACACCATATGCATGCGCGAATCCAGGGGGGGGGGGTCCGCACACTCCCCCCTGGAAAATCACATAATATAGGTTTTTTTAGCAATACTGGTCCGGATCCCTTGGAAAATATCAAAGCTACAAAGCCAGTATTCTATGACGGGCCATCATCGGCCCGCCAGCGAAACGCCATTTAATTGGCGTTTCGCTAGCGGGCCGATAATGGCCCCGCTTTTAGTTGTAATTGGATCCTCTCTACCCTCATTAACTAAAAAAAAGTTGTCTGAGTTAGACCCCCTCTGATAAAACTTTCTGGATCCGCGCATGATATGCTTTCTACCGCAATGCCTTTACTAAATGTCATTTAACCCTAGACATTCTGGATACAGTTAAACACTTTCAGGTATTTTAGCAAACAGTATAGACCCAGATGAAACGGCACAATGTCTGCACTGTTTGCTTAAAAGTTGGCCTTCCAGAGCGTAAAAAAAATCTGTTGGCATTTTTGAGTACATTTTGGCATCCATGCTCAAAGTGTATCTTGATGTGTTTTAAGAAGGATAGGGGTGGATGCCAAGTCTGGAAATGCCCCAAAGTCCCAGAATTAGGTCAAAGGTCAACTGAGTGCAAATTCTTGTAAATACGTCAGATTTTAGCGTTTTTATCAATTAGCTATCCAACATTATGATTCAAATTAACGCAAAATCTCTTTTGGATAATACAGCCATGCTATATAAACAAACAGCATCATCAAGGCATGATGTGTGTTTAGATCAAAGGTCATTTAAGTGCAAAAAATCGGTGAAAATTGTAGCAATATTTTATTGATATAGGGGCCAAATTCTAATTTTAAGTTCCCTTCTATCCTAATGGAAGAATTTTTTATTGCTATCCTGCTAAGTGTGTGTCTATCATGTTTGGAAAGCAATGATTTACCAAGTTTACCCCTGTCAAATATTCATAATAGGCATGTAAATTACGTTACTGTATAAAATCAATTAAAATGTAATACAACTAAAATAACCATTTCATTTTAAAGAAATAATGATTTTGCTTAATGCTTTGTATAAATACGTCATTTTATGCAATTATCTATCCTTTTATACATAAGATGTGTTTTAGTTGTTACTTACGTTACATTTTACCATCTGAAATTGAGTCATTTCTCAAAGGTATATGTTCCTAGCTACAGCTTTCATGAGGACGTGGCCATGATCTCATGCTTATTGAACTTAAATATATTTCTTTTCTCATGTCACACATTTGTTGTGTTTGTTCCCATCTATGAGTAATTGTAAAAAACTTTTAACAAGGCTACTACCTGCTAATTGCATATACTAAGCATAGCTAGACTAAGCCTCCTTTCATAAAAAAATCAGGCGTGTTGAAACTATGATAGAATATGGTAAATACCATATATACTGGAAGGAATATATCCTCACATTGGTCTTCACATCGGCCTGTTAGCAGATGGTAACATACATAGCATAAGCTAATATACAGGTACATTTCTAATAATGACCATCCAGTGAAACATATTTAAATTTTTGTGGGGTATATCATGGAAATAGTCCTTACATTAAGTTTAATCTTCCATATAACTTTAAACATTTAATTGTAGGGTTGTCCTTTCATTTGCACATATTAATGAAATGATGTGGATCAAAAGCAGCATTTCTTTGAAATTAGGCTGCTTGTGTATACGTATTTCTGCATATATAGAAGCAGTATAGATATGATATTAAAGGTAACCTCTAATTTAAGATGCCGTTAAATATATATCTATGTCTTTCACAGCGCAAATTTTTATACATTGTAGTTGTTTCAGTGTCGGTAAATTCAATTCTAAGTATCATTTTAAACATATTTTGCTTATTATTTTTTTGCAATGATGATAGAGATCAAATGCTATGAGGTAATTTGCATGTGTTTCTTTATGTTATTCTTTTTAACTGTAAAATGCCAATGCAAGTTTTGTTCCAAATTATATTTCCCCAAAACAGATGTCTGGTGACTTCTTAGGAACACAGGCATTCACCATATTGGAGGGCCTGATGATTTGATTGTGTTCATAGTTTTCCATCAGTTTGGGGTCATTTCTTAGTATTTAAAGTAAATGTGTCCTGAAATGAATATCTAATATGTACATTTACTAGCATATACCTTTGGTTTAAGATCTCTGATTTGCTTGATGTATATAAGATCCTTAGGTAGTTAACTGTCTGTTAACCATGACAATTTGCTTAGACAGGGATTGACTGCATATAGGGTAGGTGACAAACATTAATGTATACATCTACTGCTCGTAGATACAAGTGCAATATATCAGATTGGATAGCACTTGTAACTTGTAACATACTGGAAATGTATAGTTTTAATATGGCATTACTCTTGAAATAAAACTGAACTACTTTCCTTTCACTATATACAAGACAGTCCTCAAACAGTGTTAGTCTTCACAAATATCTACCAGGATATAGGTACAAGAGTGAGCAAGTTTATGCTTAAAATGCTTTCTGCAAGCTGTTGTCAGCAATATTGTTCACATTTTCGATGGTTTTGTGTATATATTTAAGACTATCACAATAAGCCTAATTTAGTAAACCTTTTAAAACCAATAAACAGACCATAACTCACTTTTCATAGGACATACATAAAACATGTACTAGGGTTACAAAGAGCTCAACAAAATGAAATACTGCATAAACAAAACTAAAAACAAACTATCTTGTGAATAAGAAAAGCAGAGAAATCAGCTGCGTGTGACACTACTTTTTCAACATTCAGTTTAATCTGTGAGTTTCAGAGACGCAAACCATACTAGTGAATTTTGGGAGTCATGTTTTTTTTGTTTTATGCTTAAGATTAAAACAGTTAACTGATCTTTAAAATAAAGTATCACTAACGTTCGAATAATTTGTTGTTTATGTTACCATGAGATATGTTCAGATGTTTTACAAGACTGCTACATGGCTCAGGTAACATTACCTCAACCAACCTTAGTCTAAGATAATTAACAAGCAGAACAGTTTCTATCATAATTGCTGCAGAACATAATAAGATAATCAACATTACAATATGTTATGAAATCTAGTTCAACAAACATAGAAGATTTTAATTGGGACAGATGATAAATTAGTTTTATAATGTAATTGTCAACAGTGATAAGTGAAAACTAAAAGGATTCAGCATACAAAGAAAATCTTTAATACTAGATCTATGTAACATCCTATATTTGGACATAAACCATGCTGGTTCTGTACGACGATGTTATTTTTGTAATCTTCAAAAACCTATACCTGCTATAGAAGACACTCAGCACAACCCTGCCTTAATTCCTGCCTTGCCACTAGATGTATGAAATATTGCTAAGCTATTTTAAGTAAATAATTGATATTAAGTCAATATCTAAATCATGATGTAGATTGCATGTTTATCGTTATGTACCATTGGTAGAAATCTGAAAACTGCAATATGAATGTAAAAGAACAAAGCAAATTACAAAAAGTAATTGAGTAAAACCAGGAAATGCCACATTAACATATTGCAGACCAACCCATAGCACTCTTTTAAATTAAGTCTTATATAGAATAAAATGTGTGTAGTATATGTAAGCGAATTGTGGAGAGCAGACCCAAATTTTATATAAGCAACAATTTACTACCTTTATCCATTTATGTGAGGCATCTTTTGTTACCTACGTTACCTCATTCATATATGTGCAGCAATTTAAGATCCATTATTGTTAATATAGTTATATTTGATTTCATTATGAAATATATTTTGCCAATTCCAATGCAATGTAAATGATAGAAAAATGAATCTGTAAGCAACTATGCGTTACATGCTGGAGCCAGTACAAATTGCCTACTAATAAGCATATCTAAATATTTACTTGATTTCTCTTCATTGCAAGTTAAAAGTTATAAACAACTTCAAATATATGAAAATGAACATTTTCAAATAGAAAATAGTTCCATATATGTATATTTAAGGTCATGTATCATGGTTTATTCTAATACATGTAATTTGTAAGGTCATTATCAGCATTTTAGTATAAAATGTAACATACGTATCGCTGACGAGAAGAAATACATATCACAGATGTATGAAATTGATTTTTATGTCTAGTTTAGACATTTGATGCTTAAACGGTTTCACTAATACTATTAAAATAAATCAACATTAGCCTTGTACTGTGTGTACTGTTATTTTCTATGCCAGTAGGGTAACGTTGATTACAGGCGATTTATAGAAAAATGACCACAGAAAAGTTATTAAAATATGGGTTTCTAAGGCCCCAAGACATGTTCCAAACTGAAAATAGTTTTACTTTCTAAGAGATGCAGCAAACTCTCAAAGTAGCCGATATATCTCAGTTTAGCCAAATTGAGGGAGAATTTCCGCCAGGATTGAACAAAACTTACGATGTTTGTCTTTGTAAAATCCATATAAGGATGCTTCCAAAGGGGTTTCTTTTATGATAAACATGTTATTTAAGCCTTCTGAAAGACCTCTACTCTTTTTAGAGTTTAAAAAGCATCTTGTTGTTGGACAATAGAAAAAAAGAAACACAGTTTGTAAAAATGCTCCGATTATTGCACTTGATGACATTTGACCCAATTTTAAAGTCGACATATGAACATTTAGTTATAAAAAAAACTATTTTCTCAATGTTTTTCAGGCTTATAACTATAAGCATACAAATTTTGGCTTGAAATAATGTTTACATATAAAAAGATAAAGTTGTTTTACAGTAGTACATATTTTCTCATTTTTGCACTCAATGACCATTGACCTAATTTCTGGCCTTCATATGCAAATTCAGACTTGGCATCCACCCCTATGGCTTTGTACACATGCTAAATATTATGTTAAAAGTGGTCTAACAAATGTACTCAAAAATGCCAACAAAACCAAAAATATGCATCTTTTTTCGATTCGGATTGCCAACTATAAAAACAATCTTCAGGGACATAAATGCATCATGTTATAGAATTTTGACCAGCAACCTAGCCTTAAAATTCAAAATTGATAATTCTATACTTATTGGGATAATCTATCAAAATAAAAAAAAAGCCTAGGGGTTAATCATCGCCAGGAGCTTGAATTGTTGGATTTTATAGGCCTATCACGTCGACTTTGTTAGACTGGCATCATTCCACTAAATGTATATAATTGCATTTAAAATTATATTGAACTATGAAAAAAATCATCTTTTAAAAATTCTATTCTCTCTGATAGTCAAATTTAGTGTCTGATGTCCAAACCAAGAACTACTTCCAAGTAAAGTTAATAAATTGCTATCTTAGAGAGATTATCAGTTTTACTACAAAACTGGGGCCAGTCTACGACTTTGTCTGAAGTGTTCAGTCGCTCTAGATCTTTCTCTTTTGAAGACACACAAGACTAAAGCTTAGGGCTGCGAGAATGGGGAACCATCTGTAGTCAGCTGTAGGGGTGGCGCCGCTGGTGGCTCCTGGGCACAGTTCTATCTCATTATTATTGAGGTCACATTCTGAAATACATAATACATGCGCTGATCCAGAAAGTTTTGTCAGAGGGGGTCAAACTTTGAAACTTTGACAACGTTTTTTTCTATGAGAGCAGAGAGGAATCCAAATACCTCTATAAGCGGGTCATCATCGGTCCGCCAGCGAACCGCCATTTAATGGCGTTTTGCTGGCGGGCCGATGATGGCCCAACATTGAATGCTGGCTTAGCAGCTTTGTGATATTTCAGGTGAGCCGGACAAGAATTGCAAAGAAATCCTATAATTTTGTGATTTTTCAAGGGGGGGATCCAGACCCCCTGTCCCCCCTCTGGATCCGCGCATGTAAAAAAACATAAATAAGTTCCATAGATCAAGATTAATAAAATATTTTAGCTTATAATTGTGAATGTTTTCTAATCCATCAATTTTAACATGAGTTTTTGGTACTCTTTGTTTTGTTTGTTTGTTTTTGTTGCTTTACGTCCCATGTCAACAGCTATGGTCATTGCGGGACGGTCAGTTCACTTAACCACACTTTTTCCTGGGCAGGCTTGTGCAAGCGGTTTACCAGTAATTTGTGCGCATACTTTCGCTTGTAACTGACAACAACCCTTCTTGAATAAATCAGCGGAAGGGAGGAGAATGACCGTAGAAATTATTTCATGATCAATCTCCACGAAAGTATGGTACCGGGCCGGGATCGAACTCGCGACCCCTGGATCTGCAGTCAGACACTTTTTGGTACTGAAAATAACCGTCTCATTGAGATGGTTCTTTTGAGTAATATGTTTTTGTTTGAAAATTATTCGGACCCAGTATAGTGGGTCCGAACCCAGTATACTGGGTCCGAGAAAAATACGAAAAACAGTTTTTACATGTAATTATGCACTTTCATCCAGGGACCTGAATATGGTACATGCAAATCGTGAAGGCAAGACGAGTCCGCGCATATGCACAGTCTCGCAGAGCCTTCTATTCTTGCACACACAAAGTAGTTGTATATAGAGACGTAGATCAACAGGAGTAACAACCTACGTCATAGCGTGGGTGTCGCAAACACTCTTTGAATTACAAGTTCGTAAAGTTATACAAATAAGTGTCTGTCAGAACTAAACAGTGCAGGCGGTGCCTAGCATCACGCTTAAACAGAATATATAATGGTAACGTCCAGAAATGCCACTGCCTTTGTAATCATTCACCCACAAAATCGAAGTGGGAGACACAAGGAGGATTTAAGCAGAGATGTAGTGTACACTTTTATAAAAATAACATATTTTACAGATTATTAAGGCTCAAGCTAAACTTTAGGCATATAGTCCTAGTGGTGTGCAGGTGTATAGAAATTATATCTAAGTCGGGCCATCTCAAACAGTGGGGTCTCATTGACGGAATGGAAATCAGCCACAACGCACACCTCTATTTCTACTTACCATTTCCGAGCCAGGTATATCTAAGTCGTGGCATCTCAAACCTTGGGGTCTCATTGACAGAGTGGAAGTCAGCCACAACGCACACCTCTTTTACTACTTACCATTTCCAAGCCAGGTATATCTACGTCATGGCATCTCAAACCTCGTTGACGGAGTGGAGGCCAGCCACAACGCACACCTCTATTGGCTGTAGCTGTCAACTACTTACCATATCCAAGCCAGGTATATCTTAGTCGTGGCATCTCAAACCTTGGAGTCTCTTTGACAGAGTGAAAGTCAGCCACAACGCACACCTTTATTTCTACTTACCATTTCCAAGGCAGGTATATCTAAGTCATGGCATCTCAAACCTTGGAGTCTCATTGACAGAGTGGAAGTCAGCCACAACGCTACTTACCATTTCCAAGCCAGGTATATCTAAGTCGTGGCATCTCAAACCTAAGAGTCTCATTGACAGAACGGAAGTCATCTATAATATCCTCCCAGGGGAGATTACTTATGTCAGCTTCTCTTCGTTCAGTGAGGATAGAGATCGGTACCATTAACATCACTATCATGTCAGGACAATGGTGACCCACCATGTTTTCACGATTAAAACAAACAATCCACCAAAAGTAGACGCTTGCATTTTCTGATCTAAACCGAACTTGTCTCTTGAATGTAGAGTTGACTGCAAAACAAAAATGGATTTATGATTAAGCCAGCCCAAAGTGGCAGAGAGATTCATTATGAAATAATGCAACTCAGCTACCATGCTGGCAAATAGAAACTCACCAAATGGAATTTTGAAATTAAAATGCCATGCAAATATCAATAATTTGTGGCTTTGACAGGTATTTTAAAACTGATTGCCCAGCAGTTTGAGATACTAAACAGAAGCAAATATAAAGGACATGGTACTTTGTGTGAATTTCTAAACATGTAAATATACCAACGGAATAAAAAACGTAACACTCACTTTAATTCTTTGTAAACATATAATGTTATGCAAATCGGTTGTGTAGATGATGTTATTTCATAAACGCAGCATGTATCCGTCACATTACAGTAGGTTTGCCACCTCGTCGATTACATATGCTGGCTAGCATGTGCATAATTATCCTGACCCCCCAGTAGAAAATTATGAAACAAGGTCGATAAAAGTGAATTTTCTATCAAAAACTGGTTTGTTGTTTACAAACCCTTTGGAATAAATTTGGGGATCCAGGAAATAATCAACTTGCAAAGTTACGTTATGATTTCAAACGCTTAACGTCATTAACGTCAAGACCAGATATTGCGTTAATTGCGGTAAAATTATATTACTCCTGAGTTTTATTTAATAAAATCAGATTTACTGCAAGAATTATGACTTAAGAATGCTAGACATCAATAAAATGTGTATTATGACGTCAAAGTCCATTATTCTGTACTTTAAAGGCACAATTATGTTTACGCATTTTTCTGATGGGAGAATGGCCAAGTGACAAAGTTTAGGTTACAGTTAGCAAGTTAAATGCTTACTTCCCGCCTTTATAACCACTTAATTTTGCAAATTTGTGCTGCGTTCAGTTTGACTAGCGTCAATGTAACGTCCCGCTGACACAATTCTTTGGGTGCTTTAAGGTAACTTTTGCGGGCAAAGCATGTCCTGTTATCTTTAGGTTCGATAAATCCCGTAATGCACCAACAATCTCAACTCGACGCCTTTAAATGACGTTAAATGTTTGTTATTTGCCATTGTGTAACCTTGCATTCCACTAGCTGGTTTTTGAAGCAATATCATACTAATATTTCCGCATAATACGATGCTTTCTTTGTTTGCACACTGTGGAGTCGTCGCCATGTAACAAATCATGAAGAAGATTGGATTTCATGATCTTTGTGTCCATATCACATTTTTTTACGTTTTTAAGTGTTTTCGTCCTCTGGCGATAATTTTATCGTTAAAGTGGCGTTTTCGCATTTCATCACATGTCATTAGTATTCAGTAAGCACATTCTAAATGAATTTTAACCAAAACATCATATAACTACGCAAAAAATATTTTTTCGTTTGTTGCGTATCTTTATTCCTTAAGTATAGTATTCAGTAAAAAAATAGGCTGTCGGTTTGTTTGGTTTGAGGTTTAACATATAAAAGTTTATTTTGAAGAATATCCGAAGACAACAAAAAGCAAACGTAATTACCCAGCATGCAAAGTGATTCGAGATACTAATGATTTTGTATCTCAGTCGGACAAGACAAATGGTAGTTTTCGTTGAAAAGATGGCATGGGGCACATTATTTAAAAGGTTTTACGTACTGTACAAAGCTTTTATTTGTTTGTGAAACTGTGAAAATGTATTACACAACTACAATAGGATTGAATCTAAAAGCGTTGTACATGCTTCGGTAAATCTGTTAATCGAGCAATAGTGTCGAAGGGGGTCCAACTTTGATATTTTTGTGTGTTGGTGGATAAGGGGAGAGAGTGTAAGGGGCAATTATTGGCCCGCCAGCGAAACGACATGGATCGAGAACGTTTTCTCATGGGGGCCGACTTTGATATTTATAGTTGATGAAAGGAGAGAGAATCCAAATACCAATATAAGGGCGGCCATCATCGGCCCGTCAGCAAAAACGCCATTGATCCAGAACGTTTTGTCAGAAGGGGTCCAATTTTGACATTTTTTTAGCTGATGAGGGGAGAGAGGATCCAAATACCAATAAATTGTGGCCATCATAGACCCGCTAGCGAAACGCAATTTTAATTGGCGTTTAGCATGCGTCCCTATGATTGCCCAACATTGAAAACTGGGCGGTAGCTTTATGTCTTTTCAGAGTTTACGGACCAGTATTGCTGGGAAACCCTATATTTTTGTGATTTTGCAGTGGGGGTCCGGATCCCCCCTCCCTCTGGGTCCGCGCATGTGTAAGTTGCCAAATGTGTCCATTCACTTGCAAAAATACACATATCGTGTTGTAATTGTCAATTTTTCCCATTTTTCATATACAATTTGTTTGAGTTGGTAGCCCACGAATTGAAGACTGCATTACATCCTCTTGAAATCTACACTGAAATTGAATGGTACCCGGAAGCTGCATTTTCCAACACAAGAATAAAAAAAGATAAAAAAAAATAAATGGATTGCTGAAAATTAGTTTTTTTTCTATACATGAATATCTAACTTGGGCTGTGTGACGTCACACATCCTAAAATGGCTGCCCTCTTTGGCTTTCAAATTTTTTATAATACACATACATCTGTACCTTTGATAGTGATCGATTGTATGGTTTAATATGTTTAGATTATTCAATGTTTTGTGTTGGTATTGGAATATATTCGAGGGAGCGGGGCTCCCGAGTGTATATTTCATAAGCAACACAAAATATTGTACACAGTATAGCCTATTTATAGTAGAGGAGCCAGGGTTCAAAGTGAGCATTTAGGTATGCCCCCTTTGTAGCAGAATTTTCACTTCTTTTATCCTTTAGTACATAGTATAGGCAGTATGAAACAAGATATTGCACTCAATTTAAGCCTTGCAAACATACCTGTAACAGTGTGTTTAATACGTTACCCCTCATTTTCTTAAAAACAAAAATATGTAATTAAGTCTATTTAGGTAGAAGTTGAAATGTTTAAATGAACAAAACATTTATGCAATCTATAAGAACCTGCTATTCTCTACACTTATTGATGTTTTTAAAAGTTGTTTGGGTTCATTATAATGTCATTTACGTTACATTTTCAACAATATCCTTAAAATTATCGATATTTTGTTAAAAAGTTTTATTTGACAAAATTTGCAATATGTGTTTAACTTCTAAATAACATGCATTTAAAAGAGCGTTAACTGACCATTTCAAAACTGCAAACAGATACGTTCTAACATCAAAACTCTGTCAGTTATAAGCTGTTTAATTAGATGACCATAGATAAAACTTTAGATAAGTTTAGAACCTCTTAAGTTTGAAAATAAGCATGCATTTTTTTCAGTTAGCTTTTAAACACCTTATGATAATTGTTTTGATATCACCGACTTTAGAGTAATACTTATCAACATTTCTGAGGTAAAATATCATTTTGTTGTTCGATTTTCAATATGTAACGTATTAAACAAAGTTGAAGACAAACAAATATTGCTTGATAGCTTAAATTATACATCACTGGAAAGTTTATTTCATTAAAAAGGGGGCTGTGTTTGATAGGCATAAAAAGAGCATTTGTTTCAAAAGAAGAAGTTATCAGTACTATTTAATAGACTGTGTATATGGTTGTAAATTTTTCTTTTAAGAAATGGTATAATTATTGACTTAAAAACAAAACACGTTGCTTGCTAATTTTTTCTATGTTATGTTATGCAATTTATAAACTTATAAAATGATAAGTCTGATGCAACATCTCAACTATGATACATTCCCTTAAGCTTGTTTAGTCAAATTTGCTAAAGTAACATATATAACTATAAATAAACGAAATATATATCTTGGTTATATATTTGTTTCAACCGTTTTCCATATACAACTGAGCCTGAAAACCTAAAACAAATTTAGATAGTTGCACATTTTTTCTTTTAATTAACAAAAAAATCTGATAAGCTTTTCAGACGCAGCCAAAGCTTTGTGTCGAGCCTGTTTACACTCATCACAATATATAAAATAGAAAATAACATATCTGTTCTATCAAGTCCGATTCTTTTATGATAAAATATCTAAGAATTTCTGAAATGATGAATGGATGTTTAAAACTTTTTTTGTTGTTGTTCCTATTGGTTGTGGGAGTTTTGTATAGGGCCATTGTTTTCTAATTTGTTTCTAGTTTAGCAATCATCTTGACAAGGAAGAGAGCTGGTTGCTTCGCTTTAATTATTTTGTAGATATCTGTGTTCTGTGTCCCTTCCTTAAGGACAGTGTGTCAGTCAGGAGTCTGTGATTGTGACATTTCCTAGTCATGTTTACTTATAGAAAGAAGACGTTTGCTGGCAATCTAGGCAGCATCACTCCTTTATGAATATATAAAATAAAATGTTGTTTACGTTACATTATATTTAAGGAAACATAAGTGTTTGTTATCATTAGTTCTTTAAGAGAGTGGCTCTGTTATGCAAATTGTTTAAGCCACATCTATTTATGCATATATCAAAACTCAGAAGGTGAGTTTTGAATTTATTCTAGCTATGAACTTTAATTTCAGCTCATTTTTAATATGGCTTGCATTGTTTGATTAATGAAACTGGTAGTCCTTTTAACTTAGCACTACTTATCACTTGTCAAAGTAATGCAAACTTTAAAACTTAATTGGTTATTCAAAATTAATAATTGCCGTTGAAATTGGGGAAATCATCCATAACGATGGGTTTTACATGGCAAGGCAGTGATCATATCCAAGAAATCCAGATTTCTTCAGTTGTAATTTACGATACCAAATTTACTTTATAAAATTTCAACAGAGAGAAAATGTTTAAACCACATTAAACTAGAACGCATTAAAATTACCGTTTAAAAGATTACTTGCGTTAATCAGAACATTGATAGGAATAGTAACATCTTAAGAGTAAAAATAGCAGTCATAAGACCAAACTTAGTTTTAGCAATTAGTGCAAATATAGCTGATGTTAAGTTCTATCATAATACCATAGCAGTCATTGGACCCCATTTTAAACAAACTGTTGAGGGAGTGCACTGGCTCAGTGGTAGAGTGTTTGACTAGAGACCGAAGGACCACGGGTTTAAGCCTCACCGGCATCACTGCATTGTGGTCCTTGAGCAAGACACATTTATTCTAGCTTAGTACTGGTTCAACCCAGGAAGATCCGTCCCTGTTTAACTGAAAGATTGTTGATGGGACGTAAAGAATCAAATCAAACAAAAACAAAACAAAATATTGCAGGAATCCTGCCAGTTGATTCCTTTTATGTGCGTTAAATATTAGATGAGTTGCAAACATAACAGGGTATAGTGACAGAAAGGCATACATTAAATTATCTACTGTGCTAATAAAAATCATTATATGGACAATAGAAAAGGCACAATGGCTAGTAATAATAATTACACAAATAATATATTTGCATGTCATGCTAAGAAGGTATGCACAAACTTAACAAATAGTATGTATGCATGTTTAATTTGTCTGTCGCTCTTTTTTTATCAATCGTCTGCATAAGAAATTATGTTTCTTTCGATTTGTAAAAGTATCATGATACATCTCAGATAGTGATAACATTGTCTCTATTGCCAATTGCACTATATGTAAGTATGACACAGCATAGCATTTGTTGAGTATACTATCTGAAAGTATTCTTTAAAGTAGCATAAGAATGGATTTTGTTTCTATTACATGATCTATCAGTATATCATAAACACAGCATCGTTTAACAAATTGGTACATGTTTTATGGTTATTAATCAATCAGTTAGTTATAAGGACTGATTGACGGTTGTTATGATTCCTTAACGGAGTGTAACACATAAATAGTGTCCTGCTGAATAAAACACACACTAAAGCAGATTCTATCACCTATGCTGATAAGCTATATAGCTAAAAAGCAAACGTTTGCAAACATTCTGGATCTTATGATCAATCAGGTCCTATTCTAGAACGCTGTTTGCTCAAGGTCCTGATTATCGAAGTCTAATCATAATTCCCTTTAAACCAAATATGATTTTGTTGATGTTGCATCTCATTCATAATAAATGTTTAAAAATACAATATTTCCAATCTTATTTCGAGCACTAAAATGGTAGTCTATTTCATTTTCACCTACTAGCTGTTTGAACGCATCTACACATAACATTGCACAAAAAATATAGTTTTAAAAGAAAGAAACGTATATAACAGAACTTTCAGGTGCCTAAACTATTATCATTATTCTGCTATTAAGCTGCATCTAATTAAAATATCAATCATAGCGATATGTAAGAAAACCATGCAAATGATAATAACACTTTACTAAGAGTTTCCTTATTATCTAATGGTAACGTATTAGACTTGGCTATTGCATGGTAAATGCACATGTTCATCAAAAGCTAACAGACATTTTATAATATATATAGTGGCTAAGAAAATCGTAATGTACAAAAACCTCCCTCAACAATTCTTTTGGCAGCCCATGGCCAGGTAAACAATACAAATATATTTGAATATAAGTAACGTATATGACAAATACGTAAGCGTAAGTCATTTAAACTTATTGTCAGTTTGGTGCTTTTAATTAAGTTACTGTAAAGCAATATGCTGATAGTAGGAAATGTGACCTATCTGGTCTAATAAACTTTTCTTTTCAGTAATGTAGCAATTAGCCTACTACATGAAGCCTGCATGAGGATAGCTATGGTTACCCCATAAATAAACATCTTTTGCAAGACTTAAAATTTGTGCAATATCTGTCTTCACACTTCTGAAACACCATACTAACTGAGGTTATAGTCTAAAATTCTGCTACTTTCTGGTCACTTTTTTTCCAATTTTTGAATCTCTGGCTCCCCTAATATTAACCCTAACATGATCTGTGTTCATATTGTTTGCAATATAAACTACCTAAGAACACGAGCAGGCCAAAAAAGGTGAGACTGTAATTTTCTCTTACATTGTTTAAGAACCATGCCACCCTTGCCCCAGTCTTCAGCCTCGTCTGGGTCCGTGTAGACATCCACTAAGGCACAACGTTCGAGGTCAGGACGCCTGAAAACATACATCGAGATGTGGTAATGGTTTAAGAAAATGTTAGACCCTCTTGTACCCTTTAAGTGCCTGCAAAACTCATCTGAAAATGTCGTCTGCTGAAGTCGTCTGCTGTAAATAACTGTCTAACATTATTGACTAGTTCCAGTATAGAAGCAAACAACGTGGACACAGATCAGACTGCGTCTATAGGAGCAGTCTGTGCTGGGTCCACACTGTTTCCCAAAGAGGCTTATAAACCATTACAACAGACGACAAAAGCAGACGACTTTTGTTGTGAATGACGCAATCGAGAAAAAGGAACGAGTGTTGATTCTACATACAGTCGAATCTCGTACATTCGAAGTCCTCAGAGATTTTATTTGGAATTACCAGTAGTTCGATTTATCGAGAGGTATATGTAAATATATATAACCCCGAAAATAATTATCATCAGGTTTTTCTTCTTCTATTAACCATAAGTTTTGGGCTAGTAAAAGAAACGTCTCATGGAGACGTTTATTTTACGCCTTTATGGACAGTTATTAAAATAGCTCATGAAAAGGTCGTATTCGTCCCAAATTCATTTCGAATTTCATTTCGAGTATTTCGAAAAATCGAAGTTCGAATGTTCGAGGTTTTAATATATTAGACATAACGTTTTGTTAAATTGTCCTAAGTACGTTTTCAGAGCGATACAATGATATCCCTGGCATACATGTACAGCGCTGACGGGCCTACACCATGCGCAAATCTTGAAAGTTTTATCAGAGGGGTTCTATAGCTGACGAGTTTGGGGTTTTTCGTCCTTTTTTTTCCTTTTCTCTTTTTAAGTTGATGAGGGGAGGAGAGAGGATCCAAATAAAACAAGAACGGACGATCATCGGCCCACCAGCAAACACCATTTAATTGGCGTTTCGCTGGCGGGCCGATGATGATCAAATGGCGTTTCGCTGATGGCCGATGATGACCAAACATTGAATTCTGGCTTTGGTAGCTATGTGGTTGCCCAAGGACGCGGACCGTATTGCTAAGGAATCATATGGCTTTGAGGTTTTCCAGAGGTGGATAGGACACCCCTCTTTATTTGTTTGTTTTGTTGCTCTACGTCCCAAGTCAACAGCTATGGTCATGGCGGGACGGTTAGTTGACCTAACCACAATCTTTCCTGGGCAAGCTTGAGCAAGCAGTTAACCAGTACTTCGTGCACACACTTTCGCTTGTAACTGACAACAACCCTTCTTGAATGATTCAGCGGAAGGGATGAGAATGACCGTATAAATTATTTCATGATCAATCTCCACGAAAGTATGGGACCGGGCCGGGATCGAACTCGCGACCCCTGGATAGGACACCCCTCTGGATCCGCGTATCAACACATACCAGGTAACAGTATTTCTGAGGACCTGTGATTTATCTTCACCAATCATAGTCCATCTTGCTTTGATCTTCATTCGGATCCTTTCTGTAGGCTGGCCAATCTCGATTCTGTACAGTCCAATCCACTCATTTCCGGTGGCAATCTAATTGTATAATACATGTAAAACCTGTCTAAAGCGGTCACTTAAATATAGACAAAACAAAGATCTTAATGACAGATAGTAGCTTAATGAAGGTCGAAAGTATTGCAGAATGCTCCCCTTGGAGCATTCTGCAATTCTTTTGACCTGCATGAAGCGATAATTGGTCTTGAAAACCTATTTTTTGTCTTCTTATGAGAGGCCGCTTTAGACAGGTTCTACTGTACACATAATTGAGCCGTGACATGTGATTTCCAACAATGTGGCATTTTGACATGTGTAGTCTCAGACGAGCCTATGCAGCCCCCCTTATAATCTTAGAAACTCCAAATGATGTTCGGTCAGTAGCTTATACCCCTATTCCACACAGGCCCCGAATCCCACGAATTGCCACGAATTGACAAATATTTGGATTCGTGGCTGAATCGTACCCAGTTCGTGAAGATCTTGTCTGATTCGCACAGTCCGTAGACAGTTCTTGCAATTCGTAGGTCTATCGGGAATTCGGCTCAAAAGTTTTGAACTGTTCAAAACTTTGGCCACGAATTCCCCGATTCGAAAAATCGTGCGTGGTTCGTACCAAATTCCTAGGGCATTCTTGGACATCGTAACTGATTCTTGGACATCGTAACTGAATCGTAATCGATTCGGAGGCGTTTTTGGGCAATAGTAGCTACTCTTAGCTCATTCGTGGGGAATCGGGAGATTAAGCCAAGCAATAAAACCAAAGAAGAGATAGTAGAAGGATTTTCCCTAAGATTATTTACCCCGTCACGAGCATGTGAGCTAGTCCTAGAAGTTGAAACAGATTTGACAGATTTTGTAGCACAATCAGGATCAGTCAGTAGCTCCTGGCTGGTGATTTTGCCAATGGCGAACTGCCATATTTTCCCAAGTAAATGAGTCATTGCTAAGGCCTCTCGACTTTAATGTAGTTGTTTTCTTCTAGCTATATAAGTAGCTGTTTTCAACACTCAAGTTGCAGGATCAATTCTACAGCTGCTTAACGAGGAACATTAATTTTGGAACTGATGCCCCTGAAGCATTTATGGGCCTTTTTTTTATAACTATCTTGAGAGAAAATCTCGCGAATCGTGGCGAATCGTCGCGGATTTCTGTTAATTCGTGCCCAATTCGTGCTGCATTCGGCACATTCTTAAGTGATTCGTAATTGATTCCTTAACTTTCGTGCAGCATGTTCTAATGTTATTTTGCTAATCGTAATGAATTCTTGCGCGATTCCAGCCGAATTGAGCCGATTCCCCCGAATATTCGTAACGACATCGTATGTGAATCGGGACTGACTCGTACAACATCACGATTGGAGAATTTTTTTAATGAAACCTCACGAATCCCCCCGAATCAATAAAAAAAATCAATTCGTGGCGATTCGCGCGATTCGTGGCCTGTGTGGAATAGGGGTATTAACAGTCATATGATATTCCAGCGACTAGCAAAGGCTCTGATCAGACTGCGCGTATGCGCAGGCTGGTCTGAGCCTTTGCTAGTCGCACATACCACATTGTTGGAAATCTCATGTCACGACTCATACTGTCGTGCCAACCAAGAGTGACAGTGACTTAACATTTTGTTTACAAGCGCTAAGTAAAACGCTAACGTGTACACTTCACTTGAGCTACCGCGAATCGATTGATCACTGGTGTATTAATCCTCACCTGAGGATAGGATTAATACACAAGTGATCTATCGATTATAAGTCGCTGATAACTTTGTAAACAAAACATGATGTCACTGTCACTCTTGGCTGGCAGGACAGTAGAAACCTCTGTATGATCTTTAACACTTTTTCATTCTGCTGGATCATCCCAAACATATTTATACAATAATGTATGGGATAGTCCAGCTTGTGTTTTAAGGAGTCACAGGTCAAAATTTCTAAATAACGATGTACATGTATTTCGTCCTTAAAATTTATTTAAGTAACTATTCATTTAAGTGTTTGTAATTTTGCTGCAATGTATTTTATAAAAAAAAATTAAGCCAAAATTGTTTTAATCTCAGAAAACGGTGCAGACCACCCTTTACAATGTAGAGGGAGTTTAGGGGGTTCGCTCGACCCCCCCCCCCTTTTAAATATCCTATGAAAATGAAATAGTTGGGTCTTAGTGAGACCAAATCATTTCATTTTTATGGGATATTCAAGAAAATTGAGGTAAAATTAGCAAAGTGAACCCCACCCCTAAATTTAAACATATGAATCCCCTTTCTAGAAATCCTGGATCTGCCCCTGTTTATACGACATTACACCAGGGACTGTACCTGTTATGAAAAGGGGTAATAAACCAAACCTAAGTACATGTATTTATTCGAAACCTAAACATGATCTTCGCATCGAGATGTGAATTTTGTTTTCGCCAATAGCATTAAAAGACATATATGTGCCGCTAAAAATTCGCGACTAAGGCATGATTTTCCTAAACGACAGAGTGATTACGTCATTTCGCGACGATTTTATTTTCACGAAACTTCGCATATGCATATGCGAAGTTTCGCGAATATAAAAAACTCGCGAAAATTTCCGACTTTACAGTTAGCTGGGACATGGAATGTTGGAGCATAGCACTAATGCTCGATCGAACCTGGTTATGCACAAATTCTTGCAAGTGCACCCACTGCTAGTATTCAGAAAATATATTGTAGATCAGGCTTAAATCAAACCAAGACGTGTAACGCCATTTGATAATTGCCCATGTACTTAAGAATGATGATTACGTATTTGCGAACAATACTTATAATTTATCCGAGTTTCAAGATGAAATTTTGTAGCTCTACCGATTTGTTTTATTTGAGAGAGAGAGAGAGAGAGAGAGACTCTGTGTGTGTGTGTGTGTGTGTGTGTGTGTGTGTGTGTGTGTGTGTGTGTGTGTGTGTGTGTGTGTGTGTGTGTGTGTGTGAGTGAGGGGGGGGATTTGGTATTAAATATAAGCTCTGTAAAATGCACATGTTTGATAGATTTTGTATCTTTCCAACTTGAGCATAGAAGTATACAATATCTCGTAATGCACAAGGTCAACAGTGATTTAGGTGCTATGAAGTAGTTATACTATGACTGTCCGTCTGTACAGGAAATAATCCACGAGCTTTAGCAAGTGGATTATCTTTAAGGTACAGGTGGACAAATATGGTACAACTATTTTATACCACCTACATCAATGTAAACCCTTGCACGTCATGAGATATTTCGTGCTAATGTTTGTAATGGTGGTATAAAGTACCTCGCATAATCAGTCGCTCTTTCCCGGACTCTTTCACAGTTGCTTCCGCAAAATACGTAAGTTTTACCATGGTCTGTCCGCCTGTACGTGATGATAATCCATGAAAATAAGCGTGGATTATCCCAACGTAAATGCGCACAAACAATGGTATAACGTGTATGTTTCTGGCGGTTGTATATGTGAAAGCGACTGATTATGCGATTGATAATGCTTCCTACCTTCTCCTTAAATTCTGCGAGGGTGAGTTCACCGTTCACAAATATTCCTCCGCGGTAGCTAAGCAGTAAGCTGCCGAGCGTCAGTACAAACAAACACACTTGAAGACTTTCCATCGCGAGTGAAGTAAGTTGACTGTTTCACACCAAACATATACTGCAGACTGGTGCAGCAGTCTACATAAGTACAGGGGTACTACGTGTTACTAGCACAACAAAAAATACAATGCAAGGTAATAGTTCACATTAAACTGGGTATTTAGATCATTGCAAACTGCTGAAAATTTTATTACCAGATAAGCAATTATTTTAACCATTTTCAAACAGTGAAGAAGAAGGTGAAGAACTCGATAAGCTCTTGCTTCCGTTCTTATCCTAATGTTTGCATGACTGAAAATTGTATTGTATTTTATTGTATGTACTGATTTGAAATAAATATGTTCAAACCAAACAAACAAAAAATACAAAATGGACAAATCCATGCTTATTGTATCAATATGGATGGGAAAATCAATTGTAATAAAATGAATATTACGAAAAGCTCAAAAAGATCGGAGGAGTTACGCTCACAAAGTACATGTACCCACTATTTGCACCTGAGATGCCGAAACATATAACTAAGTTCACAAATTGAAAAAAGCATTTAAAATTCATTTGACGATAATGTCCAAACCACGTGCGCATCACAGCATCTGCAAAGTTTCAAAAAGATCGATCTAAAAGTGTAAGATGAGTTGCGCTCACAAAGTATCCCAGCCATCATTGTGTCTACGGACGTAGAGCCGGACGACCGGCCAGACGGACTAACCCATATTAATAGTCTCTTTCGACATATGTCTTGAGACAAAAAGTCTTTATTGTGTTAGATCATCTTCTAAAATCATTTAACTACATTATGCCCTTGACATGTTAAATGTGCTGATTTGTCTCCGTGAAAAAGCGCCAGTCCAAACTCCTTCAAACCTTTTGGTAGAGCAAAGAATAGCAAAAATTGACTGCTAGCCCCTCCCCATCAGTAAATTGGAAAGTGATTGTGTGAATGATATGACAGGATGTTGAAGTTTCTTGGATCGCCGGAATTACTTTTTCAAAGAGGGGCAGTGGTATTAAAATTTGGCAAAATCTTCATTTTTAGAAGTGAAATTGCGAATTTCTGAAATCCATTTGCAGCAACAGATACATGACACCAGCAAACAAAGACCGATAAATGATTCTTGAGTCTATATAATTCCATTCTGATTTTATTAAAGTCACAAAACTGGAATTTTAATGCCATGATTTTTGTGTGAAATTCAGTGTTTTTATAAATTTAAACACATTTTTTTGTAATCTGACTGGTAAAATTTAAAAGTTCATGTTGTTATTTAACTTGTTTCAAATTTGATGCTGCTTTATTCAACTTATATATGTATCTGTCGTGTATACTTAAAACCCCTGCCAAAATATTTTCGTTTTTACCTCAATATCCGACATTTGGATATTCAGGTACAATTCGTGATGCGCATATATTGCTATTTATCAGTCACCCCTAATATTAACTGAATTGTTTCAACATAACCTAATAAACGTTTCCTATTTCACAGCATGTTACCTTTATCAGGTCATGATGACGTTGCACTTTTTGAATGACGTCGCTAATGACGCTGAATCAACACAAAAATAAAAAATATGTCATAATCGCTAGTTTGAAGAGTGTTCAACAATGGGTAAACTGATAAATAGAATACCAGGTTCGCGTCTTTTGATATAAAGTTTACCAGGCTCGGCTTTGAGAACGCATGTTGAATCGCTCGGCAAGCCTCGCGATGTCAACAAGCGTTCTCAAAGCCTTGCCTGGTAAACTTGATATCAAAAGACACTCACCTAGTATTCTCTATTACTTGTGTATCTGGGCATTGCCATAATAAGAAAGGTACGTAATAATAATAAACAATTCAAATGGAAACGGCATTGATAATCTACTATGCTATCAAGTAATGACACAATATAAGGAGGATCAAGTGATCCTGGATCGTTCACCTGGGTTTTGTTTCAAACGTCTTATCTATAGGTATCTATTGAAAACTGTCCACGCTACTGGAGACCTGCCAAGAAGGCCATTTTTGGCCCCAGAGCCATAATTTGAGCATTTTAACATATATATGAAAAACGGGGGTTCCGCAATAGAAACTTGTCCGCCAGGAAAAACAGATCAAAAAACTTTTCCGTGAATTTTTCCCAGCTCAAATTCCACACTAAAAAGGGCCTCTATTCCATTTTATCCACTGAACAACTTGAAAGGCTGCGCTTAAAGAGACTAAGTCTGCAACTATGAACATTTTTCGAATTTTTTTATTTTCTTTTTAAATCATTTGTAAAAGTAGAATTAAGTTATGTTTTCACAATAAATCTGTTCACTATAGCTGAAAACTGCACGGAAAAGTGAATTATCTTATAAAACAGGTGTGTTTTTCTCTTGTTGGTAATTATTTGCGTCCCTCCAATAATTATAGACAGTTAATTTAAGATTAAATGCTGTTGTTTTGATACCGATAATTTGTTAAGATTTATGAAATTGGTAAAATATAAACCTGAATTTTAGTGTTTTTTTTTACTGTGTTCTTGAAAAAAAGAAACATTAGTTCTAAAATTAAAAGATCAATAGTTACAGACTATGCAGCTTTAAGGTGGACACATTAGGGTTGGGGGTTTTCGGAGAAAAACACATGAATTTGTGATAGACACATTTATATTTAACAGATGTGTCCATAAGCACATACATTATAATGAAGACGTGCAATCAGTGCCATGCTGAGAAAAGTGAAGTGGAATTCACAAAGGGTAAAGCTGTCTGTAAGTCCTGTAGAGCTTCAATAATTAAAGCAGAGATAACTCAAGCGAAGTTAGTTGGAAATGAGGAACAACGTGCAGAATTTTACAGAGGTGAAACGGAGAATGGCAACAGCTACCTAATAACACCCACTCAATACGAAGAGCTAAGAAAGAATCCGAATATTTTTCCAATATAATGATATGATTAGTACAAGTAAGTTTCCTTTTCATAACCCCTTAGTCATGAAATATTACAACTTTTTAGCATATTTTCTTTAGATTATGAAAATTGACTTTTTACTAAATTCTGTAGATAGGTTATTTTGCAAATATACTGTATCTATCGTCTACACATAATCGACAGGGCCCTTGAATAAGTGTACTTAACAAATGGATGAATGGTTATAGTACATTGCTGCATAATACTGCACCAGGTGAATGCATTGTCATCAAGTTGAATATAGACTACAGTATCACTTAAAAATATTTTTTTTAAATCAGATAGAAAAACAACAACAACAACAACAACAACAACAACAAAAATAATAATCATTAAAATGCTCATGATTTTGGACTATAAAATAATTTCACTGTGATTTGAAAACGAATATTGATGATATAATACCCTTGTACGTGAAAATAATTGATTTCTAAATGTTTTGGTTAAGTCAAATTTTGCAACCCCTACCCCCTTTGGTAGCATCCCCTGTTTTGTCATAGGAGTCTGCCTGTCTAAATATAACCTTTATTCGTTTCTAAAACATCAGGCATCTTATTCAAAAGTAAACCAATGATATCTTATGTGTAGGGAAGTTTTGGGAAGCATCTGAAAAATAGGCAGATACCCTATCAAAGTGTCAGAGGTCCCTGTCTCCGTCCGTAGTTTCACTACATGTACCTCATCCGTATTTTCCCGAATTTGGGTAACATGCATTTTGGCTTTATTGTTTTGTTTCCGAATCATATATTTTCTGTTCTCTTGCTGCAGGGACCAGCGATAACATTATGCCAGTATAAACCAAGTATCTGAAGGTATGCCTCCTGCCAAATAAAGACAATGGCTTATGAAACATGGGCGTGTAACTTTCGTTATTATTTTCCCGGTTAAACCCTACATCAGATTCAGTTTATAGTTCATGACTCTGTTCAGAATTTTTTAGCTTATGATAAAACTTGGATATTCTTAGAATCTGTGAGATGGTCATAAACAGGTTCTGGTTCATAGTTTTTCTCATAAAATTGTTTTCAAGAGTAGCTTAGTGAATAATTATTAATTTCCCACATCAAAATATATAGCAGGGCATTATGTCTGAGCTGTGCCTGTATATCTGGTATTAGAGGACCATACGTGTTTTGTGTTCATGCAAAAACTGGGTATGGGCGCTTTATAATATGAGAAAATCAGCTTTACGCCAAATTCTGTATAGAGAACTTCAGTTTATCTAAGACATTAAAATTCTACTATGCAAACAGTAATAGTAATGAGCAAACACTCATGGGATGGGAGCGCCAAGTTGAGGCTCTATGAAACGCTTTTTTGAACTTGCAGAAAAGTCACGCAACCTTTCTGTAGGTTTAAAATTCTAGCTTGTGAACATGCCTCTGTGTGAACAGCCTGCTGGCCAGAGCATGGAGAAATACCACGACACATGATAACCATACCTTACAAATTACGTTTGCCAAGTTTAATTTAAGTTTTAATTAATGATTATTATCGAATTTAGCAACGCTTTTTCCACAAAGCAATATTTGTGGTGTATTCCGTATTTTTGTTTGTTTAGGTAGAATGCAATACTTTCACACTGATATTGAGTAGAATATCAATATTTAAGATGGTAACAAACAAATTTGATGATTTGTCATTTTTCACCAAAATTTTTAGCAGAAGAGTGCAGACGAGCTCAATTTTTTCTAAAACGTTCTCTTACTATAGGGAAGCTTGTAGATACAGAGACACTGTGTATACCGCTGATATTTATAAGAAAAACAACACATGTACCAGTTGCGCTTTAATGGTTTTAAGTATATATTATTCTGCGTCCATCATGTATGTCTACTATGCATACATCTCGCTTGTTCACGATGATATGATTATCAGACTGGTTCCTCAATTGAAATGCTCTGGTTTGTCATTGTGTGGCAAGACGAGCAAGATACGTGTTTTGTTGTTTTTGTACAAATCATATACATATAAGTAAACAAGAGAACCAAGTGGTCCTAAAGCGCTCACCAGAGTTTTGTTGAAAGTTTACATAAAGGTATCTGTAAAAAGCTGCATGACCATGTCCCTGGCAACACCTGGCGCAGGGTCATTTTGGCCCCAGTGGCATAATCTGAACAAAATTGGTAGAGGTCCACTAGGTTAGGCTACATACCAAATATCTAGGCTCTAAGCCTTATGGTTTCAGAAGAAAAAAATCTTGATGTTTTTTCCTTATATATGCCTATGTAAAACATGTGACCCCCGGGGCATGCCATGTTTTGCCCCAGGGATATAATTTGAACAATATTGGTTAAGGTCCACTGGGTGAGACTACATACCAAATATCAAGGCTCTAAACCTTATGGTTTCAGACAAGAAGATTTTTTTTATGTTTTTCCTTATATAGGCCCATGTAAAACATGTGACCCCCAGGGCGGGTCATTTTTGGCTCAAGGGATATAATTTGAACATTACTAGGTGATGCTTCATGCCAAATATCAAGGCTCTAGCCCTTGTGGTTTTACACAAGAAGAATTTTTCATGTTTCTCACTATATAAGCCTGTGTAAAACATATGACCCCAGGGCGGGGCCATTTTTAGCCCCAGGTGCATAATTTGAACAAACCTGGTAGAGGTCTACAAGGTGATGCTACATACTAAATATCAAGGCTCTAGGCCTTATTGTTGTAGACAAGAAGATTTTGTCATGTTTCTCCCTATATAAGCCTATGAAAAGCATGTGACCCATGGGGTAGGGACATGTTTGGCCCAAATGGTATAATTTGAACAAACTTGGTAGAGGTCAACTAAGTATTGCTTCCCACCAAATATCAAGGCTCTATGCCTTGTGGTTTCCTACAAGAAGATATTTTCATGTTTCTACCTGTTTAGGCCTATATAAAGCATGCACCTCTGGGGCGGGGCCAGTTTTGGCCCCAGGGGCATTATTTGAACAAACTTGATAGAGGTCTACAAGGTGATGCTACATAACAAATATCAAGATTCTAGGCCTTATGATTTCAGACAAGAATATTTTTTCATGTTTTTCCCAATATCAGCCTATGTAAAGCATGCAAACCCCGGGACGGGCCATTTTTGGCCCCATGGGTATTATTTGAACAAACTTGGTAAAGGTCTACTAGATGATGCCTCATACCAAATATCAAGGCTCTAGGCGATGTGGTTTCTAACAAAAGATTTTTTGAAGTTTTTTCCTATATAAGCCTATGTAAAGCATGTTACCCCAGGGGCAGGGCAATTTTTGGCTCCAAGGGTATACTTTGAACAAACATGGTAGAGGTTTACTAGGTGATGCTTCATACCAAATATCAAAGGTCTAGGCTTGTGGTTTCAAACAAGAAGATTATTTCATGTTTCTCCCTATATAAGCCTTTGTAAAACATGTGACCCCCGTGGCAGGGCCATGTTTGGCCAAAGGGGTATAATTTGAACAAACTTGGTAGAGGTCTACTAGGTGATGCTACATATGAAATATCAAAGCTCTAGGCTTTGTGGTTTCAGAGAAGAAGTTTTTTTTTAAGTTTTCATCTTGAAAATCTATTTTTAGCCTGTGTGACCGAGATATGCAATGGACCAAAACCACTTGAACAATTTTAAAGAGGGTCATATAAGAATTATTCCTACCAAGTTTGGTAAGAATCTAATCAGTAGTTTAGGAGGAGATGTCCTTTTAAGCAATTGTTGACGACGGACGACACACGACGGACGACGCACGACGGACATCCAACTATCACAATAGCTCACCATGAGCCAAAAGCAATATAAAAAAGCGGCATTTCAAAAACATGTGTATGTTTCTTTTTTCTCTTTTTTATTCTGATTTGCAATGCAAGATCTAGAGCGTTTAGAAAAAGTAATGTTTATTTTCAGACGATCAAAGAAAGGGAGAAAATAAACAACGATTAGTTGCAAGTTTTATTGAACATATCATCGGGATTTTCCGAGTTACTAATTTTGGCAGAGTAACGACACTTGCGGTTTTCCCATATAAAAGTTATAATATTCTCGTCGTTTCTTCGTTTGTGATCTAAATAACCACGCCCAGAATGTCATTCATAAGTCACTTGATAGCGTATAAGTGACCAATGCAACGACGACTTAGCACGTGACATAGTCCCACAAACAAAATCGCACGTTCAGTCTTCCACAATTAATCCAAGGTTTACCTTACAGTTAGTGGATTTAACTCTGTGCATGCTGGGTAATATTTCCAGCGTTTTGTCGTCTGCTGATATTTTTTTCAAAATCATATTTTTTGAAAATTTCTTTCATGAGTACACAGTTTGGATCCATATCAAGCCCGACATTTTGTTGGGCCTGATAGTTAAAGACGGAATGGTTTTTGGAAAGGTGAATTGTAAAATGTGATCCTACATGTTGGTTTTAACTTCTTAGTGTATATTTGCCAGGCTCTATTCGTGGCAAACAATATTACTTTCTTACACCAAAATATGTTTGAGGTTCAATTATATACGTCAAGGTTGTTATATGATATACATGGTGTCTTATATTGTTTGACCTTCCATAGAAATAACAAAGGACATAAAAACAAATGTATCTTTTTACAACTTTTTGAGTTATTGGTGATGGCCTACATGTAATAACTTTAGCAATTTTTTAACAGTATCTTATTAGGACACGTGCGCGGATCCAGAATATTCCACGATAGACACTTTTAAAGATGTACCGCGAGTTGTCATGGTGAGGAGAGTCCTGACGACGTTTTCATTTGTTTTTTATTTAGCAATGTCATCAACTTATTTTACAGAGGTCCGTACGGATCTCCCTCAAGAAGCAATTAGACCGAGTGGGTCCAATTGCTTCTCGAGGGGGGTGCGTACCAATCTATTGCCACTTGTGATTTTCCAGGCGGTGGGGGGGGGGTGGACCTCCTGTCCCCACTATGGTCTTCTGAAACCAGTTAAGGCCCATCTCAGGTCCGACTCTGGGCATGGAAGGGTCCAGATGGGGATAAGGGTCCGGACGCCCCCTACCCTTGGAAAATCACAAGTGGTTATAGGTTTTCGGGGTTTACCTGTTGGCTTTCTTTTGCTCCGATGATCAGTTTTATTATATACCTATAAATGATACATCTTTTGAACTTTTCTGTTTTCTGGCTGTCTGATACAGAAAGCCGGATCAACGAACTGAGGTTTTCTGATTCCGTATCACTATCTTTTGAAACGAGGCTAACGTCGGTTACCTGTTTTTGCGGCGACGTTGCGTGAAGTAAACTTCAAGCATGGAACCAGAGACGGAAAACATGATGACGTAACGTCAAGAAACGTAACGTAATGGCAAACGTTCCCGCAGTTTTTCAGGATTAAAGACCAAAACAGTTTATAAAATCAGAATAATCTCAGAAAAAAGGTATATAATAAACATATTATTGTAATAGTAACTTGATCTGGAGTGCAGTATCACGTCTCGTTGGTGAGGTCATACCATTGGATCACCCTCGACGCTTCGTGTCTCGGGTGATCCGATTATATGACCTCATCCACTCGACGTGATACAGTACGCCAGATTAAGTTACTGTTATAATTATGTGTATTTATTTATTGTTGAGTACTTATCTTTGCTTTATCTCATTGTTATATCTTGATTTATATGTTCTAGGAGATGATGCATTGATAAGTTAGGGGTCTTTCATGCAAACCAAATATCTAAATGTCTTGATCCACATCTGAATTAAGGGTGAGGTTGGCGCCGCGAAAGCGGTTTTAGCCCTCCAGTAACATATTTTACTGACCGTTCCAAGGCGGTACTTCTGTTGTTGATCTTTTGTGTTTTCTCTGTCTTGTGTTTGCTTTGCCTTTGTGCGTGTCTGTTTATATGTGCCTTGTGGTCACCTGCTGGGAAGAGCTGACCTCTTGGCTCTCGTTTGTGGTGTTTGACTGTGAGTTTATCACTTTCCATTGGTATCCTGGGTCAGGTGTGGTACTTGATTGTATCGATTCCTGATCTTTGCACCCTTACTTACGTTCCTTAGAAATGCTGTTACGGAAACCCCTCGAGATTAGTTAAACATTTCAGAAAATTCGTTGCATAATGTGTTTACTTTTTCTATACTAAGTGAATCAGTGGTTTAACTCGTTTGTGTAATATTTTGCTAAAAGACTTTGTATTTATATATAATTAAGGTTCTCTATGAAATTTGTACGCTTCTCTTCAGGAAGCCTAGGTTTTCGTGCGTTGGTATTTTATAGGTACACTTTTTCTTTACTTTCAAATCATTTTTGAAGCAAAAACTAGTGAAATTAGTGAGTGGCCATCAGAAAACAATGCTTCAAGTTCTAATGCCCTAAATGACTTTATAAATTGTAGCGATTGAAATGACACAATTGATTAAAGTTGCATAGTCTGTAACTTTTGATCTTTTAATTTTAGAACTAATGTTTCTATTTTTCAAGAACACAGTAAAAAACTAAAATTCAGGTATACATTTTACCAATTTCGTAAATCTTAACAAATTTTTAGTATCAAAACAACAACAATTAAGCTAAAATTAACGGTTTATAATTATTGGAGGGACGCAAATAATTACCAACAAGAGGAAAACACACCTGTTTTATAAGATAATTCACTTTTCCGTGCAGTTTTCAGCTTTAGTGAACAGATTTATTGTGAAACATAGCTTAATTCTACTTTTACAAATGATTAAAAAAAGAAAGTAAAAAAAAATCGAAAAATGTTCATAGTTGCAGACTTAGTCTCTTTAATCAATGACAGATTGATTTCTGAGGGCCATTGAGCCATTGAATTTGTCTATCCAAGACTGCCCAAGAAATACACAGAGAAGATAATTGGGTCTCTGGAACATTAAACTGTATTGAAGTTAATTATGTGATACTGTGATGTACTAGTGAAGTTAAGGTTTACTAAAATTGGGCCTCGTCGCGAGAAAACCTGTCTTCGGGGGCTTGCGAACAACACAGGCGCAGACCAGCCTGCGCATCCGCGCAGTCTGATCAGCGCCTTTGTTATTCACTTTCATATGGGACAATATCAGCTGTTATCGGTTTTAGCTGCCCGATTATCTCCCTTGAATATTGACCACTCCGGCAACTTACCTGTTGAAATCTGTGACATCAATTACACAGAAAAGTATACAAACCTTTAAATAAATTATTAATAACTAACTTAATATTAAGTTGCCATTGTTTTATAAGTTATCACAAGAAAATTTAATGTTCTATCTTTACAATGATATAAACAAATATGAAATAACTTAATATTTAGTTTTGTCAAATTGTTCATCTTTCTAACTGGTAAAACCCCATTCATTTCTATGTAAATTGAATGAAAGTGCTTAGGGTGAGCATTTTATGACCCCAAAATAATCATATTCTGACATTTTCTCGATGTTTTATAAGTTATAAATGGTATCTCTATCATCCAGCAATTTCAACCATATAAGTTTCATAAAAATAAAATAAATTTTAGTTCTGTCATTTTTATGTTGAAAATCGAGTTTTAGCGCCTTCTTGCCTAAGCGTTTAAAAGGGCGGAGAAAATGCCTAAGTCCTAATTGGATTGCGGGTCTATAATGCTCCCGCACTATTCGATATGCTTAGAGAATGTCGAGAAATCTAACATCATTTTTAAAAAGAATGGGAAAGCACAGCTGCTTGGGAGACATGATTATGAAAAAAAAAATCATAATTGTTGTAATACGTTAGAAGTAAAATACTACTGACCGTGACAAATTGCCGAAATAAAAAAAAACATTTTATAACAAGTTGCTTCAATTTATTTTTATTTCTTTAATTTAAATATAACAATTATTATTATTATTATTATTATTATTATTATTATTAACACCTATCGTTTGCAAAAGCAATTAATTTGAGACTTCATCTGGCAGAATATTCGTACTTCATACCAGATAGGCGGCATTCGAAAAACGTTAATACTATCGGCGGCATACGTTAATTAATACTATAGGCGAACATAGATCAGAATAGTTAGAAACAGAGTTTTCGATTGCTATTTGTCGCCAGACTGGTTACAAATGGCAATCGAAAACACTGTTTCTAGTGATTTTTGATCCGCGTTCGTCGATTGTTAAGGATGTTTTCGATTGTCACCTATCCAGTGTGATTCTGATGACAAAGGATTTTGAGACGGTCATAACGGGATATGCGATAATCCTAGGTGTCAGATACTCCCTGG